>JASGLE010000024.1:1807500-2195000 GCA_030179965.1 Cyperus esculentus | reverse complement strand
AGGACAGATCCGTCCAAATTTCAAATCTCCTTGAGGTGGCTGCGAAAGAATTTCACCGGCTTGTCAGCAAATCCCAGCGAAGAGGAGATCGACAGGTATACACGTGCCTTTCTGCTTGACTTGTTTGGGTCGGCCCTATTCCCAGATTCGACTGGTGACAGTGTGCCCGTGATGTGGCTGCAGTTCTTTGATTTTCAGAATCCAGTAAAGTACAACTGGGGTGCAGCGGTGTTGGCCACTCTATATCGGAATCTCTCCGTGGCCTCACGTGCAGGTACGGCGTGTATAGCCGGGGCACTACTGCTCCTTCAGCATTGGTCGTGGACATATTTCAGAGTTGGTAGACCTAGAGCTCGCGCTCCACTGCCTTTGGCCGAGCTGGTTGGTGATGATGTTGATGATCCGGAGAGAAGGCCTTGCTATGCGATGCGTTGGGTCTTCCAGAAAACTTATCGGTACACGGGAGCTAAGTGTTCGGTCCAGGTTTATCGAGATGGATTTGACACTATGCGCCATGATGAGGTGCCATTGTCGCCGTACAATGATCATTGGCATACACTTCCCGCATGTACCCGGAGAGATCGACCTTACTGGCTTGCCCGAGTGCCGCTGATTCATTTCTGGGTTGTCTCGTGGTACTACCCAGAGAGGGTTATGCGCCAGTTCGGCCTATATCAGGAGGTTCCGGTTCCACCTCCACATCCTTGGTCATATCTCCATCGGCTGGACAAAGTGGTTCACGGATCACAGACGTCATCGGATTGGGAGGCTCAACACAAGGATGAGGTGGCGATGTGGTCCGAGTTAGAGTCACCACAGCCGAGTTCCTCCAGCACCGGATGCCGTTTCATTGTTGAGACTCGCCCCTTTACCGATTTCGATGACCCCGCCTACAAAAGGTGGTTCGGGGAGCACGGGATGCGAACTGTCTATCCGAAGCGTCATGTGGACCGTGGACTAGATGATCCTCTACCTCTACCACCAAACCCAGTTGGGGAGCTTGGATATGTTGCTGTCGCACCGAAAATGCGTCGTGTGGTACGTATAATGCTCATAAAATTTTAGCAAATAGTTTTACATAAATGTATACCCTTTTATTTGGTTTAATTCCATTCTTAATCCCACACAATGTTTTTTTCTCTTTCAGGGCAGGAAGACAGTGTCGACGATGAAGTTCGTTATCGACAAGTTGTACAAGAGAGGGACAAAGGCGGTGTGCAAGGCGGTGCTGAAGAGAATGGGCTGCATATTACAGGAGATCGATCAGGGCGACGAGCTGTCTCGTGTGCTGAGGGATGCAAACCTGCCTGCAGACATTGAGCAGCTACCGACAGACGGCGAGGAGACCGAGGACATATCCCAGTTTGTTGATGACTTTTTGGTACATTCCTCACCACCTCCTCATACACAGCCCACGCAGGGGACGCATTCTACACAGGTGCCGCACATGCCTATCCCTACTCCCCCTGCTCCATACCCTCCCTACATGTACCCGTACCCAGCCACCTCCATGCCGTACGGGATGCCCTCGTCGTCTTATATGGCTCCGCCTGGGATGCCGTATCCAGCCACCTCCATGCCGTACGGGATGCCCTCGTCGTCTTATATGGCTCCGCCTGGGATGCCATACCCACCTACCTCCATGCCGTACGGTACGCCCTCATCGCAGTATATGGCACCACCTCCTACGTGGCAGATGCCCCAGGTGTCGAGTGCATGCCCTTTCCCGGTTAGCACGGGTGGATTTCAGGCACTACTCACAGACCTGACAGTGGGCGACTCCACATTGGCAGAGCAGACACCAGCATACTACTCTGGTCCATCGCCTTCACAGGTTAATTGTTAAACTAAAAATATGAAGAACTACATAATTATGTTTACCTGTGTAGTTTTCATATTCTTACATGAAATTGTATGTTATATTCTTCTGTAGGCCGCCGGACAAGTCGACGATTTGGCTGCAGATCTGGCGGGAGACGTTGCAGATGATGGTACTCCACTTGGACGGGGTCTCCGCGATAGACATCCGGGTCAATATATTAGGACCCCATATCAGAG
The DNA here is from genome assembly GCA_030179965.1 of Cyperus esculentus. NCBI lineage: Eukaryota > Viridiplantae > Streptophyta > Magnoliopsida > Poales > Cyperaceae > Cyperus > Cyperus esculentus. Next base: position 2,192,942 of record JASGLE010000024.1, on the reverse strand, counting down.
ATTCATCTAGTTTAGTTATGTATTCTATAGACTGTGGTTTGTATTATATGAACTGTATGGACTGTATGGACTTTTTAGTTATATTGTATGGACTGCATTGTTTGGTATGGACTGTTTTAGTTATATGGTTTGTATTGTTTGGTATGGACTGTTTTGTTTCTTAGTGATAAGCACCAAACATGTATGCACTTTTGTTATAAATTGATAGGGTGTTACTTAGAAACAATCAGTGAAACATATATTCTGCATAACGGCAATACAAACATAACGACAATACAAACATAACGACAATACACACATAACGGCAATACAAATATAACAACAATAAAAATATAACGACAAATACACACCAATGTAGTTTACTACGAATTTATAATTCTTCGAAGAAAGCTCCTCACTTGCGAAACTCTGCCTTTCGGCCTCCTCCTTGTACTAGGCTCTCCCACGTCTTATGCGAAAAATAACAAACCATTAATATATAAATATTTTATGAGGTGTTGTTGATAGATAATATCAATGTAAATTCCACCTCTATTTGGTGGTGCAATCCCGCTAGAAGGATGTCTCGGAATATCACTGGTTGAACGGCGACCGCCTTGGCCTTCACGAGTGAACTCCGGCGCGAGATTGTCTCGGTTCACAGGTCTCGTGACACCACTAACGGAATGACGCGCGCTCCGACGATGACCCGGTTCTTCTACTTGCACATTACGTTGAAAACACCGGTTCGTAGTGTGATTGATCGATCCACAGATCTCACATGCACGGGGGCCGACTCTGCCGGCCATCCGGTCCATCACCATTTCATGTCGTGTATGCTTTCTTCTGCCTTTCTGGACCAGTTTCTTGTCAGGAATAATGGTCTCGCCGTGATACTCTGGCCAATCTTCTTCTTTACCGAATACCTCAAATTGCCCCTGCCACGCATTCATAAGAGCATCTGTACTGTAATACCGGTGTGTATACATGTTTGGATTATAATTGCGCACCGCACATACTTTAAGGATATGTGAACATGCGATGGCTGTATTGTTTGGTACGCGACATTTGCATCGTGGTTTCTCCCCTTCCGGTAATTCCACCTTGTAACTTCTATCTTGCCTTCCGGTCGTGGTCTCCCGTTCATTTTTTGCAACGACCTCGTAACGGTTTCGAACCACATCGTACTCGGTAACCTCAAGGTTATGAGTGGCCAACACGAACGCTTCAAGAATGCCGGTAACAAGGTCGGAAAACACTTGCCCTCTACTCGCCAATGCCGCTGACTCCACTCTTCTCTTTGCAAACCAGTTCACACACTTGTAGAACGTTGTTTCAACAATAGCAGTCACCGGGAGACCACGACATTCCTTAAATATTCGGTTAAGCGATTCTGCTCCGTTGCTTGTCATTATTCCCCACCTATATCCCCTGTCGTGACATTGAGACCACTTGTGCGGCACCTCGGCTGCTTGTTTATCAGTTTCGTCGATCTTCCCAACATGTCTCAAATACTCGCGTGCATCTTTACTTAAATTTTGTATAGCAATTAGACCCTGATTAAATTCTCGAACACTGTGCTTCCTAGCGGTTTCGTTGAATTTGTCTACCGCAAACTGGTTCGCACATGCTTTCAATAAATTTTCAGAAATGTGTTGTACACACAAACGGTGCACTGCTTGCTTCTGATGTTCGTCCCAACCAAACAAGGGACTATTGAAAACATGCTTTATGCCCTTGTGGCGGTCAGAAATAACACAAATCGGTCTGTCCCCTACAACCTCTTGACGTAGCCATCTCATGAACCATCCCCAGTTTTCCCCGCTTTCAGACTCCACAAGTCCGAATGCTAGTGGTAACAACTGATTTTCTGCATCATAGGCTGCAACCACTAGATGCCGGGCACTGTAGCGACCATGTAGGAAGGATGCATCTATACTTATTATTGGACGCATAAATTTAAATGCTTGGATGCAAGGGCCAAATGCCCATGCGGCCCTTGTGAATTTCCGGACATTCGGATTTGCGGTGGGAACAGATTGCAATGCTGTTTTGCTCCCGGGATTCGATGTACGTATGGCGTTCAACAAACGAGGCAAAAGTGCGTATGCCCCGGACCATGACCCAAATAACATGGCCATTGCGGTTTCCCGTCCCCTCCACAGCTTGTTGTACGTCGGCTTTACTCCTGGAAACCTTGTTCTCACCAGTCCTCCAACTGTTTTTATTGACATACCCATGTTTTCCTTCAATTCGGGCATGATGATATCCGCTATTAGTTGGGATGTCAGCTGATCATGGTCAACCATCGCCGCTGTGCTTGTGCATGAGTGGAGAAATCGACATTTTTTAATAACCCATGCATTATCGGACCGCGTCGGAACTGCGTACAACTCCCATGCGCAATTTTCGTCTCTACATTCGACACGATATTTAGATTGGCTGCTATCTTTGGTATGGATCCGCTTATTTTTCTCTATATGGAATTTCCTGATAGCCCGGACGAGATCCCGTTTGGATGCAAATGTCATGCCCTCCGCTACAGATCCTTCCACCGGGATACTAGGCCCACCGAAATCAACATCGCTTGGTTCAAATCCGGATACATCATTTAACATTCTAATCGGGTGTTGTGGTCCACGACCCACAAAAGGATTGTGCCGAGGCCATCGACGTAGTAACTCTGCATCATAGTCCACCCCCTCTTCCTCACCAGACACTTCGTCATCCTCATCGTCGTCCTCTGCGGAGGATCCACTATCTGTTACCTCACCGGGCTCGATTTGGTAATCGGAGTCATCCTCATCCTCTTCCTCGCTGTCCTCACCTCCACCTTGTTCGCTCGACACGCCAACATGGGTCGGTGTTGTCGGTGTCGTCGAAGGTCCGGCATCATCAGAGGAATTATCAACCGCACGTACATTGTATGCGGGGGGGGCCTCACTCCAAAAGGCTTGAATAGGTTTCAAATTGACGTACAATTCAATCATTCCCATCTGAATGGTCACGGTATCATGAAAAGATTTCCATGACCTCTCATCATACACCGGCAGTATGTTGAAAAACCAACATCCCGGTACTCCCGCATTAATTCTACCATAAATCTCAACAGAATACTGGTCCTTTGAAAATTGCATTGCGGTACACAGTTCATTTACTAAATTTTCAAAGCTAGTATTCTCGTTAACAGAAAATGCCAACCGAGGGGGAATGCTATATTCGGCTCCATATCGGCCATAACATATTTCACCCCCATGATATACGCTGACTGGCACAGATGACATTTCGGACCTTGATTATCTGCTGCCAAAATTATTCAAAAAAATGTATAATTAACTAATTTAGCAACTACAGAATCATATATAATTTGCTCTTGAATTATTTCTACGACATTAACTAATTGTGTACCGCTGCCTCTGCTGCTGCTTCTGCTGCTGCTTATGTGAAGAGTGCGCGAGTGCTTATGTGAAGAGTGCGCGAGAGGGTTTTTAAATGGTGGTACAATTATTGTGGACGGTACTCACTTCACGGACCGAGCTGGGACGGTGAAGGGAGTGCCGTACCAGAGCTTTTTCTGGTACGGTGAAGGGAGTGCCGTCCGACCAGGGTTGGTACGGCTAAGGGAGTGCCGTCCCACCCTCTTTCCTGTGAACGCATGATTTTAGTGGGCCCCACCGATGTGGGACGGTTCTTTGACCACCGAACTACCTATTTCCAAAAATCCAAATTTCCAAAACCTATTTATTTAATTCTGATTTTTAATTTAATTATTATTAAAAAAATCGGCATTGAAAGGGAAGCACGAGAAGAGCCAAAACTGCAAATCCGTGCTCTGTAAGCCAAAAAGCTTTTTGTCTTGAAACCCAACCTGTTATAGACAACAAGAACTACTGCATTCATTGTATGAGTGTGACGGGTAACATACCATTATCACCAGCCAATAGCCCAATTCCAGTTTCCAGTTTCCACACAGCGAGTCATCTTCTATGATTTATGTAATGTAACCAGGCCACAGAGCATCCGGACGTCACGCTAATAGGACGAGTTCTGACGGACGGACGGATACGTGGTGTGATCTCCTGGCGCGTTTCTGACTAGAAGAAAAACTGGAATCATGATGACCGACTGTTAATGGTACGAGCCTGCTAATTGTGGGCAGTGGGAGGCTGGGAGCAGGCGAGCTGCTAATTATGTTTTAGCCATGGGCGGAGGGGAGTCCGGATCTGCTGGCGCACTGCCAGATCTGCAGCGCAAATCTGACGGTATGCTAGACCTCGGGATCCGGACTCAGTGCTTTTCATGGATCTCGAAGTCTACTGTACTGTCGGATCTGCGCTGCAAATTCGGCAGTGCGGCAGACGATCCCGAGTTGGCGGAGGGAGGGGGGACATGGGGTGCTAAGAAATCCCCATGATTTTGCTACTTAAATAAATATATGTCATTTTTAATCATGTTATATTTTAGTTGATAAATTTCACGTTAGAAAATGTGTCCACTAAAATCAGAAATTTGGTGTTTTTGGCGATTACACGTTTGTCAATTATACTATTACTATCTGATTGACTAAAAACAAAACACATGCAAAGAACGTGAGGGTATCATACTATTATCACCTTTCTAAATGCCTTATTTGTTTGTTGTAGTTAGAATTAGAAACGACCCGTGAGGTCAAGAGTAGATTAGATGACTCGAAAGTTGACCTGAACCGAGACCCGACATGACTCAAAATCCAATCCGACCAGACTTAATCCCTGACCCGACAAAATGCAACACCTGTTGACCCAAAACCCAATCTGAACTGACCCTTGACCCGATCGAAAGACGGTGTTGTTGACCCGACCCAATAAATGTCAGATACTGTCGGCCTGAAACCCGACCTACCCTAGCCCGACCCTATAAATGTCGGCTATCGCTGGCCCGAAACCCGATCTACCCTAACCCGTAAACCAAAATTTGCTTGGGCAAACTAACCCGAACCCGCCCGACCCGACCCGATTGCCACCTCTATGTATTAGTTCATGGGAAAATGATTATGCTATTGTAATGTCATTATGAAGAAAATTCAATTTTTATTTTGTCACTGTAAGGACAGGAAGGTAAAAGTGAAACCACAAAACCTGTGGGGTCCAATCTGTAAACCAGTAACAAAAAAATGATTTGGAAAAAAATATTAAATATGTTGTTGAATATAAAATTGAAAAAAACACAATGTTGCGGAATTATATTTAAGCCGGCGAATATAACATGTCAACTTTAACATTGGCGTACAACATGACACAACCTACAGAAGCTCACTGTAAATCCTAGCAAAAAAAGATGTAAATCTCGTGTGACATTTAAAGCTCATCTGGAATTCAAAGTTGAAAGTTACCTCAACAAAATTGTAATCTACTTTCTGTCATTTTATTTTTACATTCAAGCTCTTTCATGGATATAGGCGGCATCTGCCAGTACCAGCACACACATCACATTCAGCAGCAACACCAGCAACATGGCTCACACAATGCTTTATGCGATCGCTCATCACATCCTACATGTACAATGAAAAACTGTTAAGCAAAAATGTCATTTTCGTTCATAAGATACAGAAATAACCAGGAAGAATTTGCTTTTTGACACTTGTTTTCATGTATGGAGTTCAGATTATTGTATAGTTTTGTATTCTATGAAAATTGCATTCAAGCATCTAAAAAAAATACATTTGAGTCATAAATCTCTTAAAACAACAACTGGCAAAAAAGTTCAATGTGAATCAACAAATATATCAGCAAGTCCAATCAGTCTTGAGCTAATTTCAGGGAAAAAAAAATGAATAACAAAAATAAGAAAATACCACTAAGAGCTCGTGTAAGCCAAGAGGAGCAGTTATAACGTATGATACTCCACTATAATCCTGCGATGCTTCAGCCACCAAAGCGGGAATATCCTATAATTAACCACTGTAAATTCCATTAAAAGAATAACAAAAATGAACAATTTAATACTGACAGGTTTGATAAGTCACTATCCGTTCAGCTTATAAAACCGCAATGTGTTTTGGCCAACTAGCAGGCCACGTTGGTTTGCTTTCTGTCCCAGTAGATAATAGTACAAACCCTTCCTTTTAATTCTTTTAGGAGTTTGCACAGACTGTTTGTACTCGTCATGTTGTTTTTCCTCTTAATATAATGAACTATAAGAAATATTTACACCATTGAAGGGCTTTTAGGATCTATCGAATAGTCTATGCTCTGAAGAATTTTGGTTTCCGGATCCAGCATTTTTTCTAACCCACGTGTGATCCAACTGAACATTATGATACTCAAGTGCTTATCGATTCATCAGAATGTTAGCTACAGTACAAACCAAATCTATTTCTTCCATCCTGACCTGACAATAAACCAACTTGACCCAAACTCCTCATCACCTCATGTCCCTGGTGTTTGGTCTGAATTCTAAAACCTAGGAAATAAGAAATAATTGAACTTACTGTGCATCACATACCTTATGCCAGTGGCGCCCCGGAAATAAAAAGAATGGACTCACGATAACTCTGGTGGCACCATGTTCTACACATTTTGCAAATGCATCCTTAATTGTTGGTTCCGCCAGTTCCTAATAATTAATGGGAATCAAGAGTCATCATTATTAAATTTGAATATACGATATCATATTATTTTTATCAGTAAAGTTGAGGAAATACCATGTGAGCAGGCTCCACTATCTGATAACTCGTTTTGGCCTTGAACATCTTAACAAAATCATCTGACACAAAAAAAAAAAAAAAATCCAATTAATTCACTCTAGGTTCTAGCTAATTGGCTTAATTGACATGAAACTAGACCAATTATTCAATTAACTCATCTGATGAGGTACAAAATACAAAATACAAATACCATTTCGACAACACTATAAACCCTAATCAACTCCGATTTTGTTTCCTCGGCTCAAGTGGCACTGAATTGTAACAATAACTAGAAAACCATAACAATTGGATGACATTAGGTCTACAATTGCATCTAAAACATGACATTTAAGGCTGAACCGCATTGTTTTTCTTTTCCTTTTCATTCATTCAGTCAAAAACTACCGGAATGGAGAAGCAAGCAAACAAACATACTGAGCATAAGATTCGACTCTTGGCGGCGGGATCCGTGATCGACAATCATCACAGCATCTTTACTTCCCTCAACCTGTTGCTGTTCTGCTCTTTCAGTAGAACACTCAACCCCATTAGTACTCGCAGAAGAGGAACAATCCATGGATAAACCTGGGCTCCTATTCGTTTCCACAAATCTCCCTAACTTGACGAATTTGGGGGGACTCGAATGAGGACGACACTTGGAATAATCCCTAGTGAATAATTCCCCGATACAAAAACAATAAGTAAATAAAAAAAGTACAAGCAGATTCGTCCAATTTATCCAATTGATCGCCGGAACAACAGGGAAAGCGTTCGTTGCTGCGGAGCGGAGAGTGTGCGTTCGTACCTTGAGGCGAAGGCTGGAGAGGAAGAAGAGGCCGAGGAGCAGTTCATATTACGGTCTCAATTAGCTCTTGAGAGTGGCAAAGGGTGCGTGGGGGACCTCTTGTTATTTGTAAGTGGAAAGTCCGATTTTGGTCTCTAAATTATTGCATTTTGTTTAAATTGGTCTCTAAACTATTTTTTTTTTAAATTGGTTCCTAAACTGTTTCATTTGGTTCATATTGGTCCTTAAATTTTTTTGGTTCAAATTGATCCTTAAGCTTATAGATTTGGTACATATAATCCCTCACGGGTACTTTTGTTTATACTAATTGATACTGAAATTCATTCCTAAACTATATCAGTTAGCATAAATAGAAGTAAAATGGGGAGTAATACCAATCAAACCATATAGTTCAGGAACCAAATTGAACCAAAAAATAGTTCAAGGACCAATTTGAACCAAATCCAATAATTTAGGGACCAATTTGAACTAAAAAGTAGTTTAGGGACTACTTTGAACCAAATGTCAAAGTTGAGGGACCAAATTCCATTTGTAAACCAAACCCGGCCCGGTATTAACAGGCCAAAGGCCAGAACCAAATAAGGTGAGATTAGTAGTCTACTCTGATTAATGAGAACAAGTAAAAGAGAGGGGGATTATAGGATGATTAACAGTAAAAGTAGCCAACGGAAGCATAGTAACCAGGGAAGGAGAGTCGCCTCCTCGCTGCAGTGAAGAGGGGGAGATAATTGGACGCGGGGGCCCAATTAAGGCGCGCACTCATCGGATGAAGAAGAGGGAAATGGGAGTGGATTTAGTATTTCAGTTTAGCATATCTGGGGCCTATTTTTATTAAAGAACAAAATTAAATTACGGACCAAGAAACAAAAGTTAAAGAATCACAAAACAAAAGCTCAAATATATTTTTCTAGTTTTATATTTTTTTAGCTTTTGCTTCTTGATTTGTATTTTTTTTAATTTTTTATTAATAAAAATAGGCTCACATTTGGTCCACTCCACCTCTGAAGAAATTACCAGGCTCGCTTCGGTCTGTTAGTAATTGGGTTGCTTGCGGGCTGTTCGATCGATCATGGGAAACCAATGTCGAGTATTTATTATATCTGATTATTGTTGTGCAGCTAGGATTAGATGACCAAATCATAATAAGCGACACTCATAGCTTACATAAAACCAATTATTTAATATGGCAGCAAGTATATATAGCGCAATTGTATGTGCACATCTCAGGAGTCAGGATTCGGGAGTAATTATTTCTGCAGAACAGAAGCTAGCATAATAACATTGTTGAATTATCTATTATATATATGTTACAAGCATATGATATGAGATATATTACATACAGAAAACAAGTCATCAAATCGTATCATCATACCAGAACAGGTATGGTCACACCATTTACTGTTTTAGTTCACCTTGTTAAATACTTATAATTAGCACAATACTAGACCAAACCAGAAAGCCAACCCACATTTGCACATCATATTATTACACCTACATCAAGAAATAAAAAAGAAAAAAAAAAAAAAAAAACTTAAAGGAGTCACTCATCTTCAGTCTTCGTCAGACCTAAAATAAGGTTCAGAACCTTCTCCCTGCAAAGACTCAGTGGGTTCTTTAGTACCAGAACTTTTGGTTTCCTTGAATTAGGCAAAAACACCCATGCAACAGAAAAAAGATCCCCCTTCTCTCTTGCGAAATCCCATTCGCCCGGAGAAATTATGAACCAATTCTTGGTGCCAGATTCAGTGGCCTTCACTTCTACGTACTCGATACTCCCGTCTTCTCGCGTCACAGTAATGTCATATGGCAAACCTGATTCGGCTGCTTCATTGACCCACTTCACACTAGCTTGCCCAAGCATTTCAGTGAAGTATTTGTATGCTACAAGCTCCCCTGCTCTACCAGTACGGTATGACTGGAGCTCGTCTTGGTGCTCTGACCACAACATATCTTTTTGCCTACATGTTGGTACATCTTTTAGTTCCATGGTTTCGATGCCATCCATCGATTCTGAGATCTTAACCATTTTAGAGCAGTCATCTTCAGGATCTCGTTCGAATACATCTTTAGGTTCTGAGATTTCCGCCCTATTCGGGCAGTCATCTGTTGACATGTGAGGAGAATAAATAGCCGCATCTGAGCTTGTTGGAGGCCAAATGGAAGAGTTGGATTTTCTTTTGATTTTTTTTGAATGTCTCTGTTGAGGTATGTGCATCGGCACTGCTGGAAGGGGAGTGGGAACTGAAGAATCTGCTTCAGCTGATACAGTGGAGGATTTTAGAGACCATGTCATCTCCCCAGTAGGAACCTCTAACAGCTGTTGATTTTGTTTTATGTACAACTCTAGCTGCTGCCTGGTGGAACCCACTTCCGACATGAGTATCAACGAATGAAGGAAATTTGCCAACTCCAGGTTAGGAGCACCTTGAAAGAAAAGGCGAGAAAGCTCCAGAATTACTGAATGGCTATCTGCATCAGGTGTTACATACAATGCAGTGCCCTGCATAAAATGTTAAATAGATGTACATTAGGTTTGGTCAGAAAATGTTCATATTTCCTACCCAATAGACTCAAATCTGCTCCATGGTACATTGTTCAGTTATAAATAGTTAAACTAGATGAGTACCTCTAGCAGGCAAGTACACACCATCCGACTTCTGCTGCTGATAGTGTTTTCCTTGAGAGTATTCTGGTAGAATAGCCTTTGAACAACTATAACATTCAATTGGCTAAGTTTTTCACCCACAACTTCTTGTATCTTAAGGTAGACACCGGGGTGCTTGTTGTAAATATACTGTTGTGCAAACGGAAGGACCCAGTTCACCATGCACACCTCCTCCGAATTATCTATTACATCATAAAATATTGCTTTTCTGCAGATAACCTAAAATAATAAGAGAAACAATGGAAAAGAGTCGGTGGGTTTTTTATTTATAAAATTCAAGTGCTTTCACAACTGAATAAATTAAATATACTAGCCAACCCGACACTCATTTTAAAGTTGTGGGGTTTATTGCCTGATATGAGTTCAAGATCAAGGTAAGTAGGTGAACTGGCTCACTCGACTCCACCTTGCCTAGTGCATTACGGCACACATCCATCAATGTAAAAAGAAGGATTTCCAAGTTAAATTGTTCTGATTACTATTCTATCAGCTTCCTATCCTATTGCAAACCCTATTCTAGAGTTGGTCATCACAACAAGTACCTATTGAGCTAACCTGTATAATCAAGCAAGTCCAGTCACTTTTACTAGGCATTTTCATATATCCTCACTGAATCTGAATTATTAGCATCGTAACATGCCTGACTAACAATTATATATATTACCTTCTCTAGAGAAACGACACCAATTTCTTCAAAAAATTTGGCAACATCTCCAGAAAGATTTTCCCTTTCAGCATCAGTGAGTTCACCAAAGTAAAGAAAATAAACATCACACACATCTGTAAACTCTTCCATCAATTCCTTGCTTTCAGTCCAGCAGACAAGGCCAAAATTTGGATGGAGAGAGACCCATCTGTCTTGAATGGTAGGCAACACCGTATTGTCTTCTTTAACTAAATTGTTTGTCAACTCGAGTAACTGTCCAGGCTTCATTTTGCCCGATTTGAGATCATTAGCCCATCTCAAGAACACCCGAAAAACCTTAAGGAAATAGATATTATTATAAATAATAAATCATGCATAGCACTGGCACTGGGTTAAGTCAGCAATATTTTTATTAAAATAGTAACTTTAAGAAGACTGAAACAACAATACTAAAACAATTTTTTTAACTAACAGTTGCCATCTAGAAATACAATAAGAATGATATTTGGTCAATTACAAGACCTGAGTAACTTCTGCACATATTGGACACTTTGTTGTACTTAGTTGGATGTTGAAAAATATATCACAAAGCTAAACTTAAAGAATTTTATTTTGCTAAACTGTAATAATACTAAATATGGCCCTGTTTGCCAGACAACAGGAAAAGAATTTCAGAGCAAACCCAGCCAAAATGGCAGCTCAGTTAAGGACATTTATGAAGGGCCAACCATGATCAAGGTCAATATCGGTACGTGTTATATGTATTTGTGAGAAACCAGAAAGCTAGAAAGCCTTTAATTTTACTTACTCCATGAGCTGCCTCTTTAGGTGATTTAACGTGTGAAATCTGAAGCAAAATGTCGAAATACTTGTCAGAAGGAGGTGACTCCAGCACACCACAATCAGTTACAAAGAAATCATGCAAATCGGGATACAAACTTGAAATTGTAGAGGTTTGAACATTCTTATGATCCCTCTCCTTTATAAGGTCTAAACAACCTGTGGGGTCATCCCAGTACACTTCGGAAGGAGATAGAAAAATGCCAGGAACAGCTTCTATCTGATCAGGTGGGTTGACAAACGGCAGAAATATATACAGGCTTGATTTGAGATGTTCTGGCTTCTCTGTTAATGAAGATGTCCTTTCCCATGCTAGTGAGTAGAACTTTGACATTTGTGAAATGCTGGAATAAGAGAACAATTTTTTTCTGAATACATATTGAACACTATTCAAATTGCTACTTCCAATAACCAATTAAAAAATAGGAAAGAAACCATGAGATTAGCTAGGCCTATCCATCTTTTTTTAACAATACCTGGCTTTATGAGAGGTTGCAATTTTCCATCTCTGGGTAGTACTCACAATGTCATCAAGCTTTACTTCGACCTTAAAGCCAAGATGCTTCAATAAAGCCTTGCTGCTTACCTAATAAGAATAGTTAACAATTGATTAAAAATTTGAAATCATAATTAAAAAGTAGGAGATTTTTGCAAAACATGCAAGCTGTCATATCCTCAATAAAAATTATCAAATGATACTTGGAAAAATAAATAAAGCATCTTGCGCCGAACAATATGTCAAATGACAAGTTTTACCAACTATTTAACAAAATGCAGTAGATTTTCACAAACTTGGAAATTTAAAGTGATCATTTAACTTGAATGAAAAATAGAAATTGTCCCTGTTATCATCACTGTCTCTTGCCTGTTGAGAAGTGAAAATAAAATATCTCCAGCTTCTTGGAAGAGGAGATATATTGAATAATGCATCTTTGTTTTCTTTTGTAAAATATAGAGATAAATATTAAGTACTTGTACATAGAGCAAGGGAAATTGTGCTACCTTTGGAATGGCATATGGCACATTTGTTCCCAACACAGAGAAGACAGCTTCGTGCTTATGAAAGAGCTCAGTAGGAAAATGGAGCTCATTATCCAAGCTTGAGGCAACCCATTTAAATTCACGCAATGTCTTGACAAATGAAGATTGAATAAACAATGATTCACTTTGTTCATTCACTTTCTGACAAAAATAATCATCCCACAACTCATCTAGTACATGCAGTAGATGTTTACTCTTTTTCAAATTTGCGGTTCGAGAAATCTCTGAGACAAATGCATCCATCTCAAGCGAAACCCAGTCTCGGACACGCAACCCCAATTCTTTCACATTCTCATTGACTTCTATTAGTCGGACGAAGTCGCTAACTCCCAAATCCTTCAAGAAGTCTCGCCATTTTTTGACAGTATAATTGGTGTTCTTCAGGTAAATGTTGTCTACTTTGTGCCATGTTATTCCAGTGCCACAAATCAAATTCTCAACCGAAATACAATTACCAAACTCTTTGCTGAAATGGATTGATTCAGTTGCCGGACTCTTAAAACCACTATTAGTTAGAACAATGGGTTCTTTCTTTAATTTTTCAATAATTTCAGCTTTCTCAAGACAACACTCCGAGCAAGGTGATTGAAAATGATCAAATACGAAGGTAAGATACTCTACGATCAACCTCTTTTCGGTCTCAACTACTTCACCAAAATTGTACTTAACAATGTGACTTTGAATCACATCATGAGCGGACAATTGCTTTACTCCCAGTTTATGCAATACCATGAGGATACTCTCTATTCTTCCTCCCGTGCTGTTGTAGACATCAGAGTGACAGGAGAAAATTGCAGGAGAAACTGTTCTCAAATTGGTGTACAGGTAATGGAACCGTTCAATTGCACTTGAATCTCCAAGTTGTAGGGAAGAAACATTGCATGGGACCCAGATGGGCCCATCTGCAATAGAGACAAATGAGCCATCTGATAAGGGTACAAAAGAAATCTTCTTGAGCCTGGCCAAAAGATCATGCTCATTCTCACTTGATTGTGTGATCAATGTCTTATAAAAAAGGTTCAGCCAAGCCGACAGCCATTCCACACCTAAAACATTGATATCATCACGTTCCCTACAAACAGATTCCAAGATTTGAACTAGCACATTAGGGCCATACTCTTGAACAGACAACTCCTTGGCCAAAGAATCAGTAAGAATAATCTCTCTTTTTAAATAACCAAGACCAGCATGCTGTTGAAGCAAGCTATCAGAAATGACGGATCGTACATTGTCATCCCAGCCTCTCAGTGTTCTACAAGGTAGAATCCACTCGTGGTCAAGACCTTCTTGAAGCAAGCAACCAGAGACTCGGAGCTTAGAAAGTATCATGTGCGGGAGGCTTGTAAAGAAACCGTGCACCTCACCAACTAGAGGTACAAAACTCATAAAAGTCGAAATGGCTTTCCCAGGTGAGTCTCTAAAGCATGACAATCGACAAAATGATTTCAGAGAAGCTACAAACAAATCAGGAAACTTCAAGAGCAACCACTGGTTCCATGCACTGTCATGGTCCACCTCTTCCCTAGATGAAGGAAGTGAGAAATCGGCCTGAAGGATGAATCTCATGCCATACTGTCTCAGAGGCAGGTAGGCAAAAGTGGGCTGTTGATCAGAATTTGGTTCGTAGTCACCAGTACTGTTTCTATTAAGCCTAAATGCCAAAGCTATTCTCGTTGTCTTCACTTCAGGGCGAAGTTCTGAGGCATCCAGTTCTTGATTAATGACAAGCCAATTCATTTCCTCTGTTCCATGAGAGATTAAAACCATACCATCAGCTCCTGCCTCTTTTCGCATAGTTGTTATAGTGCCATCGAGGGTGCTTTTAAACCTGATGCATTTCAGGTTCTTGAGAAAGAGAAGCAGAGATGGATGCAACTCAGAGAACATTGAGAGGACAAATGTTCTCCCACGCTCGCTTTTGTGTTTTGGCTTGAATGGTAAAATAATGCAGGTCCCCCAGTGTTCGCCGACAGCTTGATTATTGTCATTCAGCTGCTCATTTATATATTTCATACCGCAAGGTGCAACAGGAGTTGGCAGGATGAAGCCTATTTGACCTTCACTTACGTCGAATTTAACATGAAATCCATTAGAATGAATTTCTGGTGCATCAGTGACCTAAGATAACAATTATGAATTTTGTTTGCTATTAGTTAATTATAAAAAATAAACCAAACTCAGAACTCATTTATGGAAAATACAAGAAAATCTATTTTTGGAATAAAATATAATTTGGTACCAGCTAGTTTGTTTTCGATATTATTATTATGTAGAACTGTTCAACTATGATGAACTTTACCTCCTAAAACACTAGAGCAATATCAGACACAAGAAATATATAATAAAGACACAAACAAATAATCCAGACAGGCAAAAGCAAATATCCTGTATCCTAATGATTTTAGTAAAGTTGGCAGCATGTTTGGTGAACCAAATGATTTGAAAGGCAAAAGGTTGAATTATTAGAATAACTAAAAGCATTTCAACATATATACACTCCAGTAAAGCTTGAGACCTATAAGGAAAAAGCAAGTCTGAAAATGACTGCAAACGTATCTTTTTCTTCGACTATACCTGTAACATCTCAGAAGAAAAAGTACACTCACCCTAAATACAGATTTGAAACCAATGCCTTTCTTCCCAATGTATCCAGAGCTCAATCCCTTCTTAGTTGAATTTCCAACATCACAAAGAGCCCTGATATTTTTATCTGAAAAGCCTCTTTCATTGTTCAAAACCACAATTCCATTAGAGTGAAGAATGAATACCAGAGTGGGCTCCACTCCCGCAGAGTAATTATTGTCATCAGCATTTTGCACCTGATGTATTGAGAAGAAAGAAACAAGTTAAACCACAACATGAATTATAAATCATTAATTCTACTAGGCTACTAGCACAACAACAACAACCTCGCATGAAATTGAATGAAAGGTTTATGGATTACAGATCGTAAGTTGACTATGATGATATTAGAATAGTCGCTTAAAATTCTCTTACCAAGGAAAATTGACTGCATTTCTATGATAACTGACAATATAATCAACAACTGCTGCCACAGAAGTCATAGCAGAAACATGCACAACTAGATTCAGATCATTGCACATTATGGACACATAAACGAAAAAAGTTCTTGTTTTAACAATTATTATATAATAATTACCGGTCGTTCTTTTCTAGGAAAAGGCTCTAACATTTTTTTTCTTTTCTCTCATGAAGGACGGTTATAATGACTATATATTGCATTCAATCTCCTAAAATGCATTATTTATAAAGATTAGCATTCTAAAGTTTGCATAGGACAATAATATGAAAATAAATCTAGGATAGAATTCATAAGATAATACCAGCTCAAGTATAAAATGTGAATCCTGTGAATAAAGCTCATTTGATAAACACTGCAGAGCCCTACCGAGACGGGCATGTTGTTTCTTTAACAAAGCACTTTCAGTGAGTGAAGACCCCAGGTCTAGACCAAATTCCTCCCTTCTTATTGTTTCAATCAAATCATTCCCCCGCAGAATTTGTTCGTCATTTGTCATGTCCGAGCTAATTTTATCATGAAATTCTGTGCTCATCTCCTTTGTAGCAATAGCCTCACTCTCAATGGTCGTTGTTGACAGCTCGACAGTTGAAAGAGAGACACCGTCTGACTCAGAAGTTTCAGATACTTTATTCAGGTTTATATCAAGGTCAACCATAGGACCAGCAATGAATTCTTTGTAGTCATTGATCCATTCAACTATGCCAAGGGAAAGCCCAATTTCGTGCAGCATAACCCTTTTCTCTGCTTTCTTGCATTGACTCAAAATAATTTGATAAGCATCCCTTGTAAAAGCACACAATATTGAGACCATAACTTGTGCCATGAAGCTGCGAAATTCAGGTGGCAGATGAACAAGGCAATCAATGATGAAACTTGCAATATCTGCAAAGTTCTTTTTGTGATCCAAAAAACTGGTACTTTTGATCCTTACATCTACTGCACGTTGAAGGCTATGCTTCAAGAGAGACAGGGGAATGTTGTGGGATCCACCGTGGATCACGAAGAGAGATAAAAGAATGAGGGCTACTTTGGCTGGTAAGCCATGCAAAAAAGCTTCAATAAGGTCATCAAAAGATGCATGATCATTAACCCTAATTACACAGCCAGAACGAGTTACAACGCAAGATAATCCCTCAATGTAACCTTCATGTAGTAACCACTCAACCAAAGGACCCAGAGAAGGTTGGAACATGCTGTCCCAGTGTGACCATAGCTGCAGATCAGTTAGAAATGGCGCTTTTATCAAACACTCCTTCGCATCCTTGGCTGAAACAAGTTTGAATGACCCAATAGAAAGCTCGCCAACATCACCAGACCTCTCGACTTGTCCATCCAGGGGCTTGGAATCTTGTTCCAATGTAATTAAGGTACTTGAAAAATGAGCTGAGTACGGGCAGGCAGAGGCATTAAGCACAGTGTTATTGGTTTCAGTGACACTTAGGCTGATTGAAGGAAATTGATTCCTCAAAATCTGACAAACATGAGTCTTGTCTAAATGAGGCTTTCCACCCAGACTCCTCCTAGCTTGATCCAGCATTAGATGAAGTTGCTTTTGATTTAAAGAGACCTCGAGATAATTGCAGCTGTTGGTTTCTGCCAAAAGATGCAACTCTTTTGGTAGCGAACTAATGTGTTTGTCAAGAAAATCATAGAAACTTCCGAAACCAAGATTCAAAAAATCTTTAACACATAATTCTCTTTTCAGCCACATTTCGCAACCATGACATACAAGCTTTTTTATAAATGGAATCTCTTTGTTGTTTTTGCTGCCGTCGTTGTCATTGTCAAAAGGACAATCCAATCCAAAATATGAATTGATCTTCATTATAATTCCTTCCACAGTTACATCTACAAAAATGAACATTCACCTCATGTGAGAACATCCACCATATGTAAGGAATAAACATCATTACAAACGCTTTACAACAATACCACTGAACTAGTCCAGATTTAGTTACTGTACCCCTTCTTATCCAAACCATGATGCAGTTGTTCAGAAAAGTAAAAAAATTTATACATGGAAGACTGAAGCAGACTATATTATATTGTTAAGCAGGTGCAATGAACTTGAGTACAGGACCATAAAAGAGAAGTAGCAAGGGAAGAACATGTGAGCTGGACACTGGGGAGACATGGTAGAACTTAAAAGCGAAACTACTCAGATTTGAATGGCAAACAAAAAAGAGAAAACAGCACAACAAAATCCAACAGTGCTGGGTTCTAACTTTACCACAGATGATCTGGATCTGCAGAAATGATCATTGATGCTTCTAAATTCTAAAGGAACTCTTTTCTAATCCCAAAAAAATATATATATTTGGAAGTAAATTTTTCATTTTGGAAACTTTGCACGCGCAAGAATTCAGCTAGAATACTAAATGAAATTTAGCCCAATTCATAACATGAATGCTTACCTGGTGGATTTTTCAGTTCTGTTACAGTCCTATTGTCTTCTTCTTTTCTAGGGACAACCTCAGAAATAGGTTCATTTTTTGGATCAGCTGGCTTAGCTGGCTCATTGAAAGAAGTAGATGTGCCTTCTACACTGTTATTTGCCGATCTTTTTATAACTTCTAACTGAATCATAAAAATAAACAAGTTTAAGAAATAAAGAACAAAATAAAAGTATAAACTTATATATTCAATTTAAGGGGAAAAAAAAACGCACAGCCAAGTTCAGCAAAGCTGATCCAGGGACTGTCAAGAATGCTTTCTGTATTGATTTTGTCGAAGATTTAACATAGTGATGAAGCATCAACGCAATGACCTGATAAAAACTTAGTTTTAAATGTTAATCATCAATATCAAAAAAATGCATCTGACAGGAAAACCTGAAAATGACGCAGCAAGGTTAAGTAGATACACCAATCACGCAATTGGAAAACTTTACCTCATAAACAGGGCGTGTGTTGCATGGCTCTCTCCATTTCTCAATGAACTCTATAATGACTTCATCATATATTTCTCCTGGATAAACACACATAATATCCAAAGTATTTTTGTCAACTATTCAACTATCTGAAACATAAAACATATATTTTTCTTTTGTGATGGTTGGTGCTAAACCTTTAAAAAAGTCAGGGCTTGTGCACCTAGCTGTCTCAGTCTCATTCTCGAGAAGATAGTCGAAAAAACCACCCTTTATGGCTTTTACCTACAACATAGGTTTTTTAGAAAGAAAATAAAGGGGATCTGGTGATACCAATTTCAATGGCAACTAATATGAACGTAACACCAGAAATATTCATATCAATAATACAAAATATAACCAAAAAAGTAATAATAATTCCAAAACTGCTGAACATAGTTAACATTTCATCCTCTATTTACAATAAAAATGTACTTTATTTCACCTCCATTTTCCTTGAAAGAGACTAGGAACTCAACAAATTTATTGATATCTAGAAGCACATCGACTCATTATTATAATGAAGCATTAATCAAATGATATCAAATGGTATGTTTTCATTACAAGCAAATAGGAGTATAGGATATAACAGATACATGATCTCAAATATACATTTATACCAAAATTTTGAACAAAAAAACAGCTTCAGATATTGATGATATCTTATCTTAAGATCTAAAAGTCCCTAAAATGCAGTGGTAGCTAATAAATGGAAGTATAATTATAAGACACAAAGTTTTCTTTATAAAATGATAAGTTAAAATATACGATATCAAGGAGACTTACAGCAATTTCCAGCAACATAGAACCAAGAAATGAACTGGATAAATGCAGAAGCTTCTTACTTTTTCTTTTACCTTGGCAAGAATTTGACATCAACTCAAGAACCTACAAACAGCTATGCTTATCAAAATCGAACAATTATTTGCTAGGTGGAAATCCAACTTAAGGCTACAATAGATGACAATAGAGCATACCTTATTTGGAGAGTGGGTTGAACATTTTTTTTTCCAGGTAGCAACAAACTTTCTTATGACCGGTTCACTCACTTCAAGTGCTCCTGATGTCCTTGGATCAAGCTGTATTACCTTGAAATCAGACTCACCACATTTCTCAATTGCCAATCCAAATGATTTCATATGATCAATTGATGAAGACAAATTCTGCAGCTTGCTTTTTGTCCTTGAGGAGCTTTCTCCATTTAAGGAAAAGAGATGATGCAATGAATCACTGTAATCGTCGCTTTGAATAAGCTTAGATTCTGTTTGAGTAATAACATTTATTGAGCTTTCCTTGAAAGTTCTGAGCATAGCATGTTCGTTTCTTCTTATTCCCTTCAGACACCCAATATATAACCTATAATGTTCAAAACAATTTAAGTGCATTTATGCAAGACAATCATAAATATTTTATTTAGGCTTTAATGGTCTAAAAAGGTAGCAGTATTCGAGCAGCAAAGTAACAAAACAAGGATTACAAACTTGTGAACTATAATATTAATAATTGAAATCATCACTGATTTTATACCTACTAGCCTTAACGACTACAACCAGTAAAATATATACTGTAACTTAATTTAACTTGCATTTCTGCATACCAAATAAGCACCAGTTTAAGTTACAAAGAAATCAGAACATATCAGTTTAGTACAAAATTTTGATATATTCCTACCAATAGTTCAATTTGTTTGGTCAGATCACTTTACTGTCTATCACTTAAAGCTAAAACCCAAAATAAATTTCACTTGACAAAATGAAAACATACGGGCCTAATTTACATTCAATAGTTCTGTCTGAAACAACAGACCAAATTTCAAATTAACCACTTTCACCTGCAATCACTTACCCAAAGCTCGTGATCCGAACACCCAAGTACTCCTTCCGAGCAACAGGATACTTTTTGAGAAGAGAATCAAGAAACTCCTCCACGGGTATCTCTCTGCTCTTGTACTTGTAAATGAATGTAGATAAACTCGAAAGCAGATTATCTATAGTTATTTCACACATTTCAGTTGCATCGGGTGGAATCGAGAAGTACTGTTGGATAAGCGGATGCCTAAGCAGATTTCCGATCCCAAATTCTTCAAATTTCTCAATACCCTCATTCTTGCATAGCTCGTTGTGTAGATCGTACAACGATGTCATGCGTCGAACACTCACGAAGCAATGTATGAATGCATTAACCTGGCCAGCCGTAAACCAAAAAAAAAATTATGAAAATTTCATAACTCAAGAAGTAATTTCAGCACAATTTGAACAAAATCCAGATCTCATTTCATATAAGAGAAACATCTTGCGTCCATACGTCCATAGACACGCTCAGAATGTAACATATATATACATCCGATTTTGTAACAGATATATCCGATTTTGTAACCTATGGACGCTAGGTATTACTCTTCATATAATACACATTGCATAACTGCTAACAAGTTAGCCGGTTAATAATCAATCAATCGAATAGATTAACAAACATGATATATCAAACTCAAAGGAGACAAATCAAAGAGAGATCAACAACCTTCCTCTCGACGGACTGAATATTCCGGAGCGTAGGCACGTCATTGAACCCGCAGCCGAGCGCGCCCCAGGATCCGGCCTGGAGCGCCAGTGCGGCGGCCTGCGAGACCTTCCACGACGACACGCTCTCCCCCGCCGCCACCATCTCCGCATGCGCCCTCGCCGCGGCCGCCTCTATTCTGTCCAGCGGGATCCCCGAGCCCGCATACGCCGTTCTAGGCGGGTTCACCCGCTGCAGAATCTGCGGACTGTTCGGTTGAGGAAAGTTAGAGTGAGAAAAGGTGGTGGTGTTGTTGTTGCCACGGCCACGGCCACGGCCACGGTCGCGGCGTCGGTGATGATGCCCGTCGCTGGGGTTCTGCATGATGACGAAGAGACAGAGAAGACTT
This sequence comes from Cyperus esculentus, assembly GCA_030179965.1. Lineage (NCBI taxonomy): Eukaryota > Viridiplantae > Streptophyta > Magnoliopsida > Poales > Cyperaceae > Cyperus > Cyperus esculentus. The sequence goes on along the minus strand of JASGLE010000024.1, from coordinate 2,171,443 downwards.
GGGGAGACTTGGGAAGACTTGGGAAGACTGGAGTCACTGCACTGAAGAAGAATAAGAAGAAGAGACTGATTTGATTTGATTTGATGTGTGAGTAGGGAGTCGGTGGGTTTAGCTTTTCTTTTCTGGAAAGGAAAAGAGAAGATGTACGGGCGCGATTCTTTTCTTTTGTATTTGATATTTGAAAATTGCGTTGGTGCTTCGGCTCCCCGGAAATGCATCTCCAGTCAAGGTCATTTGAATAAATATGTTAGTTGTTCAGTCGTTAAAAGAAATAATTTGGTTAGTGAAGCTCTTTAAGGAAAAATCTTACAGAGATGACAAAATTTTGTGGGAGATCACCAAATCGTACAGCTCACAACTCCTGATAAATGAGGAGCCTAATTTTTTTTCTTTTCCGGGGGGTATGTATTGAAGGTTAGACATCTGCATTCCACCACTTACTACTAATAGTATGGCTTTTATTCTTCATCGATTTTAGGAGCTTTCGAAGTTGTTATTATTTTAGTTAGGAGAATACACGTCAGCGAGTTCTATTTAGAAGTTGTTATTATTTTTTAAATGCTGAGGTATATACAATATGAGATATGTTATTATGCACCATGGTGTAAAATGCTTTTTTGCACCGCCATCGAATCTCTATTTTCAAAACTCAAATGATCAAATTGATTTGCCCAACACAATATACATATTAAGATTATACAAAGTACCAAAATTTATAATTTTTTGAATATTTTAACTATTTTTTCAGATTATTCAAAGATGCGTACCTTTTGATATTCCAAATGACATTATTTTATTATTATTTTTGGTCCATCTTTAAAAAATAAAAAAAATAATTAAAAAATTCTAAAATTTGTAAAATTTGTAAAATTTGGTATTCCACCATATTTCAATGGGATTGGATATTGTCCAAAACCATTTGGACGGTCCAAAGGGTTCTGAGAGCCGTACGATCTAATTGTTAATAATTGATCAACCGTGATTTAATCATGTAGGTACTAAAAATAGCATGCTTATTATATTTAGAATGATGGGGTCACATGATATCACCGTTGATAAACATATAAATTGAACTGAACGGTTTAGTCATGGCTTTGGACGGAGACCGTCCAAAGTGTTGATTTAATTAGATTTGGCATTTGAAATTCGGTTTGTGAGATTTTAAAAACGGTGGTGCAAAAAATAATTTGCACCATAATACATAATAACATATCTCTTAATAATATTCCCATGACCCCATCCGTAAACCACTAAACTTTTTTTTATTTATAGAATATCATCATATCGTCACACTAATTAGATAATAAGATGCTTGGCTATTTGATCTACGACACCCTGGGCCTTGGCATCCTGCAAGCACTCGAAGTCTCCAATCGGGATCCCCTCCCCTGCCACTTTTATTAGCTCCCAGAGTATCAATGACCTACAATAGGTCTCATTAGGAGTCAGCCCAAATCCCCACAGATCCGTCAGCCCCACTCCAACGGCCCAATAAACCTTCCTATCCCTCAGAATCCATCGTAGCACGAATCTAGACGCTATACAGGCCGCTCATTCTCTCTACTGCCGACACGATAGCCACCCACCTCCGCACCAAGCCCCTCGTCATCCATCGTAGCACGAATCTAGAAGCGATGCAGGCCGCTCATTCTCTCTACTGCCGACACGGCGACAGACACCCACCCACCTCCGCACCAATCCACATCCTCTACTGCGCAGCTTTTCAACTGTTGGATCTTCTTTAACATTCGTGCAGCTCAATCTCAAAAAAGCCCCCCTAATCCGCGTCGTTGATTCCCTTCGCACCGACCACCGAGCGTCCGAGCCCCAAAGAATCCAACAAAGTACGAATCTTGACGCGATACAGGCCGCCCATTCTCTCTTCACATTTCACATTTGAGAAGGGAGAATCAGAGAGCGATCAACTGACCGATGGACGGGAACGAAGGAGCGGAGGGCGAAGGCGGCGGCAGGGCGGCGTGGGGGCTGATCGAGCGGGCGGCCAACTCGACGGAGCCCGAGGTCGATCCGCGCCTCCTCAAGGCCGTCAAGTCCGCCGTGCGGTCGTCGGACGCCGAGACCCGCGCTGCCGTTCGCTGCCTCATGGACCTCATGAAGAAACCCCACTCTCAGGTCCTGTTACTTTTCTGAATCTGTTGCTAGCTGAATATTCAGCTGGGGTTTGGGAAATTAGTGCAATTTTATTGATTGATTGAATGGTTACTGGCATAGATTGAAGCCAGATTTTACTTAATTCAAATTTTTATTGGAATTATGGTTTGTTTATAGTGTATATGGTGCCAGTACCAGTATCTAACGATTTGCCAGTACCAGTATCTAGGGATTCATATTTACTGTGATAACTGTGGTGAATTCAAAAGGGGGTTTGAATGTTTTTATTACTGAATTGGCAGGTCCGGTACCTCTCGCTGCTCATAATTGACGAGCTATTCATGCGATCCAAGCTCTTCAGGTCCACATTTGTAGAAACATTCGACCAATTCTTAGCTCTTAGTGTTGGGTTTAGGAAGAACATGCCACTGCCTCCCCCTTCGACCATTGCGTCAAATCTCCGCAAGAAGTCGATCGAGTTCTTGGAGAAGTGGAATACTAACTTTGGGGTTCACTATCGGCAGCTGAGATTAGGGTTTGACTACTTGAAAAATGTCCTGAAGTTTCAGTTTCCTAATAACTTGGAAAATGCGGCAAGGTTGCAGAGGGAGAGAAGGGAAAGAGAGTTGAAGACTCAGGAGATATTGCTCGGTAAATATGAGAATTTGAAGGGTAACTTTCCTTCGATAACAAGAGAAATTCTCTCTACAATTGATGAGATAAACGAGTGCCTAAATATAATCAGTGAAAAGCAAGAGGAATCGATCCCTGCAGATTTCTCGCTTGACGATGATGAACTGGGGGCATTCAGTTCACTAGAAATGAGGCAGCTCCATGTGGAGTCGATGAAAGATGCAGAAACGGTGCATGAAACACAAGATAACAAAGCAGTATTTGAAACTTTAAGAGAATTACACAAGTTGCTTGTTTCAAAGCATTTGGTGTCTGTTCAAGAATGGATTTCAGTTCTAATAAGGGTTGAATTGTCTGATAATAGGTTTAGAGACACAGCACTGAAGGAGTTGATAGATTTGCGAAACAATATTCAATCTCTTAAGGATAAGTTGGTTGGGATGGGTTGTTTGGTTGACAAGGGAAAGAAAATAGAATTGGAAGAAGAAGAAGATATTTGGGAGGAGGGTAAAATTGAGAAGCTTCCTCCGAAATTGGTTCAAATAAAGGAGAATAATGTTGCTTCCACTTCATCATCTACTAAAGCAAATTCAGATAAGACCCAAAATACTGAGTTGGATCCAGAGAGGTCAAAACTAATAGCTGAGGCTCCGGTGATAAACTGGGGTCCTTCTTTAGACACTTGGGGCTCAAGAAGTGATGCTATAGCGAATCAAAGGGGCTTAGAAATTGAAGGGCATTGGGGTCGAGTCGACCATGATAGAATAATTCCACAGGATAAAATTGCAGAGCTTAGTGTACACCGGATGGTTTACGAAGAGGAGCCTGCAGAGATAAGGCCGTGCTTAGCACCTTTGAAAAATGGTTCTCTTTGTCAGAGAAAAGACTTAAAAGTTTGCCCTTTTCATGGCCCGATCATTCCTCGGGATTCTGAGGGAAATCCAATTGAAAATTGCAAGAAAGCATCAGTAAAGAAAAGTGAGGATGATATGGATAGAGAAACTTTGGAAGAACTGGCAAAGCAAGCTGTGAATAATGTGAGGAAGCGAGATAGAGATGAAAGGGAAATAAAAAGAGCCAAGCTCGCTAGAGTAAGAGAGCACAACCAAGAGGTCTTGAGAGAATCGGCTATGGCTTCCACTTCTTACTCGGAGGATTTGGTGCAAAGTAGAGGTGAATTGAAGACAAAGAAACCAACACTGGCATCAATGTTGAAAAAGAAAGTAACTGCTAAAGATAGGATAGCAAAGAAGTTGCTGTAGAGCTTCTTTTTTTTTTTTTTTTTTGTGTGTCAATGTAAATTTTGTTTAGAGACTTTGGCAATTCTTCTGTTCTTTTTTCTCTCTTTTTACCGTTGACATGTCACATGTAAATATGAAATTGAAAACTTGATAAGTTATGAACTTGAACCAGTTAGCTGCTAAATTGGGTTCGAGTTGATCTGTTTCTTAGTCTGCTGGGTTTATGTCGGGTTCAAAGACCCTTCAATTTGCTGTACTCCAACTTCATTTCTAACTAAATCGTGTGTTTCATGCTATGCTAGTGTAAAAAGTGTTCAAAATCCTTGCGAGAGAAAATGAGACTTTTCTGATTGTGATAACTCGTGCAACCTTCCACATTGTGTACGTAGATTTCTTTCCCCCTCTAATTAGTAACTTAACATCTGTTTTGTTCATTCTGGATATTCCATGCTTTTAACAAATCCGCATGAACTTCATTTTTTATAAAAAAATCCTTATTAGTAAAAGGAGATTGGGTATTTTGACATGAGAGTTCTATTTTCCCCAAAGAAGAAATCTCAGCCGTTGATTGTTTATTTAGATTAATCACCACTGTTGATGTACATTAATGTCCCGGCCCATATCAATTTTCTCACAAGGATGAACTTTCGGCCCTTTATTGTAATAAAGATATAATAATTTCAGATAAAAAGGATGATCGTGTTAAATTCAAGTGGACCTTAGTCCTTATTAGGCCTGAAAGAGGATTTTGTCTTGATCCAATTATGTGCAGGCAGACCGAGGTTTTAACGCATATAAACAAATTGCTTATCCTAGCTATGTTTGTAAGGTCTTAATGTGCCACATGACAAGGCTACTTATTTCATTGAAAACCCATAAAACCCGGACTACTACGCACAGGACAGTACGACTGTTTGGCAATTTGGGATAGTCAACTTTGCCCCACATACGGAAACAAGATTGATTCCCTTAATGTAATTTGGTTTGAGTGATTCTGCTATGAATCAGTTAAGCAACCTTTCACTTTAAATCGAACGGTTCTTATAAAATATGTCTCTTTAATTGTATCTAAAAGATATATCTTGACCACCCGATTATGAAAAATGAATGACCCAAATTTTATCTGATCCATAGCAGAATTAGCTTTTTGGCAAAAGGTATATGCACCAAAACATAACAACAATTGCTATAAAACTCGTTCTGCTCTAAATTGTAATGCATAGTCACTAACTCACTATCAGATCAGATGCAACGCTTTCAAACAAACAATAAACTTGCTGTAGTGACACGTACATGCAACCTCACCTGAAACCAGCAGACATGGTCTGTATGATATGATATAGTAAGCCTGATTAATTATCTTGACAATAATACACCACCTATAATAAATTACATGCAACCTCACTGGAAATCAGAAGCATACCGACAAGTGATTCTGAAGTTGATTTTTCAGAAAGTGGAAAAGGGAAGATTAATGTCAATGAATTTGGATTACTGAGAAAGCAAAGCATCTTTGGAAAGTGCAAACCTAAGACTTCAAATCAAAGTTGTCTTACAGTCACAGGTAGCTAGCTAGAGAAACCAACAAAAGAGGGCTGATTCTGATTGACAAATGACAATTACACCTAGTAAGCAAACAGGAAAATAAAAAAAAAGGGCCAAATCTAGTGTCCTCAGTGTTAGCATTCACATGTCTACATTATTATAAAATTAGAGTTAAGTATTATACAACTTAAGATAAGAATTACGAATTTTGTATATGTGTGGATATGTGGATGGTTAAAATGAGGATGTTTGAAAAATTCCAAAATAAAACACACACACACACTTAGATGGTTTTGGGCTTTGTAGTCATATATATACAGCATGTATATATTTAGGGACTTCAAAATATGACTGTCATAACATAACATTGTATATATAGTTCAGTATTTTTCTATTCTTTTCTTCCTTTTAATTCTACTTGTAAATGCATTTCCCTTTTGTTTTCAATGAAATTCCAAGTTGGTATTTTACAAAGATTGAAATTTTTCGAATAAAGCGACTTTTGTGTAAATTCTCGAATTGATTATACAAATTTAAATATTCCATTAAGATAGTGAATAAATGTACTGTTAAAACATAATAATGAGTCATTCTGTTAATCTTTAAATAAAAATTAACAAACTAATCGTAACCTATTTTTGTTTTTTTGAGCCAACCGAACCATGACCCATATATACTAATTAATTAATTAATCAGTTAATACAATTTGACAGGTTTTACTAAGAAAACAAGCAATGATGTGTTCCCTAATCCCTCGTTTGTTTTCTTTTTTTATTACTCATCCTCCATCTTGTCATTTTTTTTTTTTTTTTTGAGATACAGATGAGGGTCAAGCCACTCAAATTTAAATATCTATAAAAGACCTCCCATCTGAGTTTCGAACCCACGATCTCCCACACGGAGAGCGTTGCCCTTAGCCACTAGACCAAAGGCCGGTTCTTCATCTTGTCATACTTAAATCACATTATAATTTACAATTCGTTGGGTTTTTGCCATCCGATTTAAACCCACAAAATCTTAGTTAGATCGAAAATTAGTAAAGGTTTTTTGTCCAAGTGTACATCTCCCCATCTCCACTGCAAACTAGTTTTCACAAGACTCTGTTTTTTTATTTTTTTTATTTTTTTAATTTTAATTTTTTTTTGAAGAAAATAAAATACTTCACCAGTTTCATTGAAACTTTTTATTTTGTGCCCATAGAGGATTGAACCCATAACTTTTTGGAAGTCATCCTAGTTAACTACCACTTGAACTACTAGGCCATTTCCCACAAGACTCTGTTAGTCTATTTGAGATTTTTATTGTAAGTGACCATCACTAGCTAGCAAAATTAGACTTTCAACAGTCTGGCAACATCAATTTTACGTCAAATTATTCTAGTATAAGTATCCTAAAATCAGAAAACAATATTAGTTAATGGGTAGCAGAAGATAATCATTAATGTATTTTATTTTTCAGAGACAATAGTATTAGACAACTCATTAGATTATCTAGTACTTCAAAAATCAGCCAATTTTAGATGACATGATCTAATAAAAGAATATTAAAATATTAAATAATGAATTGATTATTTGTTATTCTTTACCACACTAGACGACATTGCAACTTATGATAACTGATAAGCATCCAAAGTTTACAACTTTTTTAATTTAATTTCTTTCGGTCATTTTCCTGGTCCTTCAAAAATCAATTAAAATGATGTTGATATGTAGATTAATTTTATATTGCGCGGGAATATTATTAAATTCGCATTAAATGACTTAATTCATTTCAATTATTTAAGCTTCCTACAAAGCATATAGAACCAAGCATGTAATTACCATGATTAAATTTCAATCTTTCTTATTTTTTCCTTATTTTTTTTTGGGTGCTTTAGAAGGACGTCACTTAGCTATAAACAGTGACGTCATAAATGGACAACTTTTTTCTAGATTCCAAATTTTCAACCCATTTTAAAGGGATAATTCAAAATTGTAAGTTTGTACGGATCAGGAACATACTCTGTACAGAATTGAGATCATCTGAGTTAACTCAAAAATTGAGTTTGCCCGTACAGTAATTTTATAAAGGCCCCCTAAATTCTAAACACTGACCGTCTTGACCGAGATCCGAAACTTACGGTCCAGATCTGTTCAGAGTTAAACTCAGATTTTGAGTTAACTTAGACGATACGGACTCCTCTATACATACATGCAATAAAAGGGTTCACAACTTCACATAGTTGCATCTCGCACCGTCATTTATATCATATCATGCATGCTCTTAGCTCTTTCCCTATACTCACAGGCAGAAAAAAATAAATCTAAACTGGACCCTTAAAACTCCCGTGACACCAAGAATAAATACCCAACCGCTCCTTCACGGCACCTCTGTTCTATTTTCCATTTCCATTTCCATTCCTCACTGAATAAAACTCAAATTAAAATGCCACTTCTTCATTTTCCCCTTTTTTTGTCTCTTTGGAAAAAGGCTCAGTTGTGAACTTGCGATCAGCTGCCGAGCTTAAAAGTTCTCTAGTGTTCTGTTCTGTTCTGTTGCATGCACACAGTGACATTATTATGGGAAGGAAATCAGGCAACTGGCTGTCATCTGTGAAGAAGGTTTTCAGACCTTCCTCTACTTCTTCCCCTTCCAAGGATCACCACAAACAGGTCAGTTTCTTAATTCCTCAATTGTTATGTACATTTGCATTGCTGAATTTATCAATTATGGCATTAGTATTTTGTTTAATTTATAGGTTAAAAAGTTTCACCAAATTCTTGTAAGAGAAAGTTCTGATCAATTGTTGAAGAGATTAATTGATGCATACATGACAACATGACATGTTGCCATTTTGACAATTTTCTTCTTCTTAATTATGTACATGAAGGGTGACAGGGGGGACGCGGCGGCGGACGAACGGGGCAACGAGGCGGCGGAAATAGTGTCTGTGGAGCACTTCCCAGTGGAGACATCGCCGGACTTAACCAATGACGGCATTGTTGGAGCAGATGCCGGTGATGATCATGGTAAGGAGGTCCAGCAGAGACAGCGTCGGGCGGCAATTGCGGAGGCTGCGCTCGTGGCAGCCGAGGCGAACTCGAGAATGATCAGGATGGCTGCGTATGAACACGCCATGGCTGCGTCGAGGGAGGACCGGGCCGCCGCGCGCATTCAGGCATTCTATAGGGGCTACTTGGTAAGTTCCTTCTCTTTGGTTAATTTCAAAAAAATAAATATCAATTTATATATATTTTCTTCTCTTTTTTACTTTAGTACTTTTATGTAAATTTTTTTAGGGAGATGATAATTGCCCTCTTAGAAATCTCTCTTATCCATCCCCCAATACATTTTTAGTTAAACATTTATTTTTGACATACAACAAACACATTTTAACAGTCATAATGCATGTTTTAAACCCTACAAAGGCCCGTACATTTTCTATGGAAGTGGAAAGAGTAAAAAAAAAAATTAACTCAAATTTTGAGAGAACATGAGAGAGAAAGAGATAATATTAATTAATTTGACATTGGGATGGATAAGGGGAAGTTGAGGGGACAAAAATCATTTCTCTCTCTCTCTTTTTAATTATATAAAGAATTAAAGATAAAGATGTCCTAGTAAAACCATTTGGCGAATTTAGTATTTTTTTTTTGTTGTTGTTAATAAGATTTTCAGTGAAGTCATCTTATTTTAATACAACAGTTTTTCACCTTTGTCACTCTTATGAAGAATATTTATTTATTTATTTAATTTAATACAAATTGTTTCATTAAATCTCATGCATTGATCGAACAAAATTAGAGAATAATATCAGCTAAGTTTGATTTGGTGTTGGAGTTGGACCCTGTTTTAAATATATACAAATTGTATTGATTGAATTAATTAAATATTTCCTACTCCACACATATGCATTTTGAAAAAAAAAAAAAAAAAAAACCCTTGAATTTTAGTCCTCCTGTAATTAACATTTGCTTAGCAAATGCGTTCTAGAAAACAAGTTTCCCATTTTCCACAATCAAATTCTTAACAAATGGATTTACAAATTTCTCAATATATCATTGAAATTAAATTCAGGTATCACCAAATCAATGTCGGAATTTAATTAGGTTAAAATTTCTGAAGGGTGGTAGGGACCATGAATGCCTTCATCAATTAAAATTTGTTTGAAGGGACTTCAGAGCTCAGCTCATCAATCCTTTTTCTGTCATGTAATTTTCAAAATCAGAAATATAATCCTGTTTATGTTTATACATGCTCTTCTCTACTGAGACTTCTGAATTTCACTGTAAATGCTCTAACGCTATGTCACTAAGAGTAGACTCCAAATCGGCTGGCAGCCCATTTGTATTTTGTTAATTTATTATTCACTGGTGAAACCAAATAATAATCTGATGAAGATTAACTCAGCATATATGTTATGCAATAGAATCAGTGTGAGGCTGCCTTAAGTAAAACATAAAAAAAAAATAAAAAACAGAGAGAAATAAAAGAAAAGAAAAATCTTATGAACATTTTATTTATTAATTAATTATAGCATTAACTATATATAGTTTGCTTCAATACTTTTGCTTGACCTTGAGAACTTGAGTCCGAACTACTCTTTGTAGTTAGTGGTCGATCTTAATTTAGCGAAACTGAAAGTGAGTTATCACCTGCTTAGTAGCTAATCTTAAAATGACACCTTAATTAAGTGACAATGTTGTTGCATCTTTAATTTCCACCTTGCCTTTACTATAAAGCTAATAGTTTAAGGAAACCCTTGTATTAAATATAACTTTAGACTATATTTTTTTAGTGATTAATTGAAGAGAATGGAACGGATTCAATAATTTGTTTGCACATTATTCATTTTATTGCATTAATTGCTATTAACACTTATTTAGTTAATTTGATACTTTGATTATCGTAAAAGAATTTTCTAAATTAGAAATTGACATATTTAATGACATTATGTAGGTAGTGTAATGTTAAAATTAAGTGGGCATATCATATGTATGTTTGATTTAACTGGTGTGAGAGATGTTGTAAAGAGTATATATTAAATTATGGCATTCCAAGTAATCTCATCGTTTTCTAATAAAAAAAAAATATATATAAATATAGTTAGATTAAGCAGACATATATATGTTTTTCTCTAATGGGCACATAATTTAAATTGCTGGCTAAAATCTGAAGGAAACTTCTGTGTTATACATCTTTCTGACTGAGGGACTTTTTTAATTGTAGCACAATGAATCTATTCTAACAAAATGCATAAGTGGGGTTTAAATTTGAGTGTCCTTATCCAAGGGATCATTGTGTGCTTTGCTAATGCTACTTGCTTGATACAAAATATATCCGAGTCACATTAATAAGGGTGCATTAGTAATTTAGCATTACCAAAGATTACATGCTAAGAAAAATTAAAGATTGCACGGAATGCACGCGCTGTTTTTTAATGAAGGTTGGTAGGTAGTCTTATTTACACATGCGTGCTTTGTGACTGTGACTGTGTGCCGCTCACAACTCGGTCACAAGCCTCGACCGCTAATACATCCAATTGCATTCTTCTGATTATATTTATTTTCCTGACCGTCTGATTGTTTAACATTATTTTTTTTTTTTTGTATATAATTCTAATTACGTTATTTGTACTATTAGGAAAAAAAAAAAGATAAGATAAGAAAAGATAATAGTGATATCTGGCTATACATAATTTATTGTTCCAAAAGAAAAACAAAAGGACGAATTGAGTTAATTTTTTTTATATAATTTTGTGAATATTTCACTTTTTTCTTTCTTCTTCTTTGGTTGAAATTATGCTTGTATATTTAAATTCTCTTTTCTTTATGCCATTCTTTCCTTTTCCTGTTTCAGTTTGTCTGTAATTCTGTATCAACTCTTTTTTTAAATCTGATTTCATGATTTAATTAATTTTTTTTTGTTCAACTTCTATTTACAAATTATGAATTGCAAAACTAAATTTGAATTATCACTGAAAGGCGCGGAGGGCCCTGCGCGCCCTGAGAGGTCTAGTCCGGCTGCAGGCGCTCGTTCGGGGGCACCACGTCCGAAAACAAGTCCAGGAGACGATGCGCAGCATGCAGGCGCTGCTTCGTGCTCAGGCGCGTGCGCGGGCACGTCGGCTCGGGATCTTCATTCAGTCAAACCAACATCATCAGGGGAAGCAATGCACCAGCACGAAACGACGAGCGCACGTGCCGGAGAACGGACATGGCGGCTTTAAGGGTGCATATAGGTATGGGGATTGGGACACGAGGAATCAGAGCTTGGATGCGATCAAGACGAGCGCGCAGAGGCGGCACGATGCGGTCGCCAGGCGCGAGCGGGCTCTGGCGTATGCGTACAGTTGTCAGGTATATACACATCAAAGGAGTTTCCCTTGACATGCATAACACGGTAAAACCGTGACAGTTATGTGGTCTGTATCTCCATTTCTGATGTCCAAATAGTCGATCTGAACCGCTCAATGTGATTTTTATATAAAAATATCTTAGGAAACTAAATTTTAGAATTTTTAGAATTTTTTTTACTATTTTAGTGAGGGGAGAAAATCGTTGTTTTGTATAAATCAGAATCCTTAGATCTAACCATTTTCTCCTCATCATTAAAAATAACATAAAAATTCTAAAAACCATAAAATTTGGTTTCCTAGTATATTTTGATACAGAGATCACATTGAGCGGTTCGGATCGACTATTTGGACGCCAAAAACTGAGATCACCGTAGCCGGACTCTTAATAACAATGCCAAATATATTTTTTTGTTAATTTGGTTAAATTCTGTTACAAGATGCAACAGCAATGGCAACATGACAGAGAGAAGCAGCAGTGGGGGTGGAACTGGCTCGAGAACTGGATGGCGAGCCACCAGCAACTCCAACCGGCGTCGCATGATGCCGAACCTACCTCCGACGTCCCGGGAGCAAAAATGCCGGTGTCCAACAATTCAACCGCAACCACCAACCCGAACATTGCAGCCGATCACCTCTCAGAGAAAACCGTCGAAATGGATACCAGTCATTCGCCAACCGCTGATCAACTATCCAGTCGACCCCCGACAGTGCCTGGTTACATGGCTGCCACACACTCGGCGCGCGCGAAGGTCCGGGATGAGTTGCCTGTCCCCGGCTTGCGTGACAGGAGGAGGTCCCGATCGAGAGAGTTCAGTTTCGGCGTCGGTGCTGATTCGTCAAGCTCTTGTGGAAGGTTGAGCCCGGTACATGTTGTTGCTCCTGTGGCCGGGCTTCGACCGGTACAAACTGGCGAGAGCAATGAAGGATATAGTCCTGATTCGAGCTGTTGCGGTGATCGCACTCCGCCGCCGTTCGGCGAACGCGTCAGGAGAAGAATCTATGCATGATTTTTTTAAAATTTGGTGTGTAATTAACTAATGTTGCATCTGTTGTTTTTTTACTCTATATATATATATATATACTCCTATGCAGATGATGTTATTATATATATGATTCTGAATTTTGTGTAACTTGATCATGCCCAATTTAGTATCACTTGAGTTCTGTCTGATATTATATATTAATTTTACCAGTTTCAGTAATGGGGGAAAACTGACCCTAGATTTTTCAAAAAAAAAAAAATGTATATATTTACTGGTAAATTTTACAGACAAAACAAATTATATATTGCTAATTTGCAGATTGAATGTCCATTTACAATTTAGGCGTAATCTATACACGAATTCAACATAAAAAAATGGCAAAAAAGCATGAAATAAATTACAAAATCTCCATCCCTCATGCCAGTGTTCAAAAGCCAAAACTCTCCTCTATAGAAACCCACCAATTAATTAACCTCACTAACTACTAATCATGCCAAGTTGATATAACATGCCACCTCTCAAAATTTTCTCAGCTGAAATTAAAGAAATTGCAAATAAGCTGCTGTCAAAAATAAAAATAGTTAAGACAACAATTAGGAAAAAAAAAAAAAACTAAATCTGAAAACCAGTAAATAATAAGCTGCTCGAGAGAAAATGTCCGTAAGATTTGGGTAAGTCCAGATTTAGCTGCAGAAAATTTATCCTAAATGATGCTCAATTTTAATTAAGCTTGCAAGTAATAGATTCAAATTTATAGGTTATGCTACCTTTGTTAAAAGAAAACAGTGAATAGCAAGCTTCAAATGCTACAACAAAACCATTAAATGTGTCAACAAAATCCCAAAAAATTGCCATACTTTTGGTTTATTGATTTAGAAACTGTTGATGTATATTCTCAGAATAACTGAAATGATTTGAGTTTTGCACTTACACCCAATATATTTCTGCTATGTGCAAAATTACACAAAACTAAAGTATGATTTCTGTTTGAGAAATTGTAAATGTAAATGTACTTTACCTATTGAGTCAAAGCACTGACTCTAACTGGCTTCACAACTCTGGATAGTCTCTTAATATACTCAGCAAGTATAATAAACACACCAAAGATGAATAAGAATATCAGCTGAAGCTTTGCAAAAAGATGGTACAGAAGCAATGGACTCGCTGCGCGAGCACCAGTTCTTGTCGACAGAGAACCAGAGAATCCAGACACAAGCCAACCTGCATATATGAGATATATAAATGAGTCAAACTATGATTTTTGTACTTTAAAAGATGATCAGAAGTTATGAAATCAGATATTGCAAGTAATTTACAGTACCATCGTTGTCTATTGTCAAGTTGGTCCATTTCTCTGGTTCAAGCTTTGATTGTGTGGCTCTTATTAGCTCCTTTAATGCCTTATTGACCTGTGTCATCGGAACTATATTATTATTAGTTTGTACTTGACAGAAATCCATAGTTCTATTGTTAAACATTCTTTGTTGCTTAATTTGTTTTATTTTGTGATTTTTTGTTATATTGTTTCATTTAAAACACACAAACAGTTGGGTTATTGTTTTACCTCATCTGATCTTTCATGGCTTACTAAATGGCCACCATGAAGCTCTACGATCCTGGCAACTGGGTACAGCTTTTCTGCAAGCCTCCGCGCATTACATAGTCGAGCAATTATGTCATCCCTAAGTTACATTTATTGCTTTCAAGCGTCAGTTTTACGTCATGTAAACTACTTATACACAGTTAATGGTCGATTTTACAAAAAGCATTACAAAAATGTGGAGCCGGATTTCAGCCAAATTGAGGTGCTTAGCTGAATTGGGATAGCTCATAAAGTTTAATTAAGGATCACATACCAGTATCAGAAAAAATGACAATACATACCAGTAAATAGTATTAAACTGTTTTCCTTTTCCAATGCGTAATATATGCCAAGGTATAAATTAAGTTGTTCAATTAAAAGTAAAGAAGAAAGTTACCTCCCATGAATAACTGAAACCAAAATCCGAGCTGATCGGATCCGGTCGAATTCATCCCTTGTCAGTTTATGAGTCCAGCATGCATTGATTTGGCCTTCAAAGCCATGCTTTGATTGCATTCCACTGGATGATAAGCCTTTGACATACTCCTTTAGCACCAGAAATAATTGCAGTCAATCATATGAACAACATCGAAATTCAACTTTGAAATTTCCAAAATTCCTTCTGTTTGAGTTTATAATAATGAGTGATTTCCAAGACTAATTAAGCTCTTAATGATGTGCCCTTGCTTAAGCAATAAATAAAATGTGAAAATCAATATCGATCATTGGTATCATTAATGACTGTGTACGGCATAGCGGACGAAAACTATACTGAAATGATGGAAAAATGATTCTCAACTACAGCTGTGTTTTAATATGTGCAGACTGGAAACTGGACAATGTGATCAGAACCTGATATAGAATCTCTCTTCTTGACCTAGATCCAATTCTTTCATCAAGAAATTCCTATGAACAATACAGATTGAAAAGACAATACATTAGCTGGAAATTCTCAAGATTGAATAAGCAGATCATTTCATTCATATGAAACTTGAAAGCAAGTTAACAGAAAACTTACGGACCTTTGTGTAATGAACTTCTAGGTCAACAATAGCCCTCTGCTCCGGAGTTCTTGCCCGTAAAAATCGGTACGCGAGTGATACAGTCTGATGATTAAGCTACAAAATTGAAAAGGAGTTAATTGAATTGCCATTTTCATAACATTACATAGATGTGTAGGAACAATGCGGGGCCTCCAAACATAATATATGCATAGGGAAGTAAACTTAATGGCAGTTAAGCTATGAATACTCTGCATAAGCGCATTCAAATGCCGTACCAGATACAACCGAAGTTGAATTAAATGAAATTTACCAGAATGTATACCTTTGGGCAGCACTCAAATCCGCCTCCACTTGTGTTCAGCAAAGCCAATGATAGCACTCTATGGGGTGCAATTGCAGCCAACTTAGAAGCAATCATTGATCCTGAGTGTACGAAAATAAGAAACTAAATGTGAAGAATGCTATTTACTGAAGGAGTCTGTTAAACCACAACTTCTGAATTGAATGTTGTGTGCACAGGATAGAAAATGTTTGCTATACAAAAGGGGCATACTTAAGAGGAAGAACAACTTTTTTTTCCTGTTTGTCTAAATGAAAAATTGATCTGTTTGAATAACAAAACAACTGTGTGTTTTTCAATTCTGTATTGCAATTTACCCATGGAATGGCCAAAGATATGAGCTTTTTCCCAACCGAGGTGGTCCATCAGGGCTAAGGCATCCTTTGCCATGATTACTGTCCTGTAAATACCCAAAAAAAAAAAAAAAACATAAAGCATGAAGTCAATTAATTTGGTTATTAATAAAATATATGAAGATGAAAGTAAAATTTTTTATTTTTATTGATTATTAAAGTGTCTATTCTAGCTGAAAGTGATTTTGGGAGTTTTGGAATTTGCTGTTTACCAGTTCATCAGTACCTTTTACATATGTAAATTGACAATCAGAGTACACAATATGCTCCTATTTGTTCAGAAGATGTAACCACTTTTATTGAACAATTCAACACCTTTTGCTTTCAAAATTTCAACTCATAATAAAAAATAAACTCCATTGACCTTTCACTTTCAAAAAAAAAAAATATCTGATTCATACCTATTGAAATCTAAATCAAATGCAGCAGCATTCAGATTTAAGCGCTACCTAAGTGCAACCAGTTAAGCTACGAAAACTCACGTGTATTGCGATTTCTTGGTGGGTATTGAGCTTCGACCAATCCCTCGGTTATCAAAGCAGCAAATCTCAATGCCTTCACCATCTTTTCCATTGAAATCGGCTGGTGTTTCTTCATCATTCGGCTGAGTCGTACCGGTAAGGCCCTTAATCTGCGGTGCCCATGACTCGTAGGTCCCCGCGAACCCTACACACGGATAAACTGAATCATATGAAACGGTGAAAATTGATAATTTGGAACAAATAACAAACTTGGTACTCCTATTTTTGTATAAAAACTATCTGGCAAACTACTATCTGTGTGAAATTGATTATCAACAATGCTCAGGAAAAGAATATGAACAATTGCATCTTCAGTTAAATGCAGTGCAAAGTATATTCAACATCTGGAAATCAATCAAACTCCATGAATGAATGGTTGGAATGCTTTACCAATTATCAGGAGAACTTTTGTTGATCCATGGCCATATCTCTGATAAAAGATCCTCACACCTCCTTGATCACCACCATCCTCTTCTTTGGAGGAATCACTTACTACACAAAATGGCATGCTTTAAATTTATCCTTCCTATAATCTCAATTGAGCATCAGAAAAAGATTGGTGGATTGAAAGAGAGGAAGAGGAGATGGAGAAATGGTGGTTTGTAGTTTGTAACTCAAATTTGCCTTTTCAAACCGTTGCCAGGTAAATTATGGGGGGAAGTCATAATCTGGAAAAAATAAATAGTTGAACCAGGTGTACCGTTTATTAATACCATAAATATGTGTTCAACTTCAAACTATTTAATTAATACCATAAATACCGTTAATTAATACCATAAAAAGGGATATTCTATTAACGTGTATTCATGTCTTTATTGTATTTTTTAGACTTAATATTTTTTAAGGGTAATGCTATTGGTTGTTCAAGAAATTTTTATTTGTATAGGGTTAATAATATTTTTCGGAGGAAAATTGTTAAATTCCCAAAAATAAATTAGAAAAATTGTATCACTTAAAAAAAGAAAAAAAATCGGGAGCAATCACTATATTTTTATGCTCAATTCAACATGTTATTGATAATTAATGGTACACTAAATTTAGGGTACTCAAACGCGTGTCATAAGACTTTAAAAAATAAATTATTTTGAGCCCCACATTATTAATTAGTTAGTATTTAAGAACAAGCTAACATTATTAAATATCTGAAGGAGAATTTGAATACATCAAAATCGGAGACTTGTCAACATATGGTAAGATATTTTTACGTTATTCTTTTTTTAAAAAAAAAAGCTCTACACTTTAGTGATCGTGACACTTGTGATGCTAAATAATGCTTATATTGATATTTTTATAATATTCTATAGTAACACTACTTTTGAAATATTTTTTCTCAGAAAAAAAATTTCAAAATAAGTGTTACTGTAGAATATTAAAAATATTTTTTAATCATTAGGCTTTTCATTGAAAGAAATAAAAGAATACATGATGATTATTTACGAGGATCGAATTAATAAGTAACAAATGAGAAACATAATAAAACTAATGAAAATTAAAGCAGAAATGATAGTACAAACTATAAACTAAATCATAGTAGGCGTAGAAATTATTTCCAGCATAGTAAATCTGAACAAGTAGGAATGCATTTTCTAAATCCAAATATTTCAACTAAATTACAGTTAATTAGGCCTAGAAACTTGCATAAAAAAAATAATTGCTTAAAAAAAAAATTGGCATAGAAACGGACAATTTATCAAGAATTGTTTTTGTTCGTCCAAATGTCCGACCCGGTCTCCAGTTCTATCAATTTGTATATGAATTTTTATTTGCTAATATATTATCGAGTGAGGCTATGGTACTATTAATAGTATAAATTAGCCGTACTACGGCTCTCATATTATAATTTTTAAGGTCCAAATGGTTAATCCAAACCGCTCAAAATGATCTCCATATACAAATATTATTGTAGACAAAATTTTATATTTTTTTGGTACATTTTTACTATTTTTTTAGGTAATTAGAAAATGACTTGATTTAAACATTATGAACCATTCAAAAATGTAGTTTTTATATATCTAAAATAAATAGTTTAAAAATTCGAAAAAATATAAAATTTGGTCTATAACGACATTAACATATAGAGATCATATTGAACAATTCGGATCGACCGTTTAAACTTTAAAAATAATAATATGAAGCCGTAGTAGAGACATTTTGTACTATTAATAATACTATAGCCTCACTCTATATTATATATTATGAAGACAACCATTTCTGAATCATACATTTATACTAGTTCATTCCTAAATCAAAATTCTGATCGTACAACTCAGAAATCAATCTTTTTTACTGTGATATCCTACATTGCATTGTACTTAGAGGTGGCAAATCGGGCGGGCGGGTCAGGTTCGGGTTTGGGTCGGGCGGGCCGGGTCAGTTTGACCTTCTAGAATATCTCAGGTCAGGTCGGGTCGGGTCAATTTTAATATCTATTTTTTTGGATCGTATGTTGATTTGAGTTTGACTGGATGCTATTTGATCTCGGGTCGGGTCAGTTTGACTATCTGAAAAATTCCGGATCGGGTCGGGTTCGAGTCGGGTCGGGTGGGACGGGTTTCTCGGGTCGGGTTCTGCCACCTCTAATTGTACTAACCAAGTACCAACTACCAAAGACTAAGCAAATTTCTGTACTGTATTTGCCACAATAAATCCTATGTTATATCCCTGACTGAAGTCTACTGTCTTCAAGACTACAACTACTCTCACATCTACAAAGAGAAGCTCAGTCTCCAATCCCCATCTCCCAAATTGCAGCACAACTGCACAACCCATTTACACAAATGGCTTTCTCTGGTACCAGCATTGCCAAAACCCTGATCACTCTCCCTCTCCTATTTCTTTCCCTCAGCCTCAGCCTCAGCCCCATTCTGGGCGCCAAGACTCCACCTTTGATGATCAAACAAAACAAGACCCAAGATGTGGTCATTCTCGTCTCATCCGACGGGTTCCGGTTCGGGTACCAGTACAAGACCGACACTCCCAACATCCACCGGCTCATCCGGGAAGGCACCGAGGCTGTGGAAGGCCTCATACCGGTGTTCCCGACCATCACCTTTCCGAACCACTACTCGATTGCGACGGGCCTGTACCCGCCTTACCACGGCATTATAAACAACTATTTCCCGGATCCTGTTACTGGTATGTGCATTAATTTTGAGTTTTGACTGTTAGTTCAGAACTTCAGATGCAAATTGGTAGTTTGAGAAAGTTTTGGACTTTGGGTACTAAAAAAAGAAAACAGAAACTCATTGCAAGATCAGACTGAATTTGTGGCCATTGGTTGAGTTTGGTAAAATCAAACTTAAATATGTTCTCAGTTCTTGCTGATTTACTATCTGATTAAGCACTTCTTGTAAAAATCAAAGTCAAGTTTTTATATATGAAGGACACCCCTAGAAATCTCAGGGCAAAATACTCGGTGTATATTTGCAATTCCCATTAAGAAATAAGAATCAAATTTTTTTTTTTTTTAATTTTATCTCGGACTGTAAAATGGGTACTTGAAAGGAATTCTCATCAAGGTTTACAAAATTTTTAGTGGAAAATCAGGGGAAATTTCTTAAGATTTTCATGCATGATTCTACTGATATATGTGGATGAGATTCTTGTACTTCTTAATTGCTGGTTTTAACATATTTCTTGCATGTCCATTTGTAGATATATAAAGCTATATATGAACATTATAGAAGTAAATCGGGACCACTAATTTATATATAAATTATAGAATCTGGAAGATTTTTTAAGTTGGGTATTCATAAAGAATGTATGGTCTATACTCTATACATATATAAATCCATAACACTCAAATAAAATTCCGATTGGCCATCCCCACAATAATTGTGCAAACACGTTGGTTGGAATAATGTCTGCCAATTTTATGCTAAGAATAATCTCAGCCTTTCATTCCACTTCAGGAAATCAGTTCAGTCCAGTACAGACAACCATCAAAAAGAAAAAAAAAATAAAAAAAATTAAAGATGCAACTTACTGAGCAGATGCCATATTAAAACTATTGTTTATAATTGGTACATTACAGGAAGTCAGGAACCATGTGCACAACTTGTATTATATTACATTGTTATGTTATGTTTTGCTGTCGATCCAAATGTTATACATTTACAATTTTACTTCATTTATTGAGGCATCCATTGATTAATGGTAGGTGAATACTTCACAACAAAAGATCATGATCCAAAGTGGTGGTTGGGGGAGCCAATCTGGCAGACCGTTGTGGACCAAGGATACAACGCAGCTGTGATTTTCTGGGCAGGCTCAGAGGTGAAGAAGGGCTCCTGGACTTGCCCGGAACAGTTCTGCCCGAAGTACAACGAGTCGGTAACATTCGAGGAGCGAGTGGATGTTGCATTGGGCTACCTTGATCTCCCGGAGGAGCAACGACCGTCGTTTATCGGGATCTATTTCTCGGATCCTGACTCCCAGGGTCACATAGTTGGACCTGACCACCCATCAATCACTGATGCTGTGGCGAGGATCGATTCGGTGATCGGTCGGTTGATTGATGGGTTGGAGCAGAGAGGTATTTTCGATGATGTGAATGTGATAGTGCTAGGAGATCACGGCATGGTTGGAACTTGTGATCAAAGACTGATCTTTTTGGACGATCTGTCACCGTGGGTCACAGTTGAATCCGAATGGGTGAAGTCAATATCACCGCTACTCGCCATAACTCCGCCAGATGATGTATCAGCAGCAGAGATTGTGTCGAAGATGAACGAGGCGTTAAGTTCAGGAAGGGTTGAGAATGGAAACTATCTAAAAATGTACTTGAAAGAGGACCTGCCCGAGAGACTACACTATTCAGATAGTTACCGCATTCCGCCTGTAATCGGGTTGTTAGGAGAAGGATACAAGGTGGAGCTGAAGAGATCAGAGAGTAAACAACAATGTGCCGGAGCTCATGGCTACGACAATGCATTCTTCTCCATGAGAACTGTTTTCATGGCCAGAGGACCGAGGTTTGCGCAAGGGAGAAAGGTGCCTTCTTTCAAGAACATCGAGGTTTACAACATCGTCGCGTCGATCCTCGGCTTGAAAGGGGCTCCAAATAATGGATCACTCTCCTTTGCAAACTCCATCCTTTCAAACATGGAAGCCTGAGTTTATGTTTTCTATAAGTTCTCTTTAAATTCCGTTTATTTCTATTTTCAGATAAGGAAACGAGAATTGATTTTCTTTTTCTTCAGTAGTTTTCTCTATGCTGCTATATGTGCAGCTAAATTTTGCATGTATGGACAATGGTTTTTCTCTTAGAAAGCAAAAGATGGCTGAATAATTATTTCAGTGATCTGAGTGTGGTGACAAACATCAAAATCTACCCTTCCAAAATCATGTTGCAATATGATTAACAGATTTTTAACAATGTCAGCTCAGCAAAGCCATATCTTTCATCCGGAAAATTAAATCACAGCTAATTAATTATTTAACAAAGTGTTCTGAATCTGTAGGCAAACTTCAAAATTTACCCTTCCAAAACCAAAATAACACTACAATATGATTAAAAATTTTGAATTCAACTCAGAAAATAATTCCATGGATCTAACCCATTAACTAGCCAAATCAATCATCTAAACAGGAATCCTTCTTCATCATGTGACATAAATCATAATAAACATCAATGCAATGAATTTAGATAAACACTAATACCCACAAGACGTTTGTATGTCCAACATCATTAAAATTAAAAGAAGATGAAGAAGATTTTCAAAAATGAATTACTATTGGCATGACCATCGTTGGTCCACTTTTACATTCAGAAATCACAATAAAGCCTACACCCATGAACTAGTAACTAACGAGAAGCAAAAACGTATTGGACAGGTGAATTAAACATGATCCGACTAAGAGAGGAGAAAATATTTTCTTCGGAGACTGTCCTTTTTTTTTTCAAAAAATAAGAATGGATATTCCCATCACAAAGCATCCAAATGCAACCCAGGGGCTAAGTCGCTCACCTGAATTGACACATATAATAAGACATGGGTATTACTTTCTATCTAGCCTAAAGTCACAAATGTAGAAAATGTCAACCGGTAAGAAAGATACTATACTAGCTGGATATCTCTTCACAGATTGGTATGTGCCAACACAGCCAAGTCCGGTCACTAAGGCAAACTAGTCCAGTAAATTCTTATCAAGGCATCATTTAGGACAGTATCAGGAATGAGTACTGGTAAATCAAAGAGGATTTACATTTGCAACATAAGATATGGTACCAGCAAAATAAAGTGCATATTGGAAATGCAATCTGAGATTGAAAATTCATCAGTTGCTGCAACTGTCACTACTGGTTCATAGCACTGGTAAATCTGCAGGTACTTTTACAAACAAACAAGGCAGTAGAAAAAGGTTCAAGGAGCTTACCTATTCTAGCAGCCTTCCAGAAAAAGCCACGAAAACTGCAATAGTGGTTGGAATCGGAAGTTAGCCTCATTTCAACTTTAACAAGTCTTACAAACGTACAAGTAAATAAGAAAGGAAACAAGGCCACAATTCATATGTTCCCCCCGCGACAAATGAAACCTTTTTTAACACCACACCAATTGTAGCAGGGTTTTTTTTTTTTTAATGGTCAAAATATATGATGAGAGTTTAGTGCATTGAGTATCGGCAAAACATGGCTAAACTTGAATGGATTATATGCAGAAAATGAAACCAAAACAAAATCCTAATTTGGAGTCATTCATGTGTTTGAACAATCTCCACCGTACCTAAGTTAAACGATCACACATCAAATCAATTCAATTTCTCATTAGATGCGCCCCAAATGTGCAAACATGCTTCAAACTAGACTCAATTCCGCCCTAATTTCAACTAAATTTGTCCACTATCTCACTTAAAACAAGCTGAACATGTTGCAAATCAGTAGGCCAACAAGATTTCTACTTAATCCCTCACTAATTCGAAGTCCAATTCATATTCAGCTACACGAAGAGATAAATTCGACAAACAAGATTACAGCTTGGTCTCATCCCAGATCCCAATTGGAAACTTGTCACAATCAACACCGCACTCACAACAAAGACTACCAAACCCTAGTGAATTCCCTTGCTGTGACGCAGTAAAAAGAGAAACTGACAGCAAATCGCTCACCCGGTCTTGCGATCCAGGACATAGGGGAACTGCATCTTGACGTAGGTGCAGGTGCAGATCACGAGCAGCACCACCGTCAGAAAGGAGTGGAAATTGAACAGCGCCGACTGTTCATGACATCAAAAAAAAAAAAAAAAAAGATGTAAATAGTACTGGCAGCACGCAGTTAATTGCTCTATTCAGTCGACCAGAAGAAGAGAAGAAATAAGAACAAAACTGTAAAAAGAATAAAGATTTCTCACCATGGGGCTCCTCGGAGGGAGTTAATCGAGAGGAAATCGGAGTGAGGAGGAACGAGCGGAGCGGAACGCTGCTGGGGAAAGCGAAATCAGGGGAGAGATTCAACTCCGAACGAACTCCGAAGGGAAGGAATATGAATATCAGACTTTACACCCTGAACTATTCCGATATTGCGGTTTAGTCCTACTGATGCGTACCATGCGCATTTTCTGAGTTCTTTTTTTTTTTTCCGCCGACCGACCACAGACGGTCCCATGAGGGTCGGGTTATTGGGTATGATTTACTAACTTGTAAGTACCGAAGTAGGAACTTATTTTATGCGCAACCTTCGTAGGTTGCAACTATTGGGCTTAATGGGCCTAGCCCGTTATAATCCGAATCAAGCAGCGTTCAATCATTTTCATTTTGCTTTTGTTTCTTTTCCTATTCCCCCTCTTCAGCTATTCTGCATTTTCTGTATTCCCCTCTTCAGCTATTCTCCTGAATTGCCTAGTTATACCTCAGTTTGGCGCATTGGAGAGGCATTCGCTCTCTTTCCATTGAAGATACTTGAGACAATGCATGAGATATCTAATTTTCATATCTATTTGTTCCTCGGTATAACTTCACAATTGTAAGTCAGATTCTTTTATCTCATCATTTACACCTTCGTTATGTAATCAGACACTAATGGTTTGATGTAATTAGTAATTGGACAACGGTTACTTCGGTATTGTACCAACAGCCGCCTGAATGTAGAGATCTTATTTAGACACTGTTATAGTGCACCAAACTTAAATTTATTTATCAGTCACTCAGCAATAAACGGATTGTACATATGTAGCTCAGACCTGGCCAAAGATTCAAACAATGACTTCAAAAAGAACGATCAGGGCAGTAGGCAGGTTAGGAGCAGGAGGATTGTCCTCACCAATTGTGTCTGTTTAAACATTGCACATATATGCAGATTTTATTTTGGATACCAGATGCTTGTTATCCCTAAGTTAAATTTTCACAATAAAAGTTCTTGTAACCTTAGCAGCTGAAAAGATTTACCAAATAACCACAACTCCAGCTCAAAAAAGAATCCCAGGAGATGATCAAAACATTGATGCCTAGCCTCCAAAAATAAAATTCACCAAAGACCTCAACAATTATCAATACACTACCAACCAATGATGGAAAACTCCATACTCATTAGAAATAAGACCTATCTATTTCTTCTTCTTTCCGTGCTTTCCTGATTTTGAAGGTCCTGCAGCAGATGAACTGGTGGTTGTCTCCTGCTTCTTGGTGGTTCTCCCGTGATGCTTAGGCACCAACTCTGCAACTTGTAACATCAAAGCTTTCTCTGCAATTTAAGCACCATTTCAATAAGACATGCACAAAAAGCAAAAGCAAAGAACCAGCCATCTATACAGGATTCTGTCTATCAAACCACACAGTTTGTTATGGCTTCCCATGGATGGCATATTGATGGCTAATTTCATGTTTCTTACATAAAAGGGTCTTCTTGGTTAATAGCTACATTGTGAGGCCAATCATAAGTTGTTCATTTACGATGCTACACTATGATCAGAAGATCTAATGACTTCATTAGTAAAGCTTATGGACAAATGCTTTTGCAGGAATTTTATCAAATGAGTTCTATTTGTTAGCCTCATTTAAGTTGTGTGCATATGTCCACTACTTAATTGCCCATTTAAGCTCCAGCTGCTCATGCCAAATATACAACCAAACCAAACTGTAACATATTAATGAATACTCACTTGAAGTAATTGCTGGATTCCAAAATGATCCATCAGGTTTCTTCAGCTGAAATCTCACCCTCCCAACTTGCATAAAGTCCCTAGGATATGCCTTGTCAATCTGTGAAAAAATAAAAATAAAAGCTGTTGGAAAAGGATTCAGCAACAGAAAGTGCTAATTTTGCACCAAGCATTTTAAACTTGTGGACTTCGTAATTTTAGGTTAGGATGATGAGTTGATGACAGATATAATGTGAATAGTTTAATTGTTAAACACAGACTGTATAGATTATGCTGATGAAGATATTTAGTTCCCTCATAAATGAAAGTGTTAAAGGCACTTGAGTTATTTTTGTGAAAGCAATAAGCTTCAATTTACTGGTGGACTACTGCCAAAGCAGACGAACATTGCTTTTATGTAAACAAAACAGTTAGGAACTTCTCGTAGAGATTCCTAGAATCAGCCAAGACGAACTTGATATGTATATAAACCATTGATCAGACCTCAATGGCATTGACAATGTTAAACGGATATTTCAATCCCTAATCAACATGACAGGCAGTTTCTTGGGATTACGGGTTATTGCAATATATTCAGTAACTCGCAAACTATAAATTATTTGATATGTACATACAGAGTTACAGGTATCTGCCATTTGCGGGAGTTATTAGTCAAGAAGAATAAGATAACCATCAACCTTGAACTGGCCTTGTCAGTATTGGTATATGAATTCCACTTTCCATGTTGCAGGACTAGTGAGAGGCACATTGCTATTTTAAATCGAGTAAAACATTGAATTTGTTTGTATAATCATTTCTGAACGGGGAAAGGGTATCCAACCACTCAAGTATTATATGCATATGCCATCCATGTCTTGTTCAGAATATTAGGTCACAGATACCTCCCAATGGTAGTCTACTTGGAGATTGGGATCCCTAACAACCTCAAAAAACAAAATAAAGCAAGGAAACCTTGAAATAACCTCAACAGCATGGGGAATCTTGAGATGGTTGCAACAGTCACTGATCTCCATGCAATTGGGGTTCTCGCAGGCCTTGGAGGCACTGATCCGACGGCCCTCAGCAATCGTCTTCTTTGAGTTTATGTAAACCGGGTATATGATGTTCCATTTCTTTATTCCTGCCCGATCTACTTGCATCTTGCTGTATCAGTATTTACACCAAGGAATTATCTGACAAATGATGCATCCAACTTTAACAAAAAAACAATAATAGATTGTAATAATGCCCTTAAATTTAACTAATCCTTGATTCGTTCAGAATATAACACCAGTGTTCGATCTTTGACTATATGAACAGGATTAAAAACAAAGAATGAAATAGGGTTTCATACTGACAGCTATCAGTTACAGCAGATACGCAGCCAATTCGTACTAAAAGTTCTTAATTTCCATATTTCTAAGCAAAATTCAAGACCCGGAGATCCCAATTCCGGTCACTGAGATGAGATCTGCCATCAAGTACCATAACTGCTCCCGACTCATGGTCCGATCTTGAGAATAATAACAAACAAAGTAGTAAGTATTGACCGAGAGAGATGCGGGAAAAGAATCTGACCTCTGCGTGCGTGTGGCGAGGATCGAACGACCGGCGAAGGGGAGAATGAACAGACCGACCGACGAGACGAGATCGCGACGGGAAGAGAGGAGAGGAGAGGAGAGGGTTTGGACTTGGGCGTGTTGGACTTGGATTTGATCGAGCTGAGTTACCTTACCTGGAGCAAGCGAGACCGACTGCGGGGGGCGAGAGAGGTTTCTTGGTCCGCCGGCCCATGGGCCTAATCCACAGCGTCAGCCGTTGGATTATCTCGAGATTCGTGCCAACGCGGATCTCGAGACGATCCAACGGCTGACATTGTGAACTGCATAATGCAGTAAGTTAGGTAGGGGTATACAACAGGCGAGTTAACGCATTTTTATCAACTAGCAGCGTACCAGCGCGATGCGGCGAACAACTTTTATATATATTATGTAATTTCTATTTCCATTCAAACGAACAATATAATGATCTCACAAAAAATATATTACTTATATAATGCGAATTGCAGAGAGAGAGAGTATTATGAAAGTTTGATATTTGTTTTATCTAACCATTTTTCATGAGACCGCCTAGAGATATCTAGTTCTTAGGTGCTTTTTAAAATAGAAAGATATTTGGATCCAAAATAGATATCCATATTTGAAAATGTTCAATATCCAAAATAGATATCCAAAATAAGAGTAATTGTGGATCATGTATATCTATTTTGGATCCAAATATGTTTTCAAATGTTCAATTGTAGAATGTCTCCATTTTCACAAGAATTGGTATCCAATGCCGTAACCGTAATTAAATGTGTACATGCCTTGGAGCTTATGTTGGGGGAGAAATAAAATAGAAGCGGGTTGGAAGATGTGCTATTTCAGACATGTGCCATGAAATTTCCTTATTGCTAAATAGTATCTGTTTCAAAAAATATGAATTGAGTTACCAAAGTAGCCTAACTATTTATGAGAGTCACTAGGGATAATTATAGAATTCGATTTCTAAATAAGCATGCCTTGTTAAAAATAAATTAAGGAATGGAGAAGTAAACGCCCAGCCCTTAGACCTCCATTAATCAAATTAGAGACAATACAATTATATCATGTAAAAGAGGGAAACATAGAAAAATATTAATGTATTCTATTTTAATTGCAGTCTACAATTGAACATTTGAAAACATATTTGGATCCAAAATAGATATCCAAAATAAGACTAATTATGGATCATGGATATCCAACCGTTGATTTGATATCAGATTCATCATGCATCGCAAATCTGACAGCAAGTTACAATCTGGACCCTCCATTGCAGTCCCATCTAACCATTTTTCATGAGACTGCAATGGAGATCTCCATTCCTTACGTGCTTTTTAATATAGAGAGAAATTTGAACCCAACCCGGTTATACCGGGTTATAAAATATTGTTACTTAACCCACCCGTAACCCAACCCGACTACTTTTTTATGTACGGATTTTTGCAGGTTGTACGGGTTAGGCGGGTTAAACGGGTTATAGTTTCGATTAAATTATTAATTATATAATTTTTACTTTTTGTATAATATCGAACATGTTAATGATGATTTATAACTTGATGATAATATATTTTGGATAGCTTAAGTAATATAAAGATAATTTAACGTTAAACATAAATTAGAAATATAATATATAGAGTACTCATTATATATTTATATTCGCTAAATCTCATATTAGAAACATAGAACGAGCATATAAAGTTGCAAAAAATAGTTAGACATAATAAGCATTAACCCAAAAACACCATAAAATTTTATATAGATCTTAAATAAGAACTTAGGGGTTGTTCGGCAAGGTGGCTGGCTTAAATATTTAAGCCTCACTAAGTCACACTCATTCGGAAAAAGAAAAATAGTTTAAGAAAGCTTAAGCCTTAAGCCATGGGTATTGCTTTCTTAAGAATCCGGGTAATGCTTAAGCTCCGGTCAAAAGGAGGCTTAAGGAGAAACTTTTAATTTGTGCTAAGGAGCTTGCGTTCGGAAGGATTAAGAGACTAAGGAAGCTAAAGGAAATCTAAGGAGACCTAAGGAGACCTAAGGAGGGGTTACTGAACGGCCCAACTTAATTATTAAATTATTGTCTCATTATTTATCTTTTTTAATAAATCGTATATGTAAGTTTGTATAAAATTATAATGTATAACCAGTTGCGCCGCCGTTCGGGTTAGACGGATTTCTAAATGCTCAATTCGTAATCCAACCCTGTATAACGGGTTAATCAAAATTATAATCCGACCTAACCCGGTAAAAATCGGGTTGGGTCGGGTGGGTTGGATGGGTCGGCCGGGTTGACGGGTTTTTTGTACAGCCTTAAAGTTAGGGGATGAGCACTCTACAGTCCCTACATACAGAGTCAGAGATGCTCTTTGTCACAAAACTTACGGTGCTAGGCCTGCTAATGAACAGAGAAGGCCCTCTTCCCCTCTCTGTTATTAATTTTGGGGTGGGGTGAAGAGTTGTCACATAAACACAAAATTAAGTCTCGAAGATTATATTTGTACAAATGTGTTGATTTATTTTATTAATTATCGCGTCCTAATTGTAGATCGAATGAGTTAGGATGCTTGTGATTAATTATTTGAGTTTCGACTTTCGAGTGAACAACTTGACTTTGAGACGATAAAAAAATGTGCTGTGTCGCTTGAAATCGTCAAGGTTTCATAGTTTTTTTTTTTAAAAAAAAAAGAAAAGGGGAAAAAAACTACAAAATGAAGTGAAATTCCACTTTATCATTCTTGTTTCTGAGAAATCCCGGCTTTCACAATCAAAACAGAAAGTAACAAGTAACAACATCTTCTATCAAAAAAAAAAAAGTAACAACACCAACAAGCGAATAATAACATGCTGTGAGCCTGTGACAAATCTGCACTCACCAAATAATGCAACTCTTCTTCATTTCATTCCATACCTTATATTAAACAAAAGCAGTGTGTGTGTGTGGCACTATCATGAAACACCTACTAAAATCACTGTATTTTTTTACCCACCCAAATAGAGTTACTTAATTACCAACCACATCTTTGCTTCTGCATGCTCTCAAACAGCAAGGGATAACACATAGGGATCTTATCATCTTAACATATTATTAAAAATAAATAAATAGTACACGGTGTTTCAAATTAGATTTTGTCAATGTCCTCGTCCTCAAACTCGACGTAGTCATCGCCATTGCCTTCGTCCTCCTCGTCCATGCCGCCGGCAATACCCTCGTTGAGGCGAGTGTTCTCTGGCAGCTCCCCGTAGGCCTTCAGAAGCCTGGCCTCATCAGGCATGTATTTCAGGATCACATCAGCCTTGTCATCCTGTATTACGAAGAACCTTTCATGTTAAATTAATATAAATGGACATCAATTTTCACAACCTGGATACCCAATTTAATATATGGAAGAAACTTTCAAGTCAGTTGTTGATATAGAGAACCGGCACTTTCACCAACTGGAGTGTACAATATCTTAAAAAACATTTGTCTGGGGCAGGTTGATTGAAGTTGTCCGGTCTTGTATGAACTAGTTTAAAAACTAGGACTCGTAATGGGTAATATTCATTTATAATCGTCAGATCAAAAAGAAATTTTTTTGTCGAGAGTATTGGAGTAAAATTCTTATTTTTTATAATTAAGACTTTGAGTACCTTATGTGCTCTACTCCAATACTCTCAAAAAATAAAATTTCTTTTTAATTTGACGATTATAAATGAATACTACTCATTATGAGATCCATCTATAAGACTGTAACCGATAAAATTATCTGGGTGTAAGCATGGAAGCAACTTCCCAAAAAAGTTATCTATTCAGGTTATGAACTCCTTTCAATCCATAAAATCCTTGTAATTTCAGAAGCTTATTAAGATGCAATTAGGGTATAATCACTTGTAGTTCTTAAACTCGTAATTCAATTGATTTAGGGAAGAGTACTACCTGGTAGTCACGGAGGCCGACGAGGACGATATCGCCGGCCGCAATCCAGACCTTCTTGTGCATCTTGCCGCGGATATGGCAGAGCCGCTTGGTGCCGTCTATGCACATGGCCTCGCACCTGCCGTTCCCCAGCATGCGCAGCACCTACAACAGCAGCAGCAGATCGAATCTCAGCTCAATTGAGTGGCTTATTTAATTACCCCGATTTTCAATTCGTTCTCCCCCAAATCAAACGCAATTTCGTGTGAAAATCAGATTGAAAAGATTGGGAATTGTTGTTACCTGAGCGTACTCCTGTCCGTCTTCCTTGAAGACGAGCTCGCGCTTCTCGTCGTCGGCCTCGTTCTTTCCCCTCTTCCTGTTCTTGCCTCCCTTTCCCTTGTTCTTCGGCATGCTTCTCCGATCAAATCAGATCACTGCTAGAATTCGTTCGCTGGTCTGGTTAAAGAGAGATGAGATGAGAAAGTGGAGTTCTTTCTTTGCAGCTTTCCTTTCGATTGATTGATGGATTGATTCGGTCGGAATCGAGACGAAGAAAAGAAGAGGGATTTAAGGAAGAGAAGGTCGGCGATGGATGGATGGATGGATGGAGTGATTTATTTAGCGTTGGAATCACGAAACCTAGTTTAGGGTTTCTATTTCTTAACTCCTTTATTTTTTTTTTGGGTTTTTTTTAGAGTTCCATTTTTGCACCCTTTTATAAGTTGTAATTTTATAAGTTATAATTTATAAACCGACTTAGTTATTTGTGCATAAAAAAAAATACAAGTGTGATATTTATAGATCAGTTGTAAAAATACAAATGGAAATTTATATTGTAGCACTATGTTTCATAAATATTTTTGTTATTGGTTTGTGTATCTTATTGTCTATAATTGGTGCACCCAAAAAAAAAAAAAGTTTTCCACTTCACTGTTTCTTAAATTATTATTATTATTTTTTTTTATTTTGTGACTTCTAATTATCTTATACAGCAGGTCGGAGTGCACGGAATTTATTTTTAGTTTATAATACATAAATGTAAAGAAAAAAAAATAGAGTGAGGCTACGGTACTATTAACAGTACAAAGTGTCTCGTACTACGGTTCTATATTATCATTTTTAAAATTTAATTGATCTATCCAAACAGCTCAATATGATCTCCATATATAAATGTTATTATAGACCAAAATTTATATTTTTTGGTGCTTTTGTACTATTTTTTTAGATAATTAGAAAATTACTTGTTCTACACATTATAAACCATTCAAAAATATTGTTTTTTTTATATATCAAAATAAGTTAAAATTTTTTTAAAAATATAAAATTTGATCCAGAACTACATTAACATATGGAGATCATATTGAGCGATTTAAATCGATGTGATTGAACTTTAAAAATCTAAATATTAAGCCGTAATATAGGCCATTTTTTAGGAGTGCTTAATTGGCATCATTTTTGCAGAGATTCCAAAATAATCATAAAGTCTTTTTCAATTTCGGCCCAGGTCTTTTACACATTCTGCAAGAATACTTTTTTGTCCTGAATTAGTCCAAATTATTCTGTAACATTTATCTAGTAAATTTATCTCTTACTTGAATAAAATACGATACGAGGCAAAATATGTGAATATAATTGTACGCACGCATTTTGTTTGCTCGTCTGTATACTATCTCTGTCTGTTTTTGTTTCATAACCATAACCAAAATAAAACACAAAATTATGACAATTTCCAGTAGACAAATTATTCAATTTATAATTTTATATACAAAACTAAAGATAATCTCCTCAAGTACAAGGTTTTCATAATTTTTTTTTTACCCAATCTTATCTAAACAATGAACAAACCTATGAAGAGTGATCATCATCTTCTTCACTATCGCTTCCAAACAGTATCTCCTGGATAGGCAAAACCTTCTGTTTATTCTTCACCTCACCTTTATCTCTTTTGTGTACTGCCTGGATTGCCAACAGGCAATCAAGCGCCTCGCCTAAAATTATAGCGAAAAGGAGTGATATACATAAGAAACCAGCATTTTCATTCCTTTTCTTACCAGACCAACTTTTTTTTTTTACTAAAAAAATAATTCATGTTATTTATTTTTTGGATATTAAAAAAATTTACTCCCAATTTCTGTGCTCAAACAAGTAATTAGTTATTACAAGTGATAAGCTACAAAATACTAACCAGCAAGGTCTGAGTTGGGTCCAAAGATAACTTCCCGTATTCGCAAGGCCTCTAAAGCAAGGCTCTCGGCCTCTTCGAACTGCTTCTGATGGAATAGAATCACTGCAAGGTGAAGCATTGGGACAGTGGTGGCCTGGTGCTCCGGTCCCATTGACTTTGACATTATATTTAAGCTAACTCTAAGTAATCGCTCCGCTTCAACATAATTCTTCGAACGGGAATACGAAGTGGCAAGGTTCATTAACTGTGCCACAGTGCTGGGATGATTTATTCCCCAGTGTTTCTGGTTGATAAGTAGGCTTTCTTGAAGCACTTCTCTTGCCTCTCGTAACCTTTGGGGGAAAAGGAAAAACAATTAAGAAACAAAACTAGAGCAAATAATAAAATTGAATGTAGAGATTTAAGTGATCCGATTTAAAGAAGGTTACCACACTTAATGTATAATAATTACTTTAATTCCCTGGTTGAGTGCAGGTCATGTAGCTGTTTTACCTTTTCAGAAACATTGATTCCATACCAAATACTTTCAGGTGAAACAGATAATTAACAGTTTGGTGGTTATCACACAAAATATGTTCAATATACGATGCAACTTCAACACATGCCAAACCGATTCATGAATTTCTTTTTTGATTGGTTGCTGCTTGAAAACCAGATTATTGTTTTTTCTTTGTAAAATGTTTCCTTTTTTGTTTTTATGTATAAAAAGAAGAGAAAAATAAGAGCTAACCGTCCAGTCGTATGAAGCAACTCAGCTAATTCAAGCCTAGCACTGTCAAGATAATCGTCATGCAAAGGAATATCATGTGCTTCTTTAATAACTTGGAGGCCTTGTTTAAACATAGATATAGCTCGATACATGTCTCCTGTTATGATGTACACCACATAAGGGTATCAAAAAAAAAGCTTACCAAGGATTAGACTTATTAGCCATCCATAACCATTGTTGTTACCTTGGACAATTACAGGACAAGCATAAAAAATTGGCAAATAAAATCTTCAAATGATTTGGCAGTAATTGAAGCAGCAAGCTAAATTATATCTTAAACCTATTTCAACATTACTATGCCTTGAGTTGAATAGGTAAGGGCCAGCCAATCATTTCGTATTGAGAAGTCAAACATGAAAAAAACAAAGAAAATTGAGAAAGGAACTAAATAGAGTGGAACAAGTACTGTGCTAGCACAGAATATACCAGTCTACACCAGAATTCTACATTGAAATTCCATGTCAAAATATGAAAAAAAATAAACCTTTTGCAGAGAGAGCTTGCGCAACTGAGCATATTGCCAACCCTGTCTCCCCATCATTCTCCCCATAGACTTCTCTGTGAATCTCCAATACTCTTAAAAGATTTGAAAAATTAAGAAAAATCTCAGCTTTCAATGAAGAACAGTAAAGTAATATAGTCATATCACTGGATAAAAAATGACACTGAGGCTAAAACCAAGCCTAACAGAAAACGTCGATTTGCACTATTTACTCAGAAACTATAGGCAGCTGCAGAGGATCAACACAGTCTGATCTTTGCATGTATATAAATCGATAATAATTGACATTTATAAAATAAAATTATTCATTTTTTAGGCATTACATGAATCACTCACCTCTGAAAGTACTCCAGAGCATCTTCAACCTCTCCCAGCCTCAACAACAAATCTCCAAGGCTGTGCAATGGCACACAAACCTTCACACTTCTTATTCCTTCTTCTCTCTCCAAAATATCAATAGCCCGTTTATACAGTGGTATGGCCTCTCTTGGTCTTTGTACCTTCTCTAGGGCCTTTGCTAACCCTAGAAGTGGTTCCGTGAGAAATACACTGCAGTTCCCTGAAAATATTGAGGTATGGTTTAGCATACCAAAACAAAGTTTCAGAAAGAACTTAACAACAGAAAAACTTACCAAACTCTTTCTCGAGAGTCTTTAGACATCTTTCATGCAAACGCATAGCATCATTGAATTTTCCAAAGGCATAAAACAGTGCACCCATATGATACAATACTGTACCAAGCATTGAACTACCTTCATGAATGCCACTTACAATACTATCCATCTGTTCATTAAAAAAAGGAATGCAATATAATCAAAAGTTTGGTGAGTGAGAAGCAAACCAGAATGTCATACAATTTACTCGCTTATCTTGCCGATTAATAATCATTTTTAAAATGCATACAATTTACAAATCAAAATGGACACAGAATTAAAGCAAGATAATACCGTATTTAAAATTTGCCATGCAGTATTTATGTCTCCGGCACTAAAATACCCCAATGCAAAAACTTCTAAAACTGCAGCTTGTTCAATCCCTTCCAAACCATTCTCAATTTCAACCTTCACCAACTCGTAATTGGCATCAAGGAGCTGCACCACATCATCTATTTCTTGGTTCTTGAGTTTCGTTTTAATCTCAGTAGATAAATCCTCCAACTGCCGGAAAAGCTCACTATGGTCGCCCCGAGATTCGTGCCCACCATCAATTTCAATCGATAGTTCCTCAAGCATAATTGATCTGGCTAATCATTAACATGGCAAAAACATCAATAACATGGAGAATAAGGCAAAACTATAAATTTTTCGGGACCTGTATATTCTAAGTACATTAACAGATGATGGCACTGTAACTATCTGTCAGATTTTGCATCAGAAAGAGCTCTAATTGACACTCAATTCCTTATCCGACCCAACAATTATGCCGCATAGTTAAAATGAAAATTTCAAAGCACCAACCTTTCTGGAATCACGACTGTTGTACTCAAACAGCTTACTGAGAAAGAGGAGTAGTTCTTCCTGTAACAGCCCTTTAGCACCACAATTGAGCTCGACATTACAAGCTTATCGCACTCATATTTCCAAGAGTTTTGTGAGATTGCAAAACCCCGGTGCCTATAAAAAAAGCATAGAACTTTTGTTTATCACTAATTCTCTAGAGCTATTACGCAAATACAGCGAACATGATGAAAAAGAAATATGAACTGGAGGAAAAAAAAAAATTATGAATTAAACAAACACAGACAATGTTGTATTCAATTTTATGAACAAGAATTCTGAGACAAAATTAAAAAATAAAAACAAGAACTTTTCATGAACAATGTTGCATGTACTCAATCTTATTAACTAATAATACCAATCCAATGTTTGCACAATTGTTTTCAATTTCAGGGAAGCAGTTCAAGAACCCCCAATTACTTCCCAGTTCCCCTTACACAGTCACCAGTCATAAGAATCTCATGAAATTCCGAGTACTCAGTGACAAACTACAGCTAAACAAACTCAATCAACTACCTTCTTTGCGAGGAGAGAAGGGGAAGTATTATCCTTGACAAGGCGACGGCGGCAGCGGCGGCCATGGCCGGAGCTAGCTCTCAATTGATGGCGCGAGCGCGAGTGACTCTAGGTAGTCAGTAGCAGTTTGTTTACCAGTTCACAGCTTTGTTAACTTATCTGAATGAATCTCTCCGGAAAGTACAGAGAGATTCTCGGCAGTCGGATTCGAATTCATATCCTTTGCTGTACTGCATTATGCAGTTCACAGCGTCAGCCGTTGGATTGTCTCCACATTCGTGCCAGCACGGATCTTGAGACGATCCAACGGCTGACGCTGTGAACTGCACAATGCAGTAAGTCAGGGGATGAGAACTCGTCGGATCCGGATTCGGGTATAGTAGTCGTCGGTACGGTACTATTCAGTAACATCAATGAAGTAAAGTCAATTTTCAGCGCAATTATCGGGTACGGATCTAAACTTGAAGCCCGTTGACATTTTTTTAACTACTCAGTTATGGGCCGTAATCTAAACTAAAGCCCATATTATGGGACTGATTCGATTGAATGGAATGAGGGAAATATTTCAGAAATGTCAAATATAAGTTGAACTTGTGCTTTTTATTTGGGCGTTTGCAGGGGCGGATCCAGGATCAATATGAAAGGGGGCCGGGGAGACGAGTTATAGTTCCAACGTTCTAAGGTTTAATCCAAAAGAGGGTTTAGAGAGACCAGTTCATAGTTAAAACAATAAAAAAAATTATAATATATGACTTTTATATATATTCAACAAAATAATTATGATTAAGAGTTAATTGTATACTTAAGTAACAAAACATTTAATTTGTTAACCATTGTCTATGTTTGATATAAAAAAAAAAAAAGAATTTTGGCATCAAATTAACAAAAATTTACACTAGATCCTGGCACCCCCCTAGGGGATTCAACAACTTCTACCGGGCGAAGGGGGGGGCCGGGACGCCCCCTGGCACCCCCCTAGATCCTCCCCTGGGCGTATGTGAAATTAACTTGAACGATCAGGTAGTGGTATAATTTAGGTTTGATTGTGTTGGGTATTTCTGAAATTCTTTTTTTTTTTTCTGAATAAGCAAGGTTGTGCCTGTAACACAGAATTTTATCAAGCACCTCACAATCTCTCACACAGATAAATTTTAAGAATTGCACTTTGAAAAAGGAGTAACAAAAAAAAATGTTTTGTTAGCAGAAATTTATCCCTGCAGGGATAGGAATTACGATTGCATTTCACGGAAACCTACTGGAACATAATTCGGTAGGAAATATAATAAAAAGGCCGTTCGGTCATCAAAGGAAAAATATGCAGGAATTTGTCCACGAGCTATTGAGTACGGAGTACTTAATTGCATTCTATTGTAGAATTTGTATTTGTACCAGCTATACATGATTAAAATAAACTTTTTTTTCCTCTGTATATTTTTATTAGTAAGTTACTTACTAATTTATTTATTTATTTTATTATTATTGTTATTGTTATTATGATTATCATTTTTATTGTTATTATTAGTGAATTTAAATACTAACGTAATAAAATGAAGATTACAACATGCAAGAGCAAGACTCATAAGATAGTAGATAACAAATTATAAATTAGCTCACACATTTGAACTAAAATCCCTCGCTAGTACATCTGTTGCAGAGAAACTTGAAAATAAAATGGAAGAGAGACAGTGCTACCTGCCATGTTGCTTTCTTGAATGAAAGAATCACAAATCCTTCAGCGGTTGTGAGAGAAAAGAGTGGAGAAAATTGGTATCACTCCTCTGCCGCTTAATTTCTAAGCAAATTTTCTCAACTTTTGGGAGTGGAGTAGATGGAGCGTAGAGCTCGTCGGTCACAGGAAAAAAATAATCGTGTCCGAGCGAATTAATTTTTTCCTGTGAAAACGCGTATTTTAGAGGAACTTTTGTCTAATAGGAAACGAAACTACTGTTAGCCGAACGCAAGATAGAAATTACTATAGTAATGGCCTCGCGTTGCTTCGGCCGTGTTGATCGGAATAAGTTAAGATAAATTTTTGATGATATTTATTATTGATGACTTTATATTGTATTTTTTTTATTCAACTATATATATATTTTGGAATTATTGTTAAATTTACAAAATTTGTAAAGTTTTCCATCCACATTAGGAAATTGGATCAGGATATTTTAGATTATCTATACGTTTCAATTATATAGCTCTAATATTACCTTATTATGGTTTTTGTACTTTGTTTGGACGTTAATTAAAATACATTGTTATAATAAATATACTATGAAAAGTCATAAAAAATTTATGGTATAGTGACCCAAACCATCGTACCATATAATATATTCAAATTAAATTAATTTTATTAAATTCTTAGTTAATATGATTAAATTTATCTTTTCAAATATTTAAATGAAAGTAATTTTATTAAATTATTAATAAATATGACTAAATTTA
Source organism: Cyperus esculentus (assembly GCA_030179965.1). Classification (NCBI taxonomy): domain Eukaryota; kingdom Viridiplantae; phylum Streptophyta; class Magnoliopsida; order Poales; family Cyperaceae; genus Cyperus; species Cyperus esculentus. The sequence continues at coordinate 2,132,333 of JASGLE010000024.1, read as the reverse complement.
TCTTTTCAAATGATATTTAGTGAGAAATGGGTAACATGAATTTAATTTTCAATAGCTTGCATTCAGGAACTTATGACGGAAAGATTAACCAAACTTATAAAAAAATAAATAGAAGCATTTAAAATTCATCACATACAATTGAATTTATTAGCGATATTATCTTAAATTTTTTTTCTTGTTTAAGCCTCATGTCGGATTAAAATAAATTATTAAATATGTGATTCCATATCATAAATAATTATCAATTATAGAAGCTTCATGTCATTCACACATTTTGGCATCTCATATAATAATGAATTTTATTGTTTTTTTGCTAATTGGTACGAATAATACTAAATTCATGTATCTGAATACCGTCATTTAGTTTTGTGCGAACTGGATCACTGGAAGATCAGATATGAAATGATGTTGGTTTAAAAAAAAAAAAAATTTCTAGCACTGTTCCTTACACTGTAGCTACAGTGTAGGGAACAAAGCTACAGTGTAAGGAACAATACTGAAACCCGTCCAAAATTAATATATATAAAAAGGATTTCCATGGCAGATTCCCGGGTCGGGTATCGGGTTGACGGCTGCCGTCATTTTTTCCGGGTCGGGTAATAGGTTGACGTCTGTCGGCATTTTTTTGGGTTGGGTCGGGTCGGGTGGGTTTTTCATTTTTGGTCAAATTTTGCACCTCTATTCCCGGGTTGGGTTCGGATCAGTTTGATTTTCTCTAAAACTCGGGTCGGACAGGTTTTTCAGGTCGGGTCAGATTTTGCCACCCCTAAATGATCTTACCAAAAAAAAAAAAAAAAATGTTCACTGTACTGTTCTTTCTACTGTTCCTTTTGCTGTAGCAACCCATTCAAGATTATATATACTATAATTGGATTTCCTCCAGGTCATCTATTCCGATAAAAACCTGTAGGAAACGGTATAACCGAACAGATAGCACAGTCCAAGGAAACAATAACAAGAAGAACAATTCTAGTGACGTCTTTTCTTTCTTTCTTCTTTTTGTTTTTTTTTAATGAGAATTGGCATCCGTGGGATCGAATATTAATAATGTATTGTATCGTTTATGGCTGACCACATGCTAAATACCAGTGAGAAATTAACAGAATATATAAGCTTTCCAAAAGTCATACCAATTTTGAGTGGAGGATGCATATTATAATTACATCCTCAAAAAGAAAATGCTCCAAGCCTCCAATTATAATCATGTGGTATTAATTGCTTAGTGATAATCATATAGATTAATATTTAGATTTCAATTTCTTAATTATAAGTTTGCTGGCTTATATATACATGCAGAAGTTGTTCTGTTTCATTAGAGGGACTTCCTCAAGAAAAAAAGAAGAAAATTTGGAAGGTATTTTACTAAACTAGTAAAGAGCCTACGCGTTGCTTTGGGCTGAAATTGTTATTTCTTATAATAAATTTTTAAGATAATATGTAATGGACCTTCTATTGAGGAAATTGATATGGGCCTTAAATTTTAATGGGCCCAGACATTAATGTCAACGGGCATTAACGTAAATCAACGGTTCTGATCAATCCAAAAAAATGATCAACGGTTCAGGTTTCTTATTTCGGGAAGATAGTCCTTTCATATCATTTTTTCCAATATGCTTTTATATATAGTAAGGATTAGATATTTTTCATTTTCAGTGAACATAAAGCATTTGAAGTTGAAGGCGACTTATTTGGTGTTATTAAGAGTTTCAGAACAAGCAAAACAAATTGCACCTGATACAGTATCAACCAATTAAAAACTTTAAAACTTGGTAGATTTTCTACTGGAATTAAGTTGCAGAAAGCCAGAAACAGAGAATGTCTGAATGGCTTGCTGTTAAACCTGGCAAGATCAGCTCAATTTGCCAATTTAAATGGCGTTTACATACAGGGTGTTCAAGATGCTTCATAAATGAGCCGGGATCTGATAAAAGTGAACTTCTATGTTAGTTCCAAAATATAATTTGGACATACTTTTTACTGTTCATTCGCACTGTGGAATCCACAATGCGAATGAACAGTAACTTTTTTTTTTTTTAAGATTTCTGTTTTCTTTTGTTTTTTTTTTTTTTGGGAAGTATTTTTTATTGCCCAAGTGAAAGTATATGGTGCGGACTATTTCGTATTTCTTATCTATGTTATGGACATACTTTTTTACTGTTCATTCGCACTGTGGATTCCACAGTGCGAATGAACAGTAACTTTTTTTTTTTAGATTTCTGTTTTCTGTTTTTTTTTTTAGATTTCTGTTTTCTGTTTTTTTTTTTGGGAAATATTTTTTTTTTGGGATTTTTTTTTATTGCTCAAGTGAAAGTATATGGTGCGGAGTATTTCGTATTTCTTAGACTGCATCTTGGTTTGTTCGAAGACTGTCCATAAGAAGTGTCGTGGTTTTGAACAGTGCCTTTTTTTTTTGGGAATTTTTTTTTTGGCCTTTTTTTTTGGGATTTCTTTTTTTTTTTTTGGGATTCCTTTTTTATTGCCAAGTGAAATGTATATAGAGGAGTTAAATTCCTAGACTGCATTTTTGCCCGTTTGAAGACTGTCCATAAGGAGTGTCGTGGTTTTCCAGATTTTTCTGTGGGGGTAATAATTATGAAAAATGTAACTGAGTTAGACTAAAAATAGAGGAGTTAAATTCCTTATTAATTACTATCTCGCATTTCTGTCTTTTTTTTGTGTAACATCATCTAATATGGTTATAGTTTATATGGAGGCATGTGGATTTCGTTGTGAATTAGAAGAAATATATTTTTTTTTTTTGTGGAGATTTCTGTTTTTTGGGTTTTTTTTATTGCCCAAGTAAAAGTATATGGTGTGGAGTATTTCATATTTCTTAGACTGCATCTTGGTCTGTTCGAAGACTGTCCATAAGGAATGTCGTGGTTTTGAACAGTGCCTTCTTTTTTTTTTTTGGGAAATTTTTTTTTGGCATTTTTTTTTGGGATTTTTTTTTATTGCCCAAGTGAAAGTATATAGTGCGGAGTATTTTCTAGACTACACCTTGGCCCATTTGAAGACTGTCCATAAGGAGTGTCGTGGTTTTCCAGATTTTTCTGTGGGGTAATAATTATAAGAAATATAACTGAGTTAGACTAAAAATAGAGGAGTTAAATTCTTTATTAGTTACTATCTCGCATTTCTACCTTTTTTTGTGTAACATCATCTAATATGGTTATAGTTTATACGGAGGCATGTGGATTTCGTTGTGAATTAGAAGAAATATGATCCGTTCATTTTTTTTAATTGGATAGTTTCGATGTACCCTCTAGGTACAACTAAAATAGTGCCGTTTTTTTTTTTGGGAACTTTTTTTGTTGGGTATTTTTTTTTTGGATATCTGTTTTTTGGGATTTTTTTTTTGGGTTGCCCAAATATATGGTGCGGAGTATTTCTTAAACTGCATCTTAGTCTATTTGAAGGCTGTCCATAAGAAGTGTCGTGGTTTTTGACAAAGTGCCTTCTTTTTTTTTTTTGTAAATTTTTTTTTATTGCCCAAGTGAAAGTATATAGTACGGAGTATTTCCTACACTCCATCTTGGCCTGTTTGAAGACTGTCCATAAGGAGTGTTGTGGTTTTCCAGATTTTTCTGTGGGGATAATGATTATAAAAAATATAACTGAGTTAGACTAAAAATAGAGGAGTTAAATTCTTTATACTACATAGATAAAGGCGGAAAAACCTTTGCACTGTAGAATCGGAACAGTGTTTTTTTTATATATATATATTTTTTTTCCTTTTTTTGGGATTTTTTTTTTTGGGATTTATTTTTTTTTTGTATTGCCTAAGTGAAAGTATATGGTGCGGAGTATTTCTTAGACTGCATCTTGGCCCATTTGAAGACTGTCTATAAGAGGTATCGTGGTTTTCCAGATTTTTCTGTGTAGGTAATAATTATAAGAAATATAACTGAGTTAGACTAAAAATAGGAGAGTTAAATTCCCTATTACTATCTCACATTTCTGCCTTTTTTTCTTTTTTTGTGTAACATCATCTAATATGGTTATAGTTTATATGGAGGTATGTGGATTTCGTTATGGGTTAGAAGAAATATGATCCGTTCATTTTTCTGAATTGGATATTTTCGATGTACCCTCTAGGTACAACTAAAAAAAATACTTGATTTGTGAAAAAAGAATCGCTTGATTAGAAATAAACTATTACAAGTCCAATAAAATGTAATTATATATTTTTTGTGTTGTTATGTTAAACTTCATGGGGGTACAGATGTGTATTTCTGCAAAACTTGAGTATTGGAGAGGCGTGTAGTGCTAATGCATTTGGTAGGGTAGCACAAAATAAAATAAATAATAGTTTTGAGATTGTAGTTATAAAAGTGATAGTAAAAAGGATGCACACTTAATTGATTAATCTTTGTAAAAAGAGATATCATTGATTCCATGACTGATTAATCTTTGCATTTTTTTTCATATGTTTTTTATCTATATTAGGATAGTTTTTTAGGCCGGTCAATATTTAATTTGTTGACAGTATTATATGTGATTAACAATTATATTTGCATCTATTTTAATGTGCGATCGTAAAATTAAAGTAAAGAATTTGATTAATCGCGCGGAGCGCGATCACATGCCTAGTTGATTTTAAAGAACTAAAGATGGCAATTTCAAGAAGAAAAAAACCTACTATCTTCAATTTGTGTTAATCAGAATCCCAAGAGCAAACAATTTTGTGATTAGATTTTGAACAATCAAGTTACTTGTCTAAATATATAAGAGCACAGATCTAATTTGCTCAAATACATAAGGAATAGTCACCAAAACATGTTATATCGATCGATAAAAAGTAAAAAACTTGACAACAATCTCATAGAATTCAAAAATTTAAAATAGCAAGAATTCATCAACCGGCCCTGTTGACAGAACTATTCAATAACAATTACATTATATTCTGCTATAAAATCAGATTCTGAAACAATTTCACTGCATGGCAATTCAACTTTGTGGCTGCCATTTCCAATCTCCACAATCTCGGCCATCGCCGTCTCCTCCTTTCTTCTCCGCGCCTCTATTTGCCTCTGTGTTGATTTGTAGTACAATGCGTACAGTAGTAGCTGCGCGAGGGCTAGCCCCACGCCAACGGTATTCGGAACCTGTTTGAGGTAAATTGAATTCATCATAGACTTGACTACAAGTATAAAAATGGGAGTACTAATAAACTGAACTTACTTAACATGTTTCATAATTTGCATTTTTCAATATATCAATGAACAATTTTTCATATACAAGCGATTATATGTAGATACATATACATTTGAAAGTACTACGGTCTCTGAAATTAATTCAGAAATCTGCCAATTTCAAAATTGTGGCTACTCTTCTATGTCTTCCCGGTCAACGAACATAGAGATAGCGGTTCTAAGTGCAAGTGAGAGAGCACAGATATCTCATAGTTTGTAGCTCAGAAGAAAAGAACACAAACTTACACATATGTAAGGATCAAAGGGGACAAATGCATAGGCAGTCCAAGCAACAGAGTTGAAGAGGGTTGCCAAAGACAGAAAGAGGGGCATGTACTCCACACTCTTTGTTTGCAGCACCATTTTCTAGTAAAAAACAATGCCAAAATTGAAAGCAGATTAGTTATTATAAACCTACAAATTAACTAACAGTATATCATAACATACAAAGTTGAGTAAACATACCATGACAGAAAGCGGCGAACCATACATTACGATACCCACAATCCCACCAAGAATGCCGACGATCATCGACCGGCGCTCATGCGTGTGAGCAAGCGTGATTACAAGCAGTGCAACTACACCTACACTTGCAATCGAGGTAACAAGCATGGCGAACACCAGCAACCTCTTTCTCCCTTGCGAGTAGAGGAGGAAGACGACAACATACAGGAGCTCGACAGCAAGGCCCGAGCCACAGGTGGTTATCAGAAGCGTGCTGTGCGGGTGCACAACGGGCAGTCCGTACAGCAACCACATCATACAACTCAGTAGACCCGCAATGTACGGAATCGGAGAGAATTGCTCCACTGTTCCCTTCTTCCATATCCTATAGAAGGTCGGCCTGTACGTATGTTGTGCCAGAAAAATTACAGAAAAAGAACAAAGAAATCGAGAGGAAAAGAAATGAGCTTTTGATCTTGTTGGTGACAGTAGATGTGCAGGAGTAATACAAATGAAGATGAGGAGAACTGTTCTTACATCGGTGACAAGACAAGAATTGTCGACGTCGTATTTCCTGCAAAACTACTATGTTAAATATAAGAACATCCATGAATTAATGACTTTTCACCGATAAAATACCCCGTTTGTTCGATCTTTAATTTAAAAATCAATTAGAAATTGTTGAGAATCAACGCTGAGGCCCAAGCCCATCAAGCTCAATATACAAGAATTATCTAGAATTATGGAGATAATAGATATTTACTAGGAATATTCTAGAGACAAGAAAAATATCTCAAGTCTAGAATATACTTGAGAAATATCTTGAGAAAAATATCTTGTATCTAGAATTATCCACCACCCTCCATAGAACTAGTATAAATAGGGGTGTGGAGTTGGATGAAGCAAATCAAGCAAGAGATAGTAGTGAATTGGAGGTTAGGTTGTAGTAAGAAGCTAGGGGTATATGGAGGTTTAGTATTTAAGTAGTAGTTGTAACAATATTTTGAGATATAATAGAAAATATTGTTATAGCTAGTGCCTCCATACTCAACAATCTGGTATCAGAGCCGGAGTTGTCGGAGCTTGTTCAGAGTCGGTGGTAGGGGTCAAGCATAGAGCCGGAATTCTGCCGGTGTTCCGCCAGTCAGTATAGTGGTATCGACAAGTTGTCGAAGGAGCCGCAGCTTGACGACAGTCCGGGACTGCGAAGTGCGGAGGAGGAGAAATCTTCAAGAAGGCTTACTAGACGCTGGGCGAGCTAGTTGAAGCCATGGATTTCTCAGGTACGATTGGTGGAATGAAGAAATTGAATTCTAGTAATTATATATATTGGAAGGCATGCATAGAGTCCTACCTCCAAGGGCAGGACCTATGGGAGGTAGTAGGCGGGTCTGAGACGACCCCGCCGAAAGTTGATACCGTAGAAGAGACGGTATCGGAACAGGTTGCTGACCCCAAAACGAAAAAGAAGAAGGCTTCAGAGAAGCCAGCCGAAACTCTGTCCGTGGAGAAGCAAGCCGAAACTCTGCGGAAATGGCGAATCAAGGCTGGGAAGGCGATGTTTGTACTCAGGACAGCCGTTGAAGACGAGCTACTAGAGTACATCAGAGAAGCGCCCACGCCGAAGGTAGCCTGGGATACCCTAGCAACACTCTTCTCAAAGAAGAACGACGCGCGCCTCCAACTACTTGAGAAGGAGCTCATGACAATCTCACAAGGTAACATGATGATTAACCATTACTTTACGAAAGTAAAATCTCTTTGTAGTGAGATTGCTCAAATAGACCCTGAAGAGAAGATCAGCGAGCAAAGGATGAGAAGGATTCTCATCAATGGGCTAAGACCCGAGTACAGCGGGTTCATAACAGCCATCCAAGGTTGGCCAACGCAGCCAACACTATTGGAGCTGGAGAATATGCTCGCAAACCAGGAGGCTCTAGCGAAGCAAATGGCTGGAGTCTCGTTGAAGCAAGAAGAAGAGGCCTTGTTCAGCAACCGAAAGACGGGTCGACCTGACCGAAAGTCAAGAGGTAGACCCGAAGGAAGGTCTAGCCAGCAACGAAGGCCTAAAGAGAAGACTAATTCTTCAGGGGGAGCTCGAGACTCATCCGATGACAATGAAGACGATGACGATCGATGTTATAATTGTGGCAAAAGAGGGCATTATGCACGAGATTGCTGGCGGAAGAAGAAGAAAGGCCATGGTAATGTGGCGACCTCAAGAAGCCAAGACATTGTCCATGAGAGCAGTGGTTGTGAAGAAGAGTGGGATGCAGAAGTAGCACTCACTGCTGCAATCATGGAAGATGAAGAAAGCCTCGCGGTGACCACAGTGGAGATGGTGCCGGAGGAGGTCCCATATGAAGAAGATTGGGACGCGGTGACGACTGTTGGAATACAGTCGGTAGTTGGCATAGAGGTTGCCGAGGTTGATGAGGTAGAGGAAGAGGAGTTCGACATGGAGTCGTGGCCGATCAAAGATGGAGAAGATGCCACAGAAGTCAAGGAGGAAGAGATCAATTCCGAGTCATCGTTCTTCATGGAAGACACCGAAGATGTCAAAGAGGTAAGTAAGCTTGACTTTGAGTCATTACCTTTTAAAGAACCAATTAAAGAATTACTCGATGAGGAGACCAAAGTCGTAAAGGAGGCCGGAATCATGAGCTGCATCATGGCTGATGACGAGAAGCCACAAGAAAGCCCCAAGGTGGAAAACATCACCAAGGAGGGTGATGATGTCAAGACGACGTGGAGGAGTGTCGTGGTTGCCGAAGAATGGGAGCTCTTCGAAGGAGATGCAGGCTATCAGGTAATTTGTCGAGATGTCGGACCTCGACGAAGGCTAGTGACGAGACTACTGCAAGCACCACAAATGACTGAGTGCCAAGCACTGCTAGCACGAAGGAAAAACTACAAACATGATGATCCGGATGGACGCGGAGTACCAAAATCGGAATAGTACAAAGTCAGCGTTGAGGGGGAGTGTTGAGAATCAACGCTGAGGCCCAAGCCCATCAAGCTCAATATACAAGAATTATCTAGAATTATGGAGATAATAGATATTTACTAGGAATATTCTAGAGACAAGAAAAATATCTCAAGTCTAGAATATACTTGAGAAATATCTTGAGAAAAATATCTTGTATCTAGAATTATCCACCACCCTCCATAGAACTAGTATAAATAGGGGTGTGGAGTTGGATGAAGCAAATCAAGCAAGAGATAGTAGTGAATTGGAGGTTAGGTTGTAGTAAGAAGCTAGGGGTATATGGAGGTTTAGTATTTAAGTAGTAGTTGTAACAATATTTTGAGATATAATAGAAAATATTGTTATAGCTAGTGCCTCCATACTCAACAGAAATGATTACATATGAACTTATCTTGCATTAGAAATTAGAATTATATATACTTCCTTTTGTTTTGGTAAAGACCATAAACTTGATCTTGCAGCTTCCATGTATTACCTATAGCACCAATGGTGGTCCGAAGTGTGTCGGAAGAAACCATCGCCGGTTACTCTTGCGTGTTGTCACAAGGAGGAAGAAGGAAGATCCTGAGCTTCTGATGACAGTACATAGCACCAGAAACCTGCAGGAGTGGCTTTAAATAATGGGGCAACAAAGATGCCTCTGCTTTGTATGTATTATTTGTCCCTGTACGGCTGTACATCTTTTTTCTGACTGTATATGCAGCTGAAGTAGTACAATTTACCAGAAAAAAGAACAACAAAAAATGCCCCCCCATCACTCTGTTGGTTCTCATAAATGCATGGATAGATTATAGATAGAGAGTCGTAGGTAGCGACCACCCTTTTATGTATCTACCGGTCCACCGTATTTTGGATGAGCGAATATCATTTTTCAGTAAACATTTATATCTTTCCGATCAACATATATCATTTTCTAGTGAACAGATACACTACGGTTTTCAGTAAACATTTATGCAACTGTGACAAGCAGACGGGTGCACATGTGTGTGTCAGATTGCAAATTTTTTATAAATCGAAAATAAAATAAAAAAATTTCGGAAATTAGTAAGATGACACCCGAAATTAGACCCACTAGATAGGGCCGGATTAACCATCCGGTGGGGTGTTTTTTTTTTTTCCACGGATCCCAATTAAAAAATAAAACCACCGAATGGTTAATTCGGTCCCAAGAAGTATATTTTTGTTTCGGGTCCAAAAACAAACAATTATTAATATTATATCTCTTTTCAAACAAATCTCAAAACTATCCCTATTTTACCGGCGGTCACGGTCACAAGTCAAAGTGACTGCAGCGGTCAGCTCGAAATAGTTGTGTAAAAGTTGGTTAGACGTCTATCTGACCGCAGCATTCGCCCGATGCTTCTGACTGCTGCGGTCACTTTGAATTGTGGTCGTGACCGCTGGTAAAATAGGGATAGTTTTGAGATTTGTTGCAAAAGAGGGGTACTATTGAGATTTGTTTTTCTATTAACCTAAACAAAAATATAGTAGAAAATTTTTTTTCTATCCCTAAAGAAAAACAAATCTTAATACTACCCCTCTTTTGAAACAAATCTCAAAACTATCCCTATTTTATCAGCAGTTAGAAGCATCGGGTGAATGCAGCGGTCAGACAGACGTCTAACCAACTTTTATGCAACTATTTCGAGCTGACTGCTGCGGTCACTTTGACTTGTGACCGTGACCGCCGGTAAAATAGGGATAGTTTTGAGATTTGTTTGAAAGAGAGATAGTATTAAGATTTGTTTATTTCTAGACCCGAAAAGAAAATAAACCCGGACCGAATTAACCATCCATTCGGTGGGTGGAAATAAAAAAAAAAAAGAAGAAGAAGATACTCTACCGGATAAACCATTCGGTCCTATTTAGTGGATCTAATTTCTGATGTAATCTTACTAGGTTCCGAAATTTGTTTTTTCTATTTTCGATTTATAAAAAAATTTGGTCAGATTGTAAGAGAGGTGTGCAGGGGCGGAGCTCTGTGTATGCCAAACGGGGCGCTCGCCCCCCCTTCATGTTCCAAAAATTTGAAGAGACCATTAGTTTTTCTACGTAAATCTAATTTGCTCCACTAATTGGCCCCCCCCATTTCACCCAACTATTTATTTTCTGTTAGATTAATTCACCCGACTTGCGTTTTTGACAGAAATTGACGATGGGAGCTGCTGGAAAGTGATTTTGTTTGGGCCGTGCAATTATAAAAACAAATAAATTGGGTTGTGACTTGTGAGCCATAGACTTTTAATTTCTCCTTTCTTAATGTATAGTTTCCTTTCTTTATGCAATGATTGTTGTCATAGCAACAAAATGCATGAAATATTGAAATCTTTATAACTTTCATTAATTTTCTCGTTGCTCAGTTTCATTTTATTCTCAATTCAATATCGTTCAATATCGCTAGATTTTGACAGAAATTAAGGACAATAATTTAAATAATCAATAAAATCTCTTCATCTCATCATCCTCATCCATACTAACAAACGGGATAAAAGGCCAACCTTTTTTTCATAGAAGAGGTGTTCGTCAGGGCGATCCTCTCTCCCCATTATTATTCATCCTGGCCACAGATATTCTTCAAACACTTTTTCAGAAATCAGATCATCTCTTCCACTCTGTACCGCTACTAAAAACTCAGATATTACAATTTGCAGACGACACTCTCATAATCACCCCTGCTCACACCACTAATTTAAAAATCATACATAGGATTCTAACTAACTTTTCATCCATATCGGGGCTTACAATCAATTACACCAAAAGTAATTGTACTCCTATAGCAATTCCATCACACCTCCATAACACCATAGCCTCACTTACAGGATGTCAATTAAAATATTTTCCCATCACATATCTAGGTCTACCACTCTCAACCCAGAAGCCTTCTAAACAACAATTTCTTCCCCTAATTGAGCAAACGCGCAGACGCATGACTGCCACAACTGGTTCACATTTATCCTTAGGGGGATGACTTACATTAGTAAAATCAATTTTCATCTCACAGCCTATCTACTTCATGCAAGCGTTTCTCCTACCAAAATGGGTAACTACTGAAATCAATAAGATAATAAGACAATTCTTTTGGAGAGGTAATGCCGCCTTTCACGGAGGTCATTGTCTTGTTTCTTGGGATACAATTTGCTTACCAATCGAACATGGTGGCTTGGGTGTCATTAATATACAAACACAAAATAAAGCTCTCCTATTAAAATGGCTATGGATTCTCTCAAACAACAACACCTCACCTTGGACTATATTTCTTCGCGACTCTTTCAATATACTTACCCCGGCTCACCTTCTCCAAAACCCAACTCAACTTTCGTTCTTTCTAAAAGATCTCGCCACACTTTTACCCCATCTTCTTAGCATCCACCACATCTATTCCACATTCTGGATCTTCCACCGCCTTTTGGCACGACATCTAGTTGAACAATTCAGCATTAAAATACTCCCACAATGAATTATACAAGTTAACATCCCAACCTCATGCTACAATACAACATACCCTCGCAAATGATAGATTTTTCATCTTGTATTCTATTACCACCCAGTGCCAACAATCCCTCATCAGCCTCCAACAATCACAACTTTCACTCATAACCCTATCAAATAATTCTAACGATATAAGAATATGGAGATGGACGCCACAAGAGAATTTTTCAACTAAATCAGCTTATCAATTTCTAATTCATCCGGGAATCAACACTCTCCACCGATCTTTACCTTGGGCTCCCAAAATTCCCCTAAAATTTAAAATATTTCTCTGGCTCCTCTTAAGGGATAGGCTTCTTACAGCTTCCAACTTACTCAAACGTCACTGGCCTACGATTCTAATATGTCCCGGATGCAACATTCAGCTCACAGAAGATAGTGTTCATCTGTTCATCTCATGTTCACACACTTCCCGAATATGGCGACGCATACATCCAGATATCCCCCTCACTCTGTACCAGCAACACACAGACATAATCTCCTTCTGGACTGCCGTTCGGGACAGCTTGCCACCTTCGCAGCAACAACTTGGAACATTTGGAAAAAACGGAACTCGCTCATCTTCAACAACACCACAACTCCTACTCATATCTTAGAGCAACGCATCATTAGAGATAGAGAAACTTGGGATAAATATTGTACCGGATAATTACTAGGGATCATCTAGCATGGGGCTATGTCTTGTAAATAATTCACTTTGTACATAAACTCTTTTTTATTTAATGAAATTCATTGGTCGGCACTTTGCCAACCACTTCACAAAAAAATAATCAATAAAATACTCGTCCTATTTAACTTTAATAATTTAGGGAATTATAGCTACCTAGTACGAAATTACTCGGCCCCCTTAGATTTTCTTGAAGCTCCGGCACTGGAGGTGTGGATGAGTGGCTTACTTTATAGATGGACTCTACATAGAATTACTTTATAGGTGGTCTCTACATAGAAATAGACCCAGGTGAAAAGTGCATAAAGCAGCCAAAGTATGAGATTGAAGCAATTCTTTGATCAAAGTATGAGATCAGTATGTATCATTTTAATTGTCAGTTTTTTTATAGGTGGACAAAAACATTGTAAGAATGTGAAATTTTTGGTAAGAAAAATATTACAAGTGCGTTTACAAGTTAATTACAGATTGAAGAAATTTATAATTTTTTGTGAGGAATTTCCCTTTTCAAAATGAGACAAAAAGATCATGAACCAGCAACTTGAAGATTTAAGGGCAAACATGTTATTGTTTTTTTTTTTTTTTTTCTGATTTTCAATTTAGTAGATATTTAATCTGCAATACTTAACTTAAGAAATTAAAAAAAGAAAAACATTGTTTGTATCACTCGCCAGAAATTTATAAAGGCATCAATTCTATTTCTATCCTTGGTCCCTCCACAAAGAGTCTCTGTCTGAAAATTGCCCCTATTTATATTGAAAATTGGCATTGCTATAGAGTTGCTGAACAATTGTCTCTGTTCCACAATGAAAAGCTTCTCTTCTTAGTGACAACATTTGACCAGCAATAATATATACTTGAGCAACGACAGATGTCAGAACTGAAACCGCAATAATGTTTAAGCATAAAACATATTAACTTTTCAGGTGAAAATGCATATTCTAATCTATCATGATGATAAAATATGCTCCCACTTTCCAGGTGAAAATGCATATTAACCTTTTTTTCCTAGTTGATCAGGATATCAAAGTCATTTTAGGCCAAAATAACCTCACAATTCCTCACAAATTAATAGGTTTGTCTGCATATATATGTGTTTGCAAAAATTGTTGAGTTTCCATATTTATGCCTTCAAAACTCTCAGTGGACAACAAATAGCTTACCAGTGGTCTATTTATAACTAACAGAAGTCTATTTGTACAATTCCTAATTTTATATATATAGTGGATATATGTAGAGTTGGGTTACCGTGTTTTGCATAACAAACTAACGTCCGTGTTATGCGCTTGTATCTCAGCAACCGTAACTCTGATCGCCGATCCGATTTGAGCGGTGTATTCTACATATCAAAAACTCATTGGATACTAATTTTTACTATTTTTGGAGATTCCTAACTATTTTTAACGATTTTTGGAAGATGGCCAAAAAAATAATAATAAAATAATCTATTTGGAACTCATATTCAGGGTCGTTTTTTCAAAAATCGTTAAAAATAGTTAGGAATCTCCAAAAATAGTAAAAAATAGTATCGAATGAGTTTTCGATATGTAGAATGCACCGGTCAAATCGGATGGGCCATCGGAGTTACGGTTGTTGAGATACGAGCGCATAACACAGATGCCAATTTGTTATGCAAAACACCGTAACCCAACTCGATATATATATATATATATATATATAATGATAAAAAATTGTCACTAATGGTGATTCTGGTATTCCATTTTAAAAGCCATTATGCAAAATTAAAAGCAATTTCTGCAACAATGCGTATGATCTACTTATGGATTTCTTAAGCTTGTTAACAGTTAGTTTATGGATTGATTTACTTTTCAACAAAATTGGTATTTTTTTTTTTCTATTTTCTTGCAAGAACAGGATCAAAATATCCTCTCTAAAAAGCATGCCCTTCTCAGGAGAGCTTAGCTAGCTTCCTCTAAAATAAGAATAAAGGAATTAATAGACTTTTATGCTATCAGATTTTGATTTGTAATGATTTGACCTGTGCTGTAAATTAAATATCTAGTGTTTTTTCTTAATTAAAACCTCAATTGGCATCACCTTTGCTGAGGAAATAAAATCGAACAACTTACCAAAGTTTTAAGGGAGAATATCGTATATAAATACTTCAAAAACTTCAAACTTACATATTTTCCACTCTAAAATTCATATATTATATATATATTTAAACACCAAAATGATAATTTAATATATGCATATAGGCTCAAAAATTATTGGTCATCTACAAAATTTCCCTATGGTGGAAGAATTAAGGACTTGTTTTGATAAGCAAAAACAATTTTCGACGCCGTGTCATTAATTTTAATCAATATAATTTGAATGGTCTGTGCATTTTTTTTTTTTTTTGAGATAAATTTACCCTAAGTATTAAGAGGAGAAAATATGTTTTCCTTTTTCCAGACATGCAGGATATATAATATCTGTACAAATTTTACACCTGCCAGGGGTGCTTAAAAATAAATATATTTCTGGCATCTGTGAGTGTACTGATGACGATGAAATTCTAATTAAAGAGATCCAAAAAAAAAAAAAATTGATAATGAGTTACTTATTTTGATAGTGGTGACAAGCACTTATTCCAATAGGATATAATTAAGAGTAATTAATTCCTTCCGTGTTAACAATAAATAATCAGATATATTCACCACATGATTATAATTAACGGATTCAAATCTCCTGCCCCCGATGGGCAGGAAATTCCAGCCAACTCTTGCATCTAGCCAATCTGAGATTGACACATGGCACATGCTCTATTTATGGGTGTAACTGGAGTTATAATCTGAGATGGCACCTTTTCCGTTAAGAATTTTTTTGTTATTATTATTATATTATTATATGCTGATCTTTTTTATGAAAATCAAATGTTAATTGTATTTTTTTCATTTTCCGTATAAATCTTGAGCTTCCTTTTAAAGTAATAATGGTTTTGCCATTGAATAATAGCCGAACCCATCAATTATAATTATAGTTAATTTAATGAATCAATATAAGGTGAACTTAATATCTCAAAATCATATCAAATCAAATCACATCCAAATTTTAATTTTTATGACTCATTATATTCTTTTTATCAAAATCTTGCGAAATGTAATTTTTTATTTTTGAAGATTTGTAAGTATTTATTTTGAATTTTAAAAAGTGACTATACAATATTAATAAAATATTTAATGTTTTATACATCACTTTTAAAAAATCCAAAACAAATACATAGAAAGTTCACCACGTACTTACTCCATATCTAATATCTATGAATGGTTTTTCCATTGTGGTTTATACGATGGATTGTTCACATACAAGGGAAATGAATTTTGTGATTTCATCTATACGTTGAATTGAAGAAGCACGAACGAGATGCAAATTAGAATAGAGATTTCAAATGGATTTTCATAAGTTAGTGTCTCTGTTGTTAACGGTTTGTGCTGCTACAAAAATAAATCGGTCTAGATATACAGATACCAAAAAATATACCAGTTATGATGTAAAATATATCAAAATTAAAACATTAACAAATTATCTTGAAACAATTAACATATTAACTTGAAACATTGTAGTAAAAGTTGAATAATACAAATCATAAATTAAATCATCTACTTGTATCACTACTAAATCACATAAATATTACCTTAAAGTAGTTGAGAGAATGTATGGGAGCAAGATGAAGTGAAAGAGCAACAAAAGAGAAAATTATATCATTTGTGTTTCATTTTAATCTCATTAAGTTTCAGATTAACTTTATAGATGTTTCTTTTGAAAATATAACTTTATAGATGTTTCATTTTGATCGTAACATGTTGCTGATTAACGTTAAATTAACTTTGTATGGTGGTATCCCCGACGGTATCTTTTGCGGTATCCCCATAGCATTTTCCAAAATAAATATCTTCGAGGAGACATACAAATTAAAAAATAGAAAAAATATTTAATTATAAAAAAATAATTTTCAAATTACTACGACGTTAGTAAGAAACTTTTATAAATCTTAGAAAAAAAAATATTTTTTAAGTCATATTATCATTGATCGATGCTATGTTATTTGATTCATTTTATTTAGTTTAAAGGAAGGTTTAAAGTCACTTAAAAGGATGTTAGTTAGCATTTAATAATAAAAAAATTAACGGAAATGTGCCATTCACGGAAGTATGGAACTGAGATTTATCTCCGTTATACTAGTGTTATGCTGGCATGGGTGGGCGGGCCCCGGCGGGCGACGGGCTACAGCAGGCGACGGGCGACGGCAGGTACGGACGGGCGGGCTACGGGGGGTTTTGTCCCGAGGGGATGCCCTTGCCCGCCCCTTTGCCCGTCGGGCTTGACGGGCAAGGGCGGGCGACGGGTTTGCCGCGGAGCGCGGGCGCTGGGGGCGGTTGCGGCCGGTGAGGTGTGTTGCCGACGGGTGGGGCATGTTGCCGGCGGGTGGGGCGGGCGTGTGCGTGTTGCCGGCGGACTTAATAACTTTGTTTTTTAAAAACAAAAAATTGCAATTTATTTTTTAAATAAGTTTTATTTTATAATTTTGAATAAGTTTCATTTTTTTTTTTCTAAAAAATCACAACTTTGTACATTCTTTGCCAACTTTTGTATTGAATAAGTTTTATGTTTTTCTATTTTGATATATTAAAAGAAATGAAGTAAAATATAATTTTAGAAACTAAGAAACTTGTAAGTTATAATTGAAATAATATTCGATTTTTTTAAAAACAAAAAAGTTACCCTCCTCCTTTATTCCGGGCTTGGGACCGGCTATGCTATTATATTATAAAATAACATAGGCGGTAGGGGTGTAAACTGGTCGGGTTGGTCGGGTTTTACATAGATTGGCAATCCAATTATTCTAGTCGGGTTGCACAAATTTCAATCCATAACTAACCAACAAATAATAAAAACCGTCCATTCGGGTTTCAATTTTGGCGGTCGGGTTTCGCGGGTTTCAATTTAAGATATTAATTGTCAAAAAATATAAGTGATGAAAAAAATACAAAAAAAAAAAAAATTCAATATACACTAACTAAAAGTAAAATAAAATAAGTTTCAATTAAAAGTTTAAAGTATAATAAAAAGTCATTACATTTCTAGAAACATATCGTAACTTTATTTCGAATAATATAAATTATTTTAAAAAATCAAAACAAATTGGTTGGGTCGGGTTTTATCCAACATATTTTGTAAAATCCGTAACCAAACTTTAATCATCGGGTTGCTCAAAATTCAATCCGTACCTAACCAAATATAATCAAAATCCGTAATTTTTCGGGTCGGGTTGGTCGGGTCGGTCGGGTTCCGCGGGTTGAATGGATTGGACTTACACCCCTAATAGGCGGAGTTCTGACTTTTTTTTGTTACTAAATATTTAAGAAAGTAAGAAAGTATTTAATAATTTGAAAAAAAAACAAAGAAAATAGAAGAGTGTATAGACTTCATACCGAAACTACCTCTTTAGTTGTTCGATCTCATATACCATAGGCCGCTCTCTTCTTCGGGTTCGCAGTCATCATCCGAATTCGGCTCGGCCTCCGCATTGCTCTCTTGAGTTCGGCACCGGATGTAGTTGCTTTAATTTCCTTATATTGCTCACAATTTACCACATCAATCCAATCCTTGAGGCATACGAGTCGCTCAAAAACCGTCGGACCCAACCTGCTTCTAATATCATTGAAAACAAAAAATAGTTAGTAAAAGAAATACATGATTAATAAAAATTTGAGTGACTAAAAATGAATTAAAAAAATGTGTAGATATAATTAAAAATCCTTGAGGCGGGCGAGATGGGCAGGTTCGCGGGAGCGGGCGAGGCGTGAGGAGGGCAGGCAAGGGCGGGTACGGGGGGCAGGCACGAGCGGGCGAATGGCACAGGCGGGAAGCGCGACGACGGGCGGGCGGGTTTCAGGGGGCGACAACAAATATTCAGACCCTTGC
Organism: Cyperus esculentus; assembly: GCA_030179965.1. NCBI lineage: Eukaryota > Viridiplantae > Streptophyta > Magnoliopsida > Poales > Cyperaceae > Cyperus > Cyperus esculentus. The sequence continues at coordinate 2,113,618 of JASGLE010000024.1, read as the reverse complement.
CCTTCGAGACCCACCCACCCGGACCCTAGACGGGTGGGCGAGGATTGTGGACCCGGGCGGGCACGGGCGGGGGAAGGGCACGGGCGGGCGGCTCGGGACGGGTGGGGAGCACAACACTACGTTATACTCACTAGTTAACACATAAAGCTTGTGCCATGTTTCAATATTTGATTGGCTAGATGCATAGTGGGCTGGAAATTCCTGCCCACAGGGGGGCAGAGGATTCGATTCCATAATTAACAACACCTGGGAACCCACGGATTTTTATCCGCTGCCATAGTTTGTGATGGCAGCATGCTGCCATAGTCTCTATGGCAAATGGGTCCCCCAAAAAACTTTTCTATCATCCAAAGAATCTGAGCCGTCCAAACTAATTTGGACCGTTTAGATGAGCTATGGCAGCTTGCTGCCATCACAATAATGGTAGCAGATTCTCATCCGGGAACCCACATATGCATTTTGAAAGGCAAGGAAATTGCCAGGCAAACAATTTTGAACCAAAGATCAGAATTTTAGTTTCCTTTAACAGCAAAAATGGAAAAGATATATACCTGATTGGAGGATTCTATGAATATATAAAAATAAATTTGGAATATTAACTTCTTCTTTATCTATATATAAAAGAAAAATAACAGAATGGAAAAGCAAAGAACAATTAATTGCAGTAACAATCAAATGGGCTTGGCTGATAAGTACTTGACCGAATTCGACTAAATTAAGCACCACCAATATATAACACTTCAGTTATAAGCTTTTATATTATAAGCCGAATCTTTCTTAAATCATAAGGTCTTCTTAGCTTCTTTATCATTCTTTATGGACACTTCATTATGGACAAGTTTGTTAGGACTTGGGAACGAAGGCTAATTAAGGCTCCAATGGGCATGCATATATTTGCTGCATGGAAAATGCTATGGGGATACCGCAAAAGATACCGTCGGGATACCACCATACAAAATTAATTTAACGTTAATCTGCAACATCTTGCGATCAAAATGAAACATCTACAAAGTTAATCTGAAACTTAATGAGATTAAAATGAAACATAAATAATATAATTTTCTTTTTTGTTGCTCTTTCACTTCATCTTGCTCTCATACGTTCTTTCAACAATTTTTAGGTAATATTTATGTGATTTAGTAGTGATTCAAGTAAATGATTTAATTTATGATTTGTGTTATTCAACTTAATACTACAATGTTTCAAGTTAATACGTTAATTGTTCCAAGATAATTTGTTAATGTTTCAATTTGGACATATTTTCAAAGATCATGGTATCCCCGACGGTATCCCTAGTGGTATCCGAATATCTGGATTGTTGCTGCATTTCTCAACGAAAAGAACATATATGTTTTAAGTAGGAAAGTTTCAAAAAATTAGTAGGGTGTAAATGAGCCGAGCCGAGCAAAGCTACGCTAAAGCTCAAACTCGGCTCATTTTAAGTTAACGAGCCAAAAACACAAACTGCAAGATCAGCTTGTTTAATTAACGAGCTGACTGAACTGGCTCGTTAAGCTCATTTATTTTTTAATAATAAAATTTCAAGTATATTATATATCAAAATTTATATAAAAATCAACAAAATGATTAACAAAAATATGTTCATACATATTTTACATAACAATTATATATATATTAGACCATATATTGTAATAAGATATTAATAATCTACAATAAGGGCAGTACGAATTGCAATTAGTAATAGTTTATCGAGCCAAATGAGTTTAACAAGCCGAACTATGCTAAGCTCAAGCTCGACTCATGGCTTGTTCGGCAACCATCAGTAGTGGAGCTTGACTCCAAATTAAGGGGGGGCCAGAGCAAATAAAAAGTTTTAAGTCAACAAGAAGAAGTGCAGTATCAGTTAGCGGAAACAATTTTGTTCCTTGTTTACAACTCAATTATTTTTTTTCCTTCACACAAAAGTTAATATGAAAATTCCAACAAAGAAAAAAACGACCATTGCTCTCTCTGAGTATTCAAACCACGGAGGGAAAAAAACTGAACCACTCATATTGGATGGCGATGGTGCCCGTCATCTTCAGAAGATTGGTACTTCTTTAATTAATTGCGACTGGAAATGACCTAATTTCAACCTTCAAATATGCACATTGCACTTCATCGCTTTGATTAATTAGTATTCTCAAATTTGATGGCACATTCCAGGGTCTCCCACCAAAAATTTGATACCTTGGAATAAAGTTTCATCCGCTACCTGACATTCTTCTTGATCCCGCTGCTCCATATTAAAGGAAGAAGATCAAGGAACTGAAGTAGGTGCTGATGTCGAATTAACGTTTGTTCAGAATTTACCACGTAATCAATTTGTTTGAGCAATGCACAATCTGATTAATCTCATAATTTCTATTAACCAATTTACCAGTTTTGTATTCCATAAATCCATAACTTAATTTCAGAAATAGGTTAGACTATTAGAGGTGTGAACCTCGATTACCGAAAATTGTCGGGAGATGCAACTCCATGACGATATTTGAGAGTCGAGGCAGACAACCGCTTGTCGTGGCGAGATGGCCAACGATAGAGCGAGACTCTTTGAGTTGATAACTAAGACCAACGTTGTAGGGCCAACGGCTAGAGGTAAGTGGCGAGAGAAACCAGGCCACTGCTGATGCCTGATATTTTTGTTCTTTACGCGGTATGTTGTTATATGGGTTAGGAGGAATATATAATAAAGAGAGTGAAAGAAGAAAAGAAAACGTGACTGCTCATGTGCCCAATAATGATGTTGGGAGGAAAGGGGGGGCCATTTTATGGCCCAACTTGAAATTATACGGTAAAATTAATACTCAGGTAACAATTTTTGAAAATAAATGGGGGGCCAGAGCCCGATTACAGAGGCTTAAGCCCCGCCATTGGCAACCATGACTTATGTTCTTTTAGCTTCCTTAGAGCCTTGCCTTAGTGCTGTTTTTGCCCGAATTCTTAAGCCCTTCCCAAAGTCTTAAGGCATGGTTCTACATAGCTTAAGCATTTTGCCAAGCTTAAAGGCTTCCTTAAGCTTTTTACCCGCTAACTTTGTTGCTGAACACATCTTCATTAGACAAACTTAAAATTTAAGTCTACCATGCGTGCCGAATAAGCTCATTAGCTTAACGAGCTTAATTAACAAAGAAACCTAATTCGATCCGATCCCGAGCGAATCAGGAGTGACCCACGAGGTCCGAGTTTTTTTGCCAGCGCTACAAAGAAGCCAAGAACAAGAGCTTTTAATGGTATGAAAATAGTGGCACGCTTTGCTCGTATAGTCGTATGTGTAATGTGCTTGCTTGTGTTATAAAGTGAAGTTATGGTAGTCTAAAATAATTACCATTACATGTGATACGAGTTTTCGTTTGATTTATTAATGATAGAACGACTAATTTTTTTTTAAAAAAAAGGGTTCGAAATCTAAGCTAAGAAAAGAAATTTAGAAAACAAGCTCGATCAAAATTCAAAACATCAGAAGCGCGTTGCACAAGCAGAGACGGGCTGAGGCCCAGTCCATTCGGAGGATTTATTAATTATCATTGCAATTTAATTTCTCTTCTACGATGTATGTATGCCGCTTCGGCCTTCGCGCATGTATATGGGCCTGGAGAAATTAATACACAGCATATATTATTATTGGTTTAGTAAGTTGAAAGCAGGCCTTGTAATGTAATGTTCTTGATTTGTAAAAAGAAATTGGGAATCAATTGCTCACAATGCATCACAAGAAATTGGTCCGTCAACAATCAACAAGCTTCTTTATCCCCTAACTTACTGTATTTTGCATTTCATGATCTGAACCGTCGGATCGTCTCGCAATTCATAGAGATCTGAGCTGGCACGAATTTCAAGACAATCTAAGGGCTCACATCATGAACTACAGAATGCAGTACAAAAGGAGTAAGAAATCGCTTCAGACCGCGCGTGACGGTCCTGTACGTGAACACCATTGCCGACGGGCACATTCCTAAGTTCACAATGTCAGCCGTAGGATCGCTTCGAGATCATATCAATGCGGCTCTTGAGACGATCCAACAGCTGATGTTGCGAACTGCACAATGCAGTAAGTCAGGGGATGAGCACTCCCTTCGGCCTTTGATCGGCGCCCAAGTACTGCTGACCGGATTAATTTACGGTGGCCCAATAACAACTTTTTTTTCCCAGTGTAAATCAGCAATAAGGAATTAAGGGAGGTCAAAGTGTGCAAAAAATAGGTGAGGATCTGCTGATGCGCAGCAATCTCTGCAGTGCCATCGCGACCTGTGGAAATGAGGGGGGATTTTCTTTTTTTGTTTTTTTTGAATCTTGACACACATCTTAAGACCATCCAATACATGACAGCGCATTGCACAATTTCATGCACGTCTAAATCTCGTTTGCGGATGGTGATTCAGTATCCCGGCCTTTACCCCCTGCTCCTCCCCCCACTGGTACTGCACACGGGTCCCACACGCTGTCGCTTTTGGGAGGGCCCGCTTTTACAACAAAAGATTGAAAGGACTATACCAATGCCTAAGAGTAATACCTATCGTCCATAGAAAAGCTGTACATAAGTTACATTTCAGGATGTATCTGTTACATTTCAGTGTGTCAGTTACATTTTTTGTATATATTTATGGATGTATAGACGGATTTTTAATGGACGTGAGATGTTTCTCAATGCCCAATGCCCAATGGGAATATGGGATGGCAAACGGTGGGGGGCAGGGCAACATATCTGTTTCCCTATATATGATTCCTTATTCTCAATTTCTTAGAATAAGAAAAATAAAAGGCGTACGGAGGATAGAAATTAGAACATTATAATTAAACATAATCAATCAATCCACTAGAATAAAGGACCAGTAAGTGAAAGAATACACTTCCAACTTCGTACATAATTAGTGGATGTTTAATTGTATCTAATATTCTTAACATTGAAGAACCAGTTAAGGCAACACTCTCCGTGTGAGATGTTGCGGTTCGAAAATGACCTGTCATACATGTTTTACCCCAAGAACACAATCATAGTTGTTGTACAATTAAAATTTTTTTTTCTGTATACAAAACCTGTACATTAATCACACCGTGGTTGGGAGATTAGATGCAAAAATCTCTAAAAACTTTTATGAAAATCAAAACAAGTACATGGCCATGACCGAATAGTGGACTAGTGCAGAATCCACACACACACAAAAGATCATGACCTAGTCCATTATTTTTTTAGTTTTAGAACAATATTTTAAATAAAACTTTATTTGTCCATCTTATATTATATAGCTTAATTAATTGACTGGATTAAATAATTGTAAATATCATGCATTTGGCAGGTTATTGGAAGTCAATAGTACAAGTTAATTAATGGAACTAAAAGACAGAACATTTTGACTTGATATATTCCATACGTGTTGCAAATATTTATTTTGTGATTCTCGTTGCTTTAATATGATGGAGAAGGCAGCAGCAGTAAGAAGAATATATGATAAGAAAATGTAGTAATAAGAATTCGTACTATACGTCTCTCTTATACAAACCATCCTACTAGAGGAATAATAAATGGATTAGTTATATGAGTGATTTTTAGATTAACTAAAGAATAGTAGAAACTTGGTGCTATACATTCGGAATAGTTAAATTGTTGTTTGGATTGTATATTTAACATAATGATGGAATAGCATATCCATCAAAGGACTAATGTTCAGGGGGTTTACTATGCTGCTACAGCTTATCCGATGACTGTCATTGCTTCTCTTCTCTCAGCCGTTCGATCCTTTTTTTTTTTTTTTTGGGACCTCCTTTTTTCTGTTCCCCTTTCTTTTTGTTTTCCCCTCCGTGCTCTCTGCTCCCATCCGCCTTCCATACGCGTTCCATACGCCGCGACGCCTCTACGCTGCCTCCGGGTCCCACTTCTGTTTCGTGTTGTCTTGCCTGTCTGCTCCGCATTCATCGGCTGCTAGCATGTCGCAGGGGCCGACGTGTTTCACCTTTACTGGGCGCTTGGTTCTGGACTTTTCTTCGTCCTCTCCTCCGACTTTTGTTTGTTGTCCGCGCTGATTCGCCCGACTTTGCTCCATGCCCGGCGTCCGTCTTTGCCGCCTAGTTGTTCCGTTATTGCCACCTCCGGTTATTGCGCACCCCCCCCCCCCCCCCCCAACCCCCTTTATTAGTTAGTGCATCAGTGGTTTTTTTGTTGTTGAGTGCCGAGCTGCCTGAACAAGATACCAGCTGTAGGCTGAGTTGTTTGTTGTTTGGGTTGCTGAGTTTTGACTAAATTTAGGCTGAGTTGTCAGTGCTCTAGTTATTGCTGCTGTTTGGGTTGGTCATAAGCTTAGACTGAGTTTTTTGTCTTGACTGCATCATCTTTTCCTTGTTGAGTTTTTTTGCTATTCACTTAGGTTTACAAGCTTTGTTGAACATGCTAACCACCCACATCCCAAGCATGATATTGATCGTTCTTGAAAGGTGAAGGCTCACAACATGTTTCATATTCACTCTAATCTTCCAATCAAGGTGAAAATAAATTAGTTTGTGTTTGGGCTCCACATATTTTGTTTTTCTACTCTTAATTTTGACTATTTATGTGCTATATTGAAGGCTCTAACATCTAAGTTCTTAAAGTTCAGTGGCTTTGATTTTGAGATGTCAATCATGGGAGAAAAAAGATGGAAGATGTGCATTTTGAAGGTTTTAATACTTAGCTCCTTACAATTAGAGATATGGTATATAGAAAGAAAAAGAAAGGTAATTGATATCATAATTATGTGTGTTGTTTCATTAGTTACTTATTCTGATTGTAGCTTTTAGCTCTTTTATTTCATAATCTCCATGCCTTTTGTTAGCTCTTTTATTTCATAATCTCCAATTTCATCTGTGATGCAGCTGAATGTGCAGGTTTGTTTATCACTTTAGGTACAAATTTTACCAAAAAATCTGGTTCTTATGTTGTAGACTTTTCTTTGGTTTTCTTTCAAGTTTTCAATCCAGCAGTAGATCGACATTAATTGATGAGATCAGCATTGATTTCTTTCAAAATCCCTCTGTGAAGGCTTCCACACAGAGCTTGAAGTCTAAAAAAATATGAAATTTTGTTGATCCATTCTCTTTGAATCCAGGCATTTCTTTTTGAATTATCCTGGCATTCCTTAATGCAAAATGAAGTGCTTCAGCTTCAGATTTGTTGGAGTTGAAAACTTGTTCCTTGTGCCCTACTGTACCTGAGCATTTGATGAACTCCAGGTTGTTGTTCCTTATAAAAACTGCACTGACAGATAGACTATTTTCCTTTCTGTAAGACCCATCATAGTTTATTACAACATCTCCTTATGAAATGTTGTCAAATCTTTTTGAAGTCAGATTCCCAGTATAGGAGGTGTGTATTTATCTCTGCATTTTAATATGTCCCCAATAGCTAATTTTATAGCTTTGCACCCAGTACAATAGTATCTTACATGATAAGAAAAGTTTATAAAACATGTTATCAGTTATATATTTTGAAAAAATTTACTAATCTGAAAAGTTAGATTAGTATTATTTTCTAATTCGAATTATCTTCTGTGGATTCTGCGGCCTACTTCCTGTCCTTGTATAAGTATTTTGTTCATGTATTTAATTTAATAAAATTTGTTATTGCAATTTCATTTGATACTATTTTATATTGCAAAATGATGAGATCACAGTGATCAGTACTTACAGCCTTTTTGTCTAAATTTGTTTGCCCATGTTTTGTGTCTTTAAGGGCCAATCTTGCCCCAAGCTCTTTAATTGTTAGGATCACTAAGCTTTTTGGATGATGGAACATACCTAATAGAACTAAAATTAATGGAAATACAATTCAGAATTTGGTGTAGAAAATAAATATTTTTAAGAGATGAACTAAATAGACTCTCATAGTTTTGTATTTCGTTGTAATGTCTTGTAACTTTCCATACCAAAACACTCTTTGAAATCTAAATTTTCATCTCGAATTTAAGTTGAACTAAGTGAGAAATGTTGTTTCACTAGCTCTTTATTTTTGTTGAGAAACTTGTGGACTTGGCTAACTGTGGTATTTGATCTCCCTTTTGTTCTTTTGCTACTTATACTCCTTTAGTGTTTTTTGCTTAGGCTTTTTTCACAGTCGAATTATGTATACTCCCAACGTCTTTTCTTCATAGTTGATTCTTTTCATTTTTTCTGTCATTTCTGTGATTTTGAAATCTCCTTCAGAGTTCTTGATAGCAGCCAAATAGGCTAGTTGGTTCAACCCTCTAGGGATATGTGTGACAATAAGATCTGAGTTTTTTGGAAGTTGGCTCTCTCCTTCTTGCATTTTCTTTTTCCATTCTTCTAGCCCTGTTGTAATTCTACATTTATTGATCAATCTCAAATTTACACTGCCCTTGTGATTTGGATCATGTAGGATTCCTTCATTAAATGCTTGTACATTCAGTTTTGAGTCAGACATTATATGAATTTTATTGCAAGGCTTTCCACCAGCTATTGATTTCTCCAGAATTTCACAAGTTTTTTCTAGGGTCAAATTTAAGGCCTTCCTTTCTGAATCATTGGAGCTGAATTTGTAAGATTTACTGGATGAACCACAACAGTCAACAAATTCTAAATCATCATCTCTTGTAAAAGCTAAGCACACTGAAAAATTCTTCTCTTTCTTGTATGAACCTTCACAGGTTATAACCTTCTCTCCATTTTGAAAATTTCTTCTAAACCTTGTACTCTGAACTTTCATTCCCTTCTCCTTGTACTTCAGCATTTTTTTATAATCTTCAGATGGTACAACATATGTTTACTATATATTCTGCAGTTGACCTCGTCGCTAATGCCTAGTTTTAAAACTTTGTTACATTCAGTGCAAAAATAGTCCAATTTCAGCCAAACACAAATTAGGAAATTGCAATTCATGTAATGAAACAATACCAGTCTATTTTAGTCTGTTTTCTGTCAAACACAAATTACCTGGCGGTTTTGTGGAACAATTTTTTTCGTGGCAAAGTTCAGTCTTGAATTTGGAACTTCCTGATTCCCTTGTCTCTGTGTTTAACAGAAAAAAAAAACCTCCACCCCTTCAATAAATTTTATTACAATGTATATCAAAATAAAAGAGCCAGATTTCTTACTGAGTTGCTGTTATGATTAGGACTTTTTTCAGAGTTTTATCAAGTATGAAATTGGCCCACTTTCGATCATCATATTGATATAGATTATTTGATTTCTTTAATTTTTGAAGTATTCCTGCAAAAGTGAGATCTTAATATCAGAAGAGGGTAGCACATAAAGCATTGATTCAAAGTCAAAACCGGTTCAAGTATAAAGATCAATTCGGCAACTCAAACAAACCAATTCGGTACTGAAATCTCCAAAACCGGTACAAAAGGGAGATTTTCAAATTAACAAAGTGAAAAGACATTGTATTTTTAAATAAACAAAAAAGACAGTTTCTTGGTCTAAGAAACAAGTGGTAAAAGGAAGATTTCCGGGATTTTCTTTGAAAATTAGTAGAAAAGCAAGGATTAATTCGTACAGGCAGATGTTAAAAAGTGCAATTTTCCTCGGGATTCTCTTCTTTTATGTGGGTTTTTTTCGTCTTCTTCATCGGAGCTTTCATCAGACTCTTGATCTGCTGCGTCTGTTGTGTAATTGTTCTCGAGACCTGACCTTGGCGCACCTTGTTCCAACGCCATTGATCTCAGCAACAAAGCTTCTTTGGTTTTCTGCTTAAATTATTTAGGCAAAATAATTTGATTGGACAATAGAAAGTGTAACAGTTTTATATAGTAGTCGTTGTTATTTCAATTTAAATTAAAGATGGCCAAGTGAGCTTCAATTATTTATGGGCCTTATATTATTTATATCACCGAGTTTCATAAGGATTAATTCCAGTAACTTGGGCTAGAGAACCGAAGTTGGTCCACCCCACTACCCTATGCACCTAGACAATAGCACAATTGCCCAACTTTTGACATTTTTTTCTGATGTTTGCACATTTTAATGTCTTCGGAAATGTGACCAACTTTTGATGCACTTAGTTTGTCAGATCTTATGTTGCATATTTTTGCACAGCGAAGAAAAAATTAACCCGAAACACAAAAGTATGTATGTTTACTGATTTTTGCATTTTACTTCTTGTTTTCAAACCTATTCTGAATTGTACCATGCATGAAACTAATTTGGTACATGAAACACAAGAGTTAGATATTTCATGTATATCCCTCTAAAACTTTAAAATTACGTATTCCTAGCTAGCAACTAATCTCACTAATTTGGATTAGTGCTTCAGTGCTTGTGCTTTTGGATGCACCACTACGTACTAATTAATCTTATTCTAATCTTATTCTGAAAATAGCAGCTAAACTATACTATCTTGATGCATCCAAACACAACCCCATTTGAACACAAAGAAAACGTGATGCCAATTCACCTTTTTCCCCTATCCCTACAAATTAAATCAATTATAACAAGAGGGAGGCATTTATTCTCTCAACATTTTTGCACAACATGCATTTAATTATGGGAAGACCCTCATGGAACTGGGGATCACAACTTCACAAGGTCAGAGGTCTGATTGCAAAAACTGCAGTAAATAACTGGATCAATTTCATTCAAGGTCACTCAATTTCTTTTTCTTTTTTTTTTTATAGAAAGATGGGAGTCTAGTTCCTCAAATTTTATTTTGTGCCCATAGAGGCTTGAATCCATAACCTTTTGGAAATCATCCTAGTTAGCTACCACTTTGAGTGACTAAGCTATTTGCCGAGGTCACTCAATTTTATTATTTGTCACAAATATATCACTCAAGTTTGGTTTGCTTCCTTCATAGTCACCAAATTTTCTATTTGTTTCAATTAAGTCATTCCATTAAGTTTTTCATCCAAAAGCAAACAGAATTGACATAGGACCATTGAAATTCTTTTTCCCAACATTTTACATGTTTTGTATGATATTTGAATACTACAAATATTTTTCAAATATAAATTTTATTAATTAATTTTATTAAATATATCCTTACTCCTAATAAAAGGAGATTGGATTTTTTGATATGAAAGTTCTATCTTCCCCCAAAAAATAAATCTCAGCTGTTGATTGTTTACTTAGATTTATCATCATTGTTGATGTACTTTAATGTCTCAACCCATTAAAACTTAAGACACCATATCAAATTTAAGGCTCATTACATATTATCTTAAAAAATTATTATAATATATAACAATTCCAATCTAAAGCAAGGCATGAACTCTTTACTAGTATGATAAAAAACATATGAAGGATGACAAATATTTCAAGGGTCTTTACAATCAATTCCGTTAGCTGTTTGGATGGAAAACTTGACTTGATTGAAATAAATATAAAGTTTAGTGGCTATATATGAAGGGACAATCAAACTTGAGTGACCCATTTGTGACAGATATTAGAGTTGAGTGACCTCCAACGAAATTTACCAATAAATAAATCATAAAAGGGTTTTTTTTCTGGATTTCCTCCCCTAAAGCTACTCTTATTAATGAAAATCTGATTCCTTTGTATCAACTAACTAGTTGTTCTGTTCTTTGTAGTGGAGCACCAATTTGCTTCTTAAGACACTGTATGCCGGCCCGCAACTGGCGATTTGATTTCGCAAACTCATTCTATTTATTTAATTAATTAATTTAAATTAATTTGCTTGTCATGCACCTAGTTAGGGTATTTAATCCCTTGATATTTTAGAAAGAAAATGAAAATTTCTTACAGTAAGCCCATCGATTTATATAGAGAAACATAATTGCGTCCATTGAAAATCCGTCCATACATCCATAGACGTGTACGGAATGTAACAGGTACACCCTGAAATGTAACAAATACATTCCGAAAGATAATCTATATATAGACGCTATATATGGACGGGTTTTTCTATGGACGCTCGGTGTTACTCATATGTATATATGCTGACGCGCCAAACAAGTTGTATATTATTGTTCTTTTTTTGCTGATCATATATGTATATATTATCATGAGCTAGACTATTATACTAACGTATCTGAAATCACGATTTATGATGCTTAATAAATTCATTATATGAAAATATTGGGGAATACAAAACATTTTCATTTTTAGAGTTTTCTAAGTATTTATTTTATATTTTTGAAAATAGCATGTACAAACATCAATATTTTATTAATACTTATGAGCTATTTTTTAAAATTCAAAACAAATACTTAGAAAACTCTAAAAATAAAAAAATTTTGTATTCCCCAATATTTTCATATAAAGAATTTATTGAGCACAATAAATTGCGATTTCGGACACGGTAACATAAAATTTGAGGCGTTAGCATTTCGGTCCGAAATGTTAACGTTTGTATAATAGTCTAACTCTATTATCATATATATCTATTTAAGCTATACTTGGACCGAAATGCTAACGTTAGTATAATAGTCTAACTCTATTATCATATATATCTATTTAAGCTATACTTAATATATATACACCTCACATCCATTTGTTCATTCTCCCTATATTTCGCTTGCACTCACTTCCTCTGTTTGAGAGTGAAAGAGTTATAGTGGAAGGTAGGTAACCGCCGGGGATGATGGAAGGATTCACCATGACCAACATCCCCGCCGCCGCCGACTTCGGTGCGTCGCTTACGTTCTCTGTCATTCTCACTTGTGTCATGGCGGCCTCCGGTGGTCTGCTTTTTGGCGCTACGATGTCGGAGTTTCAGGTGATAATTCATAGATCATAATAATATATATTTTAGTAATTCAATTCAATTATAAATTATATGTAATTTGTTGAGACAGGAGGCGTATCGTCGATAGAATCATTCCTGAGCAAGTTCTTCCCGGGCGTGCTGAGGAAGACGACGGTCGAGAAGGGAAGGTCGACGAGCAACGAGTACTGTATGTACAACAGCCAGTCGCTGACGGCCTTCACGTCCTCCCTCTACATTGCCGGCCTGTTGGCTTCCCTTCTGGCCGGCAAGGTCACCAAGGCGGTTGGCCGTCAGGCCATCATGCTGCTCGGTGGCACCATGTTCTTCGCCGGTGCCATTCTCAATGCCGGAGCTGTCAACATCTCCATGCTCATCATCGGGCGTGTTCTTCTCGGCTTTGGTGTTGGTTTCACCAATCAGGTACGTACGTATGACTAATTAACGGTCTAAATTTAATGGTCCTTGATGAAGCATCAGATGTCACTCAAATATTGAATGAAATTTGAAACACAACCATCAATCTATAAGTAAATTAATATATTTGTAAAAGATTTTCTATTTTTAAGATTTTTTGTGAATTTATAAACTGCGTGGTAATAGTAGTGACACCAAATTTTATGGTTATCTGATCCCACATATATAAAAAGTAAGAAAAAATATGTTTATCTGGTAGCCAGATTTATTTATCCCGGGCATTACTAAATCAAAAGCACCAAATTGAACTTAATGAAGTAGTGCATGTGGACAAATTATTAATGAAAAGCATATTATTCTATGTTTGCTCGAATCTTATTCTATCCTCGAATATACATGCCCCAACAAATCAATTTATATTTAAAATATATATTTTCGAAGATTGATTATAGTTAGCATTTGATATAATGAGATACAGATTAGAGATGCAGCTTAGATACATATCACTATATATTTTGTTTGTGTGTATTATTTATTTATTTTTTTTCAAACAAAATATTTTGCACCTTACATTATTTTGCATATATGTTTCCTTTCTTTAGAGATTAATCTGCTTACATTGTACTGTTTTCTTTATGAAGTAATTAATTAACATGCGTATGCAACTAATTAAGAAACAATATGTACAAGTACAGCAATAGTTGTCAAAATGCTTTAAATATTGAGTTATTACACTGCTGAAGAGATCAGACAACGATGTGAATATATATTACTTGGGTTTGAACTTGGAAGGTTTGACATTTAGTTACAGCAACCTCTTTTCATTTTTTTTTTTTTGGAGGTCATAGTCATGCAAAATAATAACTCTCGTTTATTATTTGAAATTAGTTAATTAAAGATTAACCCAAGTATATACTTGCTCCTAATAAAATGAGATTTGATTTTTTGACATGAAAGTTTTATCTTCCCCAAGAAATAAATTTCAGCCGTTGATTGTTTACTTAGATTGATCATCACCATTGATGTACTTTAATGTCTCAACCCATTAAAACCTAAGACTCATATCAATTTTCTCAATTTAAGGCCCACTAAATATTATCTTAAGAATTTATAATATTTATTATAAGAAATAATAATTTCAGCCTAAAGCGATCTTTACTACTAATTATATATATTTTTATTTGTGTGACATTGACAACATAAAATAAAGGCAACACCGGTTTACCTAGCAGAGGTAGCTCCGCCGCAGTGGCGTGGGGCCTTCGCGAGCAGCTTCCACTTCTTCGTCGGATTAGGCATGCTGATTGCCAACCTAACCAACTACAGCACGAACCGCATCAACCGCTGGGGCTGGCGCCTCTCTCTCAGCCTAGCGGCTGCCCCAGCTATTGTCATCGTCCTCGGCGCATTCTTCATCACGGACAGCCCCAGCAGCATTGTCGTGCGCGGTAAGCTTGATGCCGCCAGAACAGCCCTTCGTCGTATTCGAGGCTCGGATGCCGACATTGATGCCGAGCTCAAGGATGTTATTAGGTTCTTTTTAATTCTTTTTCACTAATTAATGACAAGTTTTAATAGAGGGTATCATGTGATAGGGTCCATAATACTTGGCCCAATAAGCTATTATGGGCCTACATTCAAGGAAGCTGGTGACACATGCGTAGTGCCATACCAATACCATAGAAGATCTGAACATGTAGGGACATGTCTATATAAGGACCAAAATCCAAGGAACAGGGGTTGGGTCTCGATTCATTTAGGCTAGACACGCGCTGAAATCGGCTGAGATCCAAATCGGATCTCAGGGTTCTGAGATCCCGATCCGACAGTTCTCAGGACCCGTATCTGCTGAGTCCGAATCTCGGGGTCCCTGAGAACCGTCGGATCGGAATCTCAGGACCCTGAGATCCGATTTGGATCTCAGCCGATACCGACGCCCCATACTAGCTACGTACTCTGTATTACATGTATTGCACTGATACATTGTATTTGGCACTTATGTGTCATCATGTTTAGTAGAATTTTACTGCGTACTATCATATTTAGACGTCCTCTAAAAGCCTTTGGGTTCAAATTAAGATATGTATATTTTTCTTTGTCAAATTAATTGGAATTTGAATCTGAATACATATAAACAAAAGAAGAGAGGGAATGCAATCACTCTCTGCCTCAAAAAAAAAAAAAAAAAAAAAGGAGAGAAGGAATAAAATTGTTGATACTTTCAGGTCAGTAGAGGAGTCGAAGAATCAGGAGGAGGAGGCATATAGGAGGATCTTGCGGAGGGAGTATCGACCGCACCTAGTGATGGCTGTTGCGATGACGATATTCTTTCAGCTGACGGGGGTTGTAGTGTCTTATTCTTCTCACCGTTGGTTTTCCGGACAATAGGGTTTGGAAGCAGAGCCTCGCTGATGGGTGCAGTCATTTTGGGGGCGGTGAACCTAGGCTCCATTTCGATGTCCATCTTCACCATCGACAGATTAGGTCGTCGGCAATTGTTATTCATCGGCGGTTTTGTCATGGTCATATGCCAGGTTAGCAATTTGATCAAGCCTGAACAAATTTTAAGTTTAAAAATTGGAATGATCTGTATATACAATTGAATTTAAATTCATTGCTTTTACTCTTCTTCTGATCTGAAGGTTGCAATAGCATGGATCATGGGAGCTAAAATCAACCCGAGCGGCGACGGCGGGATGCCGCATAGATATGTTGTAACGGTGTTGGTGTTAGTTTGTGGTCACGCCGCAGGATTCGGTTTATCATGGGGCCCTCTTCACTGGGTCATTCCGGGTGAGATTTTTCCGGTGGAGATTCGATCTGCTGGTGTCGGCATCAGCAACGCCATTGCTTTGGGCAGCATATTCTTGCAAACTCAGACCTTCCTTGCCATACTGTGCACATTTAAGTATCTGACATTTGTGTACTACGCCAGTTGGGTAGTGGTCATGACCACCTTCGTCGCTCTTCTCTTGCCGGAGACCAAGGGAGTTCCGTTGGAGTCGATGAACATGGTCTGGCCGTGTCACTGGTATTGGGGCCGGTTCGTTCGACAATGTAATCAAGTAATTAATTAGCAATTAATGAACCAGCCAGCTTGAAAATGTAACCAGATAGCAGCCAATTAAGTTGAGAAAGTGGGAATGAGAGTTTATATGCGTGGTACATACGTATACCACTCCGAGCTCTCTACCTCACTATATTGATTTGGTTTTCAGTACATATATAAGTTGAGAAAGTAGGAATGAGTTTATGGGTCAAAACACAGCAGTTTAAAAAAAAAAATGAAAGGCCAATATATGTTTATGCTGAACACGTACGTACGTTAACGTTGCTCCAGTAGCAAATTTTTTTTTTTTTTTTTTGAGATAAAGATGAGGGTCAAGTTACTCAAATTTAAATGTCTATAAAAGACCTCCATCCGGGTTTCGAACCCACGACTTTCCACACGGAGAGCATTGCTCTTAGCCACTAAACCAAATGCTAGTTCTTCTCCAGTAGCAAATTTGAAATATATGGTATCACTTTGCACCTTATCCATGTGAAGAACAAATTAAATTAAGCTGCATGCCACATCTACTCTAATTAAGCATTTAGCTCACTAATTACATCCTGTTGAAGTTGAAGACTAATTGGGAGAGCACTGCCACCAGCACAGCAATATTCTTATATATTGCAGCTTGTTCGTTGATTTTGAAGAAGTCGTTATTTCTACTTGCTAAGCTAATCTAGCTATATAAATAGAACAGGTCGATCAACTCCCTACACAAAACTACAGAGAAGTAATAATACTAACTCTCACATGACTTAGAGAAAATCCAGGAGGAAACATTTAAAAAAAGGGAGAATTTTTTTATGCCACCTCAAAATATGGAAATTATGAAATTGTCACCCCAAAACTTGAAATTATGAAATTGTCACCTTAAAATCACGGAAATTATGAAATTGCCACAAATACACATTTGAACAACAAATTTGTCTTAAAATACTCTAAAAAAATTATGATTGATCAAATGTGTATTTGTGGCAATTTCATATTTTCCGTGATTTTAAGGTGGCAATTTCATAATTTTGGGGTGACAATTTCATAATTTCCATGTTTTGAGGTGTCATAAAAGAAATTCTCCCTTAAAAAAATGAGGAACATATTTTAGAAACTTAGTGCCACAAAGCATATAAAGATCAAGTGTTAACTAAAACCAATAATACATAACATGATATTAATTAATTGAAAAGATTATCTGCTAATTGAAAAAATCAATACCTATCTATTAATTGAAAAAATAAATATCTATGTTAATTAAAAATACAGTGGACTGGTGAACATCACCGAAAAGATGATTCCTAATATCCTATCACTATTAGATTAATATCTTTTTTTTTTTTTTTGAAAGAAAGGCTGGTTATTCGCACTCGCGAATAGAAAACATGCTCGATCAGAATTCATATCCCCTGTTGTACTGCATCGTGCAGTTCACAACGTCAGCCATCAGATTTTCTCAACATTCGTGTTAGTGCGGATCTCGAGGCCATCCAACGGCTGACAGTGTATTGTGCAGTAAGTTAGGGGATGAGCACTCACTCTATCAAAGCACTTTTTTTTGCAAGTATTCGTTGCACAAGCTAAACGGGCTGAGGCCCAGTCCTTCCAGGAAACTGTTAGGGTTGAAATCACGTCAGATTTTCTTGTATGTGATGTGGGCCTGGGGAGTTTGAAAGTTGAAAGTTAGGCCTTGCAATGTTCTTGATTTGTGCATTTTTGAAATATCCTCTTGTGTCAAGACTACTTTTCAAATATTTATACTTTGTGCTGGAGATGCAAGAAATATAGAAACACAAACAGGACGCGGATCCAAACAAAGAATGACAAGAACAAACCTTAACTTTTAGCCTGCATGCTTGTGACTGGTTTTCAGCCCATATATATCGATCATATATTATTCTATACAAGTAGTTTATGTTAGATCAAAATCAATAGTTCCAAGTAATTTGTCATTTGAAATTGAATATTGCCTGGGTTTTTTTTTTTTTTTATGTTACGCTCACGTTGTGATAAACCTAACTAAGTTCACTTGAAGTCCAAAAATTCAGTCCACTTTTTTTTTTTTTTTTTTTTTATGACAACATTCAGTCCAGTTACATTCGTCCAAAATTTATCCTTAATTATTTATGTAATTCGCCGATGATGAAAAAAAAATAATAAAGTGTAAAGATGGGTACTTCAAATAAAATAAGTAATCAACATATGACAACTTGACAATAATGATTCTTTGAATAAGATAAATCGAAAGAAATATGAGAAGATAGAAAAGCAAAATCACGTTTATATGAACATATTCTTATGCATGCAATATTATATGTTGTGACATGTTTCGGACATTACATATATTATTATAAGTAATTGAAGTGTCTTTTATTTATTTTTTTTTTCAAATATATAGATTTTGCAATGTTCATACATTCGACTAATATTTGATAGAATAAATGAGACTTGTAACTGAAAGAGACACCTGAGTCTCACATTTAAATTAACAAATAATAATGGTCGAGACTTCTAAGTCATTTCCAAGAAAATAAATAAGTAATTACTCAAAAATACGTAATAAGCCCAAGAGTGAGGTTAATGTACTATTAATAGTACAATTCCCTCATTCTATTGACTCATATCTCCAATTTCAAAATATTAAAAGTCAATCCGAAGTGCTCATTATGATTTTCATATACAATTTTATTTATAAACCAAATTTTATATTTTTTAAAAACTTTAATACTATTTTTAAGATAATTTAAAATGTCACTTGATCAAAATATTATTAGCCATCTAAATAGGTGACATTTTAAAATATCTAAAGAAATCAAACTCTAAAAATATAAATTTTAATTTATTAGTAATTATAAACAGTTAATATCAACTATTATTTTTTTTAAATTAGATCTATGAGCCAATAATACGGGACAATCTGTATTATAAATTGTACAATGGCCTCACTTCAAGTCTAAACCCAAAAAAATGTGAATGCACAAAAAGAAAGAAAATAAGAAGCCATCACATGTCTTTTTTTTTTCTTTTTTCTTTTTCTTTTTTTGAGAAGGATCATCTAGTTCCAAAACATCTAGTTAACAAGGGCAATGTATAAAACATCACAAACACCATATCATGAAACGACCTCAACACAACATTAATTCATCATCATCATCATCATCGACTCAAAAAAAGTCGGCTAGTTAACAAGTCTTTCATCTTATTAACTATTTACCCCAAACCCACAACAAGAAAAACCCAAAAAAAAAAAAAAAAAAGAGGCACAAAAGCATAAAATACCGCGCGTGCATGATTCATCACTAGTCCCTTTGGGACGCCCATGGGATACATCAATCAGCCCCTACTAAATATCAACTAACTTTCAATAATTAACTACTATGCATGTTCCATGAGGTCTGAATTGTTACTCAGCGCCCATTAGTGACCCCCATTGCTCCCACCTTGTTGGCGGCCGGCCCTTCTTTGATCACCACCACCTCGGCCAACCCCGTCTCCTCCTTGCTCCGCCGCGCCGCTATCTGCCTCTGCGTTGATTTGTAGTAGATTGCGTACAGCAACAGCTGCGACGTTGCCAGTGCTACTCCCAGCCCGTTTGGTATCTGTAAAATAAATAAATTCAATTTTAATTTTAATTTTAATTTTAATTTCAACCCATCACATAATTAATTAGTTAATTGACTCTAGAATTATATATACTAGTATATATAATTATTTTTGTTTAAATTAAAAATAAATAATTGGTATTTTAATTGTTCTTTTGTTGGTTGGTAGTGGAATTATTTAATGAGAGGTCCACCCACTAATTTTGCTTCTCTTGTGCACAATATCAATTAATTATTTATTTATTTATTTTATGAGCAACGTTGCCACGTAGAGCGAAGCAGGGAATTAAATTGACACATATATACATATGTGAACAAAAATTGGACTTATATAGAGAGTCAGAGCACCAAAGGGAAACCAAACCGAACCGAACCGAATTAAACAAGTTATAACTTGTCTCCGTCTTTTGATAAAAAAAAAAAAAAAAAAGTTATAACTTGTGAATTGTGACCACCGATATATATATACACACCGACCTGCCTCAACATCTGAATTTGCTGACGGAAAATTTGAAATTGAATTGGTAGAGAACAAGAGAACATTAAAGTACGCAAAAGGAAAGGAAAGGAAAGGCAGTTGATTGATGAGATGTGCATTCAATTTATAAACGGCAGTTTGTGTTGTGACTTACTTCTGGTTCCTAACTTCCTATCCACCAAAAGGGTAAATATATGAATTGCTTCCACACCCCTTATAATTCTGTGAACTAGTTATATATTTTGTTTTGCAAATATTGCAGCAGTTTGTTGAGTGACAAGCCGTGATGTGATTATGTGAATGTGACACTTTGAAAGAGGGATTTGATTACTTACTGTCATTTCTCTCAAAAAAAAAAATTACTTACTGTCATTTCTTAAGTTTTTTTTTTTTTTCGAAAGGTTACTGTCGTTTCTTAAATTGGTCAGAAGGAAATATGTTGGAAGTATGACACTTTGTGGGGCTGCGTTTGCAATAGAAACAGTTTATGTAGGGGGGGATGATGCTATTATTCTTTTTATGGAGAGAAGGGAAAAAGTGAACGACAAGATTTAGTGATGGAGAATGTTGCTACATGTCAAGCTGCCATCACCTTTCTCTAACTCATGTGCCACGTTAGAAAAACAAAAAAGATATTGAGAGAGGAATCAAAGGGGAAGATATATAGGTGATAAGGGAAATTAAACATCTTATGTCCATTAAAAAACCGTCTATAGATTCATAGACATGTATAGAATGTAACAGATATATCTGAAAATGTAACAGATGCATCTCAAAATGTAACATATGGACGCTATAGACGGTTTTTCTATGGACGTGTACATAATGTAACAAATTCATCCGAAAATATAACAGACGTATCTCAAAATGTAACATATGGACGGTTTTTCTATGGACGTTAGGTATTACTAGACTCTAGGTGATACCATGCATTCATGCTATGTGTTAATTTTGAGACAGCGACTCACAATGATGTAGAGGTCAAAACGGATGAGTGCATAGGCCGTCCAACAAACCCCATTGAAGAAAGCAGCAAGGGAGAGAAACAGGGGCATGTACTCCACACTTTTTGTTTGTATCACCATTTTCTGCAAAGGGATAAAAATAAAAAATTACCAAACATATTGGAAAGAAAAAAAAAAATGAACAATACTTGATCAATTTTGATTTGTCTTGGAATTTTATTATTGGGTCTTCCATAAAGCCTGTTTCCCAATTTTGTGAAGTAGAGATACAATACATGAAAAGGTGCTGAACTAACTGGCCAACTTAATCACTCACTCATGCACATGTTACTTTCTAACTAGTTAGCTATTTTAAGCCTTTATTAATTTATTAATTGACCATCAATTAATGGGCATCTTTTAAAAAAAAAAACCAACAAAAGTACTATCATGAGAATTTTGTTATTAAAATATTCAAGTTGTGTGAGTAGGATTTGCATGATAATTGTAACTTTCCAACATAAAATGGTCTCATTTTTTTGGTAAAATGATCATTACCATTAAATATAATTATTCAAGACAATGACATGCATAACATATTAATTTTGATTTTTGACATATATATTAATTAAAAAGTTTAAAACAAACCCAAAATATGGCCTCCAATTAAACTTGAAGAACAAAAAAGTACCCATATCAATATGTTGTTGTTACTTGAAGTTTTAGCCATCACCAAATCTGTTTATATTGATTAATAAATGCTAAAAGCAAATTTGATGACTCACCATAACCTAAAGAGACCCAATTGTACGGATTTAAAGTGTTTGTACTTTCTAGAGGAGTATATATTAATTAGAGTATATATCTACGGACGACCTACCGATCACTCTATGGATATCAATAGAATATAACAAAATCACTAACAACAAATGGGACTAAATAGGTCTCATTTATAAAAATACTCATAGAAAGTGACTATGTATGAACATCCAGAGTGTGGACGCAAGATGTTTCTAATACGTACCATGACGGAGAGGGGTGCAGCATACATGATGATGCACAGCACGACACAGATGATCCCGACGATCATCGAGCGGCTCTCATGGGTGTGCTCGAGCGCGATGACGAGCACCGCGATGACAGCGACGGAGACTATGGACGCGACGAGCATGAGGAAGACCTGCAGCCGCTTCCGCCCCTCGGAGTAGAGGATGAAGAGCAGGATGTAGGAGATCTCGATCAGCATGCCCGCGCCGTTGATGGTCACAACGAGAATGCTGTGCGGGTGCACGATGGGCAGCCCGTAGAGCACCCACATCATGCAGTTGAGCAGCGTCGCGATGTACGGGATCGGCGAGAACTGCTCCACTGATCCTTTCTTCCATATTCTGCAGAAGGTTGGCCTGTTTTTCACACAAAATTTACACCATGAAAAAATGAGTAGAATTACATTAATTACTAACAAGTTTAATTAGTTTAATTGTGTTGATTTGGTGACAAAGTAATTGGATTTAAGGAATTAATTGCCAAATTAATTAAACAGAGATGGATGTGAGAATTATATAATCTTACACTGGTGATAAGAACAGCACTAGTGCAATTGCATTTCCTGCAAAATAGCAAAAAGAATTGTGAGAAAATGTTGGAGATGTCAAAGATTGTTTTGGAATTAATTAAACATATTAGTTAATTAGTCAATTAAAAAGTACTATCTTTAATTAATTAAGAATGTTTAGCACAAAATTTGGAAAATTATACCATGCATGATAAATTTAAATGAAGTTTTGAATATATATTGGGTCAAGTTAATTACCTAACTTCCTGGAAAAAAATGCTTTCCCAACAAAATTACCAAGAAATATATAAAAGGCATATTCTTTTTTATTTTTTTTCAAAGATGGAGGAATAAAAAAAAATAACATGAATGGCAATCTTTAGTTTACAATACATTTGTATGGCATGCATACATATCATGCAAAGCTTATGCATGCATGCATGTACTACTCACCTAGCACACCAACGGCCGTCCGGATAACATCAGGAGAAACCATGACTACAACAAATTAACTGGTAGACTAAATTAAGAGAGAAATAGAGAAACAGAGAAGGTGGAGATATATATGATATGAGATCAATGAGATGAGGAGAGGAGAGGAGAGTGTGTGACTGACTTCGAGCAGCAAGGAGGAGGTAGCTTTATATAGAGAGTGAGTGAGTGAATGAGGCCAATTAATTAATTAATTAATTAAGATACTCATATATTACTCACCCCGTTAGTGTGTGTTTAAATTTATCCATGTGGATATTTATTTATTTTTTCATATTGAGGAGAACTTGTGTTTATTGAAAAGTTGTCCATACGTCCATAGAAATATAAAGAATGTAACGGTTACATGCATCTGGAATATAACAGATGAATCCTAAAATGTAACATGTGAGCGTTATGGACAGCTTTTCTATAGACGCTAGGTATTACTCTTATTTTATATTTATATTTATTTGATATTTTAGGTTGGGGGCATATATAACGGATTAGATGCCGCTATATATATATAATATATAATTGATATATAATTCCCTCCTAGTTTTCCAATCTACTAAGAGGGTCTATACTCTATACCAACTTTTGCAATAGATAATTAGATAAGGAGGAATACCTAATTCAAAATAAAGATATATTAACATATTATAATAAGAGAAATTATTCTTATCCGCCTTAAATACATCATTATCCATCCCTCATACTATATTTGTAATATTCTCTCTTTCGCTCTCATATTCTCATAAAATTTGAGTGAATTTTTTTTATTATTTCTTTTTCTATTGTACATGTATGAGTATTTTGCACAGTTCAAGGTGTGAATTAAGAGTGATTGTCCTCTACTGCGCAGTACGGTACGGCGCAGTACCACGACCTTTGTATTATAGGGAAGTTTTTTTGAGATTAGAGTTATCACGAATCTTAAAGCAATCGGACGGTTCATCTACTGCGCCGTAAGGTACTGCGCAGTAGATGATAGCAATTCGTGAATTAGAACCGGTAAAAGTGATTTGTTGTATTTAGAAAATAATATTCAACTAAATACAGTATTGGGTGCAGTTAAAGGGAATTTTTAAGGGGTGCGGTTATATATCAACTTCCTTATAATAAATACGGTGTACTTCTTCTAGAAATAACTGTCACTAGTATACAAGACAAAATAGCTTATGATAACATGCTACAGTAGTTAATCATTTAATTAATCTGTAAATTTAAATCTTTATAGTGGCTTCACTTTTTGGTTTGACTTTTAGAGTACAGTAAAACGTGTATTAATAGCCATGAAGTTGAACCAAACAAGTAGTGTATATATGAATGCTTGCACTTTGCATTCATTTCATTATTTAAAGCTCACAAGAACGTTATATATATATATATATCGAGTTAATTAATTTGTTCATGAAAAATATAGTGATAATTCGGTAATTAATTATAATATAATCTAGAAAATGAATTCACCTACGATGCTATTAGTAACGTATGTTTTGTACTAATTGTTCCAAGACCCTTATTTGCATCAAGATTCGGACAAGAAAACATGCTCTTTTTTTTTTCTATTTTCAGATTGCACAAGAAGAATGTGTTTTTTTTTTGTCCAATCTGTATGCAAATCAGTGGTCCTGAAAACATTAGTATGAAACGCACAGTACTAACGTTAGTACTTAGAGGTGAACTCCTGAAAAAAAAAAAAAAAAAAAAAGTTTAGATACATATATACATTAAATATAATACTAGTAAAGGTCTACGCCTTGCTTTGAGCTGAAATTATTATTTCTTATAATAAATTTTTAAGATAATATGTAATGAGTCTTAAAATGAGAAAATTAATACGGGCCTTAACTTTTTTATCGGTTGAGACATTAAAGTACGTCAACGATGGTGATCAATCTAAGTAAACAATCAACGGCTGAGATTTATTATTTAGAGAAAATAGAACTTTCATGTCAAAAAATCTAATCTCCTCTTATTAAGAGTAAGAATTATAGACTTATAATGTTGTCCAAATTGCTATCTAATTAAACAACATAATTATTAGGTCATATATAGATTCGTGTTTTCTGGCGGTTATATATTAATATGTATCAATCCATTTAAAATATAGGATAAATATGAGGACATATTGAGAGAAATTAAAGAAGACCAAGAAAAATAAAGGGAATAAAGGATGTTGCCTTGCCTCTATCCTGAAAAGGAATTAATGGTGTCGATAGGGAATGACATCCGTTGCCATAGTTTTCTATGACACAACGGTGTCATATTTTTTTTTGTGTCTATGTAAGTGGGATCTACAGTTAAAAGACACTCCCAATTTCTAAACATCTGAACTGTTCAAAATGATTCGATGGATCTTATAAACTATGGCAAGATCGTGCCATAGTTTTTTATGGCAGCAGATGCTGACCCGTGCAGTCACAAAGGGAGAGGGGTTCCTGGGGGGGCACTTGACCCCCCTTAATTGTACCCAGAGTGTTATACGTTACATATATGTCACACATATATTACAAGTTAATGCAGTTTTTCCCCCCCATAGTTTTAGTAGTTACATTTCTTCTTATTCATTAAGTGTGTGTGAATATGTTATCTTGATCAAAGTTTTCACCTTAGGTGCTACCAACCAATAGCAGTACATGAGTCGATTTTATTTTTCTTTAATTACCAGCTATCAAAAGTGACTTAATTATTATGATATGAATTTCAGAAAAGATATCAGTACATCATGTAAAACATTAAATTCTTTAAAGAATTGCAACATACCAAATTGATTGATATCAAAAATTTAGCAAATATATTTTACGAGGGGAACAAAATCACTTAGATATATATGAAAAAAATCCTTTCATTCTCAACATCGTCTCTGAAACTTTATTTTGTCCCCGACTTCAATTCCTCTAATATTACTATAGAGATATATTTAAGGAAAATTCCTAAGTCATCAAAAAGTTGTATGCCATGGATACGGTTCAACAAAATACCCTTTATATTGTCTATGGTCCACCAGCTCAAAACGGCCTCATGATTTGTAGATAAAAATCTAAAAGTTTTATATTTTAGTTTTTTTTATTATATTAAAGACCTAAACTTAAATGTAAATTGCTAGCCACTAATATTTTCACTCATTCAAATAATTTTTTTTTAAGCGTCATCCATTTATATTATTAACTTACGATTTTAATTTTTTGCCCCCCCCCCCCCCCCCCTCCTCCCACAAATTCTTTCTGGCTTCGTCACTGGACCCGTGTGGATAGAAAGCTGCGTGAAGGAAGGGAGTAGGATGGAATTTAATGATAAATTCGATGGGGCACTGTGCTCAAGGATTTCTCAGAGCCCTAGTTTTTAGACTGTTTTTTAGTCCCACTACGCAATTACGGCTAGCTAGGTCCGTCGTTTCCGGCCTTCCCTATCCAAAACAAACCGAAAATAACGACCGAGAAAGAAGATAAATAAAAAAAGAAAGGGAAAAATGATGAGCTAGTAGTAGGGGGATGTTAACGGATTAATCCAAAAATCCAACCCAAATTTTGTGTGATCCAAGCCCAAAGTTGCTCCTAATTAAATCTGATAATTTTGGTACCTTTTGAATGAGATATGTAACGTAATAATCTATTTATTTTCAAGAAAAAAGAATAAATTTTATTTGCTGTTATATTTAATGACTATGATTATATTATAATTTAATTAGTTCTAATGATCATCGTTTTCTTTTATTCAATTATTCTTGTAACATATAATTTTTTTTGTAGTTAAATGTCACGCTAATAAAATTTTGTTATTCCAATAATTAAATGGTAATAGTTCAGAAAAGATTTATTTATGTGGTACACCTTCATAAAGATAGTTGTATATATCTCAATCAATACTTTTATAAACCCATACACATTAATTTATTCACATTAAACAAATAAAATACAAAATCCTATCTGACATATGTATGCTAAGAAAATAAATGGAGGATCCTCAAATTCTAACTCAATATATATAAATAAATAAATTTTGATAAATTTGCATTTGGATTATATATATATATTATACATACAAGATCCAACCCGAATATATCCGATCCACCAAACATGTCTAGCTGCTAATGCCTGTGCTTCTGTGGCAAATATCTGTTAGTGTTGCTGGAGTGTACGTAATAATTCTTGAAAAAAAAGTGTAAGAGTTAGGACAAGGGAGGAGCTTTTCCAAATTATTTTTAAAGTTCTTTCAGGAAAAGACAGCTTGGGTTTTATATAAGTTCTCATTTTTGTATGTATTTCTTAGTTATAATTAGGTTTTGTTTATCAGTTGAAGAGCCTATATATGTTATTGCATTATACATGTTTAGTGCATTAAGAAATTAACAGATGAAGAATCAGCCTTTGGTCTAGTGACTAAGGGCAACGCTCTCCGTATAAGAGGTCACAAGTTCGAAATCCGGATGGAGATCTTTTATAGACATTTAAATTTAAGTGGATTTACCTACTCCATCTTTATCTCAAAAAAAAAAAAAAAATTAACAGTTGAATTTAATATTTAATATTTAATTAACTACCTACTGAGGGGGCAATATATGACAAAACTCTGCTAATTGTACCAATTACCATTTGCCGATGATGATAGTTTCAATTGAAATATCAAGTATACTACCTACATTGGTCAATTTGAAAGAGACGACGATGTCCTTGTTTTTTCTTGAGAAAAAGAAAAGCAACAACTAATGATGGCTACTTTCACGTTGATAAGACACTCAGAACAACACCGATGCCGACTAAACCCAACACCCCCCCCCCCCCCCCCCCCCCCCCCCCCCCCCCCCCACCAACCAAAAACAGATAAACTGCTTGATCGGAAAAATGTTATGAAACTGGAGGTATTTAATTTGCATTTGACTTCTTATAATCATAATCAACTCTTCAAAAAAAAAAAAAAAAAGATTTCATGGAAGTACTAAATCTTGATCGTTTGGTTCGAAAAGTACGACTCCTAACGTGTAAAAATATTTTTCGTCAAAATCTCAGCCGTTCAGACGGTTCTTAGCGCCAAATTGTTGAGGATCCAGCGTTCCGCCCAAAAGGGATATAATGGAGGAGGAAAGGTGCACAGTCAATGTAACCCCAGGATTAGGAAAATTCTCTGCTCTTAAATAATACCAACATTTTCATTAATTTTGTACTGAAAGTATATATCAACAGAGTAATGCCAAGCTAGCATCTATAGAAAAGTCATCCATAATGTCTATACGTTACATTTGGGGATGTATTTAATTTGTTACATTTCAGAATGTATCTATTACATTCTTGTATCTCTATGAACGTCCATAAAAAACGGTTTTTCAATGGACGCAAGATGCTTCTCATATCAATATCATTAGTCTACTTCAGTACATGCCACAGAAAAACTCAAAAACATGCCGACGTACAACTGGACCCCTCCATTTGGCCATCAATATATATAATAGGATGGAAGTTGGATTTCTATCTTTAGTAAAGTATATCAAAAACCTTCCTATATATTTTCCGTGCCATGGAGACTTGAAGAAAATTGGATTGGATAAATACGTTATAAATCGTCAAACTTACTGTGTCGCCGTGTTTTCTCGGAAGGACTGCAATGTGCCAAAAAATGGTTGCAACTTGCTACCATTTTTGTTATTTAATTTTGTATTATTGACTGGGTCTTTATCTATCTGTTCTTCTTCCATGCACCTTTCGGCAACTCATTATCTGCACAGCTCTTAGCGCGTTGTTTTGTGTAATTGTGTCGTATATCTTTTCTATTTTTTTTTTCCAAAAAAAAAGGTAAAAAATAAATTAAAATAATTAAATCAATAAATAAGAAATCTTCTGAAAATAGATTGAGGTGAGAAAGTATACTCTATTAATTAACCCATTGATTTTGTTTGAAACTCTCTCTATATATATTTTGATCTAATGATTTATATGTTTCTTATCTCCACATTAAATGAGATGAACGGTGTCTAAAACAAAATTTAATTATTAAAGGGAATATGATCCAGGAGGCCTCCGAACTTTCACCTTGTGACAAGTTGGCCCCCGAATTTTTATTTTAAACAAATAGCCCCCCAAACTATGATTTTATATAATTTGCCCCCTCAACCATTAATTAGCCATATAATAATTCGATTGAAATATGAAATGACCAAAGTACCCTCATACGTTTGTAAGATAATATTTAAAATGCCCATGATTCATTAATTCATAATTTATAAAGAGATAATAACTATTTAATCATATAAGAACCTAATTAAAAATTTATATTACGTAATACATTGTCGCCTTTTATTTTACATGATATATTTTTATTTCTATAATGATTATGTATTTATAGACAAGCAAATGGCCTAGTAGCTGAAGTGGTAACTAACTAGGATGACTTCCAATAGGTCATGGGTTCAATCCTCTATGGGCACAAATATCTCCTAAAAAGAAATGGGAGATGGTGGAAAATATCCACTTAAATCTAAAAAAAATGTATTTATAGACAAAAGTTAAAAGCGATAAAAAAAATTTGTATATGTAATTACAATTTCAAATATTAAATTAGTTTTTTCCATAAACCCAATTTATTAATTTTAATTAGTTATGTAACTATATAAATTATTTATTTAATTATTATATAATTATATGTTGTAATAATAAAAATAATGCATCCAATAAAATTATAAGGGCACTTTGGTCATTTCATATTTCAAATGAATTATTATATAGCTAATTAATGGTTGAGGGGGTAAATTGTCACAAATTCATGGTTTGGGAGTGCATTTGTCCAAAATAAAAATTCGGGGACCAACTTGTCACAAGGTGAAAGTTCGGGGCCTTTGAAGTCATTATCCCATTATTAAAATAGTCCAATATTCACGTGTTCTTATTTATAAATTATAACATCATTATTATCTATCTCAAAAAATTCATAAATACATTGAAATTTATTTAATATAATAAATATTTCGAATTTTATATAATAATTTATTATCTATGTTATACCATTTTTCGGGTGAAACCCAACTTACAGCTATAGTGACAATTTCTTGTCTTGTACAATGAGCATGGGCTGATCAGCATCACCATCCTTAATTTTATTTGATGTTTCATGAGTGACAAAACCCCAATGGTTTTTTTTTTATTTTAAACTACAAAGCTTTTGTTGGTTTATATATAATTCATATATATAAACAGGCACATCATGCACATGGGTTAAAGAAAGGGGGTCAAAAAGCAGATCAAGCAATAACCAAAAAGCAGAACTGTTCTAAACCGTCCGATCGATCTAGTTAGGAGAGTGGTGATCAGAATATATAATCCCGGAAAGTGAAGTGAGTACGTGATGCAATTGCAAATTTGCAATCCAATAATCCGGAACAGTTTTTATTTGTCCTGGTTGGACTTGGATATATCCGTGTTGCATTAATACAACACTAAATGTAAATAAAATATGGTGTTTATATAATCGAGTTAGGCATATATAAGACAGGTGTCACTGTGTAAGGGACGTTGTTGGAATTAGGAAAGATGAAAAGTACCTTTTCGCTAAAGAGAGCATCGTAGAATATAATCAAAGATATATAGATATGCATGATCTGATGATCCAGTACTCGAGCATTCGAGTAGTGTCTACAAGTTTGGCAAGCGCATATATACCTGTACTGTATATTTTGTTCTTACTAGTAAAGAGTTTCATGTAATAAATTTTTAAGATAATATTTAATAAGCTTTATATTGAGAAAATTAATATGGGCCTTAAATTTTAATAACGTCAACAAGCATTAACGTAAATCAACGATTCTGATCTATCTAAAAAAATTATCAACGCCTCAGATTTCTTATTTGAGGAAGATAGCTCTTTCATATCATTTTTTCCAATATGCTTTTATATATAGTAAGGATGAAGAAACTAATTAATCCTTGAGACAATTTTTGTCTTCCTCTGAGTATGTTTGTTTCTAAAACCAAGCCTAACAGAAAATTCATAATATGTTTAATATGTTTGTACAAATTTTTTTTATTTTATAGATTTTATTTATACTTATTTAAAAATTCGTTGTCATCTCAAAACCCACCTTCTGCTGAATGAGGCAAAACTATCGTTCAATGTTTCAGAGTTCAGACTTTGAGCACATTGTGGGAACGAGTGATATCATGGATTCGATCCATATCCTCTGTAGCGTTGCATGCATTGTGTAGCGCGGGATGTGAACCGTTAGATCATCTCGACTCTGTGCTGGCTCGACTCTTGAAATGATCTAACGGTTCGTATCTGCCCTACACAATGCAGCGCTGCAGAGGATGAGCACTCAATATCACGAGGGAAGGAGCAATACAATTAGGTCCAACCTACTGTCCATGGAAATACTCCATGGAATTTCTGTCATAGAGTGTGACAGGCGGGACCCACCATATAACATTTCTATCTATGATGGTAATTCCATAGACGCAAGATGTTTCCCATACAATTAATTGTACCAAAAGACCGAAGTTAGTGCAGCTGGTACATGCATAACGGCTATGCAACTCTAAGTATTCAATTGTGCAGCTTGTGCTCACTGACTTTACTGGTAAAATATTGCACAGGCAGAAGAGGAGGCGGGTTTGAGTGCTGGAATGGGTACCGAAAGTGGCAGAAGGAATTTTGGGATGACAGAAAATGGTGGTGGTTGTTGTGTGGGTTGGGGGGGGGGTGGGGGGGGGGGGGGGGGGGGGGGGGGGGGTGTCAATGGCTCGTCAGAAAACCAGATTATAACAGTTTCTTTTAAAAAAAAAATTCACAATGTAATAAAAGCAGTTGATTTTTATTTGACTGGAATAATACATGTATGAACCTTAATTTTGCTATGCCAGAATTGAGGTATTTACTATTTAGACAATGTAATAAGTATTTGTTTATTGAATTTAAGAGTTGTTCTGATATGGATTAGCTAAGCAACCTTTTATTTTGAATCGAGCGTTTATTATTAAACATTTCACTTAATTTGATTGTATCGAAAACACATATCGTGACCATCCGATTATAAAACATGAACGGCCTATATTTCATCTGATTCATAGCAGAATTAGCCTTAAATTTAAATATAATCTAAGTATGTATGCCTACTGGTATTAATTTTCTCCAAAAAAAAGGGTATATATCTTCAGTCACTGGCCGAGTGCCAGATCTCAGAGATTTACGAAAGGAATAGAGTCATAGGTTACAAAATAAGTTTTATTTGTTACAAGATCGGATGTAATTGTTACATTCTGAGTGAATCTATGGACGTATGGATACATTCTCGATGACGCAAAACGTTTCTTAAAGGAATAATACTGGGCCTGACTCCAATCAATCAATCAAGCCAAGATGTTTATTTTCTCTTCTTTTCCTATCCCATAAAAAGGGCAAAAAAAAAAAAGGAAAAAGAGAAATGTTTCTTTAGGCCTACAGGAAGGTAAGGTAAGGCACAGTTGGAACTTAAATTGGGATACGGAATTTAGCTCCTTCATCAACCCTTCTTTCCAAAGATACCGTCGTAGAAATAGAATATAATCGAGATATATATGAATATATAGAGCTAGACTATTATACTAACGTTAGCATTTCGGTCCGAAATGCTAACGCCTCAAATTTTATGTTATCGTGTCCGAAATCACGATTTATGGTGCTCAATAAATTCTTTACATGAAAATATTGGGGAATACAAAAAATTTTCATTTTTAGAGTTTTTTAAGTATTTGTTTTGTATTTTTGAAAATAGCATGTACAAACATCAATATTTTATTAATATTTATGAGCTATTTTCTAAAATTCAAAACAAAAACTTAGAAAACTCTAAAAATAAAAAAATTTTGTATTCCCCAATATTTTCATATAAAGAATTTATTGAGCACCATAAATCGCGATTTCAGACACGATAACATAAAATTTGAGGCGTTAGCATTTCAATCCGAAATGCTAACGTTGTTATAATAGTCTAACTCTGAATATATAATATAATCATATGATTCATATTGCAAGTTTGGAAGGCACTTATAGTTACCTGTTGTTTTATTCTTTGAAAGACTTGTAAGTTTTTTGTTGGTAGCCACTGCCAACTTCTCGAGAAAAAAAGACTTGTAAGTTTTCTTAAGAGCTAAGACTCAACCCTCCGTTTGGCAAGCGCAGTAAGTTAAAGTGGAGTAAAACACTAAATCATCTTAAGCAGTAGTGTTTGGTAGTAATGAAATAAATAGATGAAGTTAAAATTGGTAGAATGTGTAAAATATGTGAAAAGTTGGTAATTTAATTTACTACACTTATATAGCTGTGTTAACTTACTACACCTTAAATCACTTTTGTCTGGTGAGTTAAAGCACATTAATGCACCTTACTATATTCTTACTATACTACCAAATGGGGTGTAAGATGGTTATTTTTGTGTTTCTATGGCATTGTTTTTAACATCAAAACTAATTAATTAATAATGATGCATGTTCTGTACATAATTAAATACTTAGGAATGAAATGTAAAAGTCATCTTATGCTCAATCAAAAATCAGTACATTTGTAACGTTTGTCATAATTTTAAATACATATTGTATGAATAATATAATATATTTTATTAATGTCAAATATTAATAATCAAAATTTTGCAAAGATATATTCTTTGTGGTACAATGTTATGATGATGATGATGATAAAACTGTGATGTTGTAATCATTATTTTTTTTCAAATTGGCATAGCTCAAGGGATAAGTTATAACATCAATTAGTAATCTCCATTTGAGTAAAAAGTAAATAAATAAATAATAACCTAATCAAGCTTAAGCCTGCTTAAGTTTGCGCTAAACTTCATACATTTTTTAAATGAGGGTCAAACTACTCAAATTTATATGTCTGTATAATACCCTCCATCCAAATTTCGAACCTGCCACCTCCCACAAATTTGATACACATCATTGTTAGTATTCAAGCTTTTCAAAGGATTTTTGGTTACGATTTAGAACAATTTAGACTTTTTTTTTTCAATATTCGTTGAACAAGACTTGAAAAAAAGTTTCCAATCAATTAGGCAACTTGAGTCAATAAATTCTTCAACGTGTCAACTATTCAGTTGGTGAAAAGTTTTTACGTAACAAAGTTTTTTGTTTTTTTCCTTATGAAACATGCTACCTCATATATTCTATTATTCTTGAAAATGATTAAGTTGGTAATTTTTTTTCATTTTTTTTTATATATTAGCCATAGCATTTTGTAAAGTAATACTTTTACTTGTGCTTTTTCTTTCACAAGGTAATGAATGAATCTTTTAGTGCTGAAATATATTCTGTAAAGCGTCTCATCAACAAAAGAAAATTATTCTTCATGTGACAACCTTCTCTATTATTATTGACTTTAATTTGTTTAAACTCCAGGCCCAGTTTATATTTGGGCTGCTGCATTTTATATATTTGGGCTTTTTGGCCCAAAAACAATAACACATAAAACATAAAAGGGCTGTTGTAATTTTTTATATACCCATCAACTCTTACTCAATTTCTTATTTCTCCTCGTACTCTTCAATATATCTTATTTATCCCTCAAGTGTTGCAATCAATTTCTTATTTACCCATCATATCAATATTTTTACTTAAAATAAGATTACAATGTATAATTTTCCAATTATTTTTTGGAAAGACCAAAATGTGCTCTTATAAAAAACGCTCTCTACTTTCCATTTTCATTCTTCATCTATATTGGATCATTCTAATATGCTGCCATTCCCCTCTCCTTTTTTGCTATCTTTTCTCTTCACTAAGCACGAATCACAATTTTTTAATTTTATAATGTGGTTCATGATCTATGGGAGAATGGAAGTTGTGGCATATGTGATATGTCAAAGTCATGAGATTTCATTACGGATTGCAAGCATGTAGCTGGCTTGTTTGCTATCTCAAAAGTGAAAATCACCATACTGATATATTTTGATTAGAGAGTTTTCCAAGGGAAATAAAATGGCTATCCACTTGAGATCTCCTACAGGCTACGGCCAACTTAAAGATACTAAATGGTCTCATCTCTTGTGAGGAATGGCGACGGGATACCTTACGGCAATGATTCATTTTTGATAGCTTGATAATAATTAGAAATGACGGGGAAGCTAGGTTAGAACAAAAAGGTGTAGATATAATTTTTGTATAAGATTAACATAGTTAAATTCTTATTAATTATTTAGAGGGTAAATAAGAAATTGATCTCAATACTTGAGGGGCAAATAAAATATAACAAAGAGTAGGAGGAGAAATAAGAAATTAAGTAAGAGTTGAGGCCTAAAAAAGAAAAGGTTAGTATCTGACATTATGAGATTTAATAATTTAATGTTGTTTCTGAATTTGGATATTTATCTAAGAAAAACAAAATAAAGATTTTTATTGTATGAAGTGGATATATTTTAATCTATTTTAAATGGTCATCAGTATCGTAAGTCATATTTCTTCATTTTTTTTTTTTTAGTTGTACCTAACAGCATGTTCGTAACAGAAAGAAAAAAAGAAAGAAAGAAAGAAAGAAAGAAAGAAAGAAAGAAAAAAAGAAAGAAAGAAAGAAAGAAAAAAAGAAAAAAAAAAAAGAAAAAAAAAAAAAAAAAAAGCCAAAAAGTAACACTTTTCCTCAAGCATAAAGATACTAATTTGCGCTTTGAGAATCGATGAGCCAATTGGTTCTGAATAAAGTCCTTTCTGGTACTTTTGGAAAGTTTTAGGCACCCATCGGTAAGTTTTCCTAAATTTTCCCTTCTTATACTGTTTTTTGAAATAATTTTGATCTAATGAGTAAAATTACGGTGTTGTTAAGCTTACGAAGGTCACCTATGAGTTTAAAATCAGAATCATATCAAATCATAACAAATTTTGATTTATATGGCTTCAAAAAAAATGTACATCAAAACCTTATGGCATACAAAAAAAAAAAAAATTATTTTTTCAGATTTTTCAGTATTTATATCAGATTTTTTAAAAGTTATATATATAAAACATTGATTATTTTATAATATTGTACAATCACTATTAAAAAATCAGAAATAAGTACTTAAAAATTTTCAAAAAAAAATGAAAAATTTTTGTATGCCACTAGAATTTTATTTAAATAATTTATTAAGCTAAATAAATTAAAATTGGATATGATTAAGTTTGTTTTTGAGATTAAACTCACTACAATGTGTGAATGAAAGAATATTTTTTTCAAGGTAATATATGGGCGATTATTGACGTAAATAATTGATGTGTCATGATAATGGTGACAGTAAAAAAAAAAAAATTACATGTGAAGCATTCAAAACTCAAAAGAACATAACTAGTGGAGTTTGCATATTCACCATGATAACAAAAAAATGCTCTCACTTTATTTTCCTTCTTTAAGTGGAACTGTCGGATTAATTCTACCCAAAACTTGTAGCGCAACTTAATTATGAGCTCCTTGGCATATATGCATATCAAAAAATATTCTTCCTACAATACCTGTCTTTGTATCCAGAAATATTTGACATTTATGTCTTCAAATACGATATTACAATATAATTGACATTCATTTTTATTAAGAAATTCTAAATTTTCTTTTTTTGATAATAACTATAGTAAAAAGATATTAATTGGTACATGAAAAAAAAATATATATATTGTAAATACCAATTTCGTTTTAATTAAAAAGTAATTAATTAAATTAAAGACACCGCAAAAGTATATATGTGATCACGGTTTTTGTCAAAGAAAATCCGTATTATTTAATTCAGAAAAATTGCATACTCGTAAGATGTTAGAATTTTTTTTCTTTAATTCCTTCCCCTGACTTCACATAGTTTGTTTATGAGAAACATCTTGCGTCCATCGAAAACGTGTCCATATGTCTATAGACACACCCAAAATGTAACAGGTACATCCGATTTTGTAACAGATATATCTAATTTTGTAGCGTATGGACGCTAGGTATTACACTTTGTTTATAACCATCGCTTTGAATTAAGTGGTGAATAGTATTCGCTTCAAATCATTTGATTGAGACATTTGATTAAGGTGTGCTGTGTGCAATGAACACTTTGATGAATAAAAACAAAATTCGGTGACTTATCTACATCAAAAAATGGTTGTGAGTTGTGACTGATCACAGTATTTGAGTAAGGTTTTTCTTTCTAGGATTCTATAGTTTGTGCATTTGTTTACCTACAGATTATGAAAGAACAAGTTCCTCCACATAGAAAGGAGATATAGACTATAGAGTATAGAGTATAGAGGATAGAAAACTTTTTTAAGCTATAATTTGTAGAATATAAGCTGATAAATGATAAATTTAATAAAAATAAAAAGGGTGTAAATTAGTGCAATTATTAATTAGATTGTGGTGGCAAGCATTTATTCTGACAGAATGTGTTGCATTTCTTGTTAGAAAGAATAAAAGGTGACAGTGATTTAGATCAGAAACATTATTCGGTCATCACAATGCTGCAAGAGCAATTATTTTTTAGATATAAGAAAAATCAAAATTGCTGCAAGTGGCTTTTTGTGAAACATATTTGGAACAATAATACTATTATGAATGGAATGATTAAAAAAATAAAAAAAGTAAATAACATGATTCGCTTTATTAAATTCTTGTATATAAAAATTTGTTGCTATAAAGATACTCAAATTAGCACAAATTATCTTAATGTATATATTATTTACAATAATTGAGAATATATTCTTATATATGATTGTTTAATTTGACGAGAAAAATTGTATAAAAGAGAGAACCAAAATAATAAAATAGAAAACGCTTAATTTCATGTTTTCTGAGAAAGCTCCTGGATCCCATTCCCATCCAAACGTTGACTAGTTTAAAGAAGCTGCTCCTGTAGCCCATTCAAAGGATTTGATAGCAGTCACGATATGATTGTTATATATATCTGTTACCTTTTTTTAATTTAAAAAAAAATGATAATTTTCCCTTTTAAAAATCTCTTTTATATGCTCCCAAACATATTTTCAATTGAAATTGCTTTTCACATGCAATGCACACTTTTTCCACTTGCACTAATGTGCGAAGGGCTCTATGCATGTACAATAAAAAGATTGAAAAACAACGAATGTTAAAATTTTGAGAGAACAAGAAAAAGAAGAAGAGAATATGGCAAATCAAAATTAACATGAATAAAAAGAAAATTTAAGAAGGACGAATATTATTTCATAAAAAGAAAAGGCACAGATAATTCTTTTACCAAAACAAGGGTTATTTCGTTCGTGCAGTAACCTAGCTAATATTCGCAGCATATCTTTAGTTTTTGTGAATTATATTGCAAATGCCAAGGCACCAAGTAATTAAAAACTCAATATGCACATGTATCATATGAATGAATGCACTCCAGTTATACCATTTAAAATTTGAACCGTAAGAAAAATAGTATAGAAATTAAGTCCTACTTTTGTATCTATAGTAGTAATATTATCATCTACAATTTAAACCAGTTAAAGAAATCTCTTAGCCGTCGTAAACATATCACACTTTGAGCCTTATTACTTGTGGTGTCGAACTGAAACGTAAACTTTCGTTTATGCAATGATTTGTGACCAATTTAACTTGAAACAGATACGACGGATTGCGAAAATTGAGAGGCCTGTTGATACATAAATCTATCTAGAACCAAACAAATAATAAATTACAATTTGATATCTTTTGGCCAAATCAGTTTGTATCTCCAAGCTAATTAATTTCACATGTAATTACAGAGAAAAACCACACCGAAATAAGCTTTCATTTCTAAATTACCAATGGAGCTTGCTTTCCGTTATCACTTCTGACTGGCCTGGATGGGGTAGCCAAGCAGTCTTTATGGAGCATCCCATTTTCCATAATTTATAATTAAGGTTGCTACCGCTTCGCACAAGTATACACAACTTGTAGCTTTTGTACCGCAAACAGTTTCCAATCTTCAGGGCCAAGAAGAAGAATACAGCTAACTTGGAGGAATATCATCATCTTGGACTGCACAGTTAATAAAAAATATAAAAAGAAACAAACACGGCAGATTTAGACTTCCACATTAACTAAAATGCGGGTTGAAGATGGAGAGAGGTAAGTTGAATATTTTGTGTACGAGAGAGAGAGACGCACTGCTTAGAATAAATCCCTGAAGTAGACTCTCAGCCTTGTTGGCCTGTTCTGGGCTTCCTGATATCTGAACAACTCCATTAGTAGTGTCAGGTGTGCCTTCAACTAGTGTCACAGTTGCTCCAGAAATCTGTTTACAGTTCGCACAATTACAAACAACAACTACTATTATTCACTCAACAGTTTGCATATCACTAGTCTGTGTGTGTTTGGCAACCAAAAATTGGAATAGAATAGCAAAATAATAGCTATTCCATGTGCCAAACAGAAAATAGCTATTCGAATAGCTCTAAAAAATTGCTAATCCGCTATTCCTCATATTTGGTCGAATAGCGGAATAGCTATTCGATTAGCTCTAAAAATAGCTCTAAAAATATTTATCACAATACTATTCCAATTGTCATTTGCCAAACAATATTTCCACTATCCGAATAGCTCTAAACATCACTATTCTTTTTACTCTTCCAAAAACCACTAATCCATTTTTACTAATCGGATAGCATTATTCTATTGCTATTCCTTGATTTGCCAAACAGACCCTTAAAGTTCAGAACATCCATAAATTGGTACAGCATATTATTCTTGAATAGTGAAATTAATACAGAATACTAACCTGGCTGATTTGAGCTAGCTTGTTTTTAGATCTCATTGTAAGAATTTCAAGAGCAATCTTTGGGATGACTACTTCAAGTGTGCTTCTTGTCACAATAGGCACACCAACTCTACCAAATTGCAGAAACAGATCAGTGTTTGCAACAACTACTGAAGTAATACAAATAATAACAAAGGGCAATCATGTCATACAAGATCACCAATCCCTAAAACAAGGATGTCATACCTCTTAAAGCTATTTTGTCTCCCTTCATTGCTACCGTTGCTCGCTTCTTGCTCAAAAGAACCACTGGCACTCCCTCCCACATCCTAAAACAAAGCAAACTATTGATGCAATTGTAACATACTATGTGTTTACCAGTACCAACAAAACTTTGTTAACATGCCATACAGCAGCCTAGCACCCTCAGAAGATCCCCCTGCCTTTTCAAATACATTTTCTCTAAAATGGTAGTAGCTCAAAATCAACCAAGTAAAATCTTATCCTCGCTCTCAAACAGAGTCTAGTCCAGACCCAGACAGCAATATTGCATGTGGCTATCAGCAACAATCAAATAAGAAATTTTATAAGCTACCTTGGATTGCCATGGACCCCCAGGTAGTGGTGCTCTTGCATAGGTAGCCGTGGGTGCTATGTCACTATTCGAACCGGAGTATGGCGCCTGTGGCATATCGCTCGACTCGTAAACATCCCTGAAAAAATAGCTCCTTAAGTTTGCAGTTATATGCAGAAGTGCATTTCGGGCAGCTCTTATCTCTCCTACAATCTAAAAGAAGTCATAGGCAGTTTTAGCATCTCAGTATACTGAACCACTGCAGATCATCCAAAAATCATGAAACTGCGAATAGAAGGTAAGTACACGCAAATATTAATGTAGGAATTGGTAGATGCCCTTCAAAACAGAAAACATAATTGTATGCACCCATTGTTTCCCATATGCACTGGCATGACAAATATTCAACAGTGGTCAATGGACAAACACTTATGAAAAGAACAGTACAGGTATGTTCAAGCATAAACATGCCACACAAAATACATGTTACTTTGCAAAAGATTTCATAATTTTATCCAAGTTGAGTAGTAACTTAATACATAACTTAAAGATAAAAGCATGCTAAGAGAACCCCCGTTCTGCCACCAATTTACCCCTCACTACTTCGGACTAGTTTATTTCCATTGGTGTCATCTATTTTTTTATCAATTAAAAACTGCGCATATTTTGAATTTTCGATTCAGCTACTTGGCTAGTACCTGAATGAGCTCATCAGAATCCGATGCACAACTAGGGAGATCTTCTTTAGGCAAGATCTGCACATTTGCACTACATGATTTCCTTATTTCAGATAGTAACCCGTCACGCCCCTGGAAACAGACCATCTCTCTTGAAGGAACGAGAATCCTTGTCGTAATGACATTATCCTTGTCAGGCCCCAAGTCTACAATATGAGTCTGGATGTGCAGAAGTGCCTCTTGAGCAGGGAAAAGCTCATTATCTGGACCCTGAAAGAGAAATATTGTATTTAGATTACGGATTAAGAAATCATGACATGAGTTTTCTTATATTATTTGCCTTGTTTTCTTAGATGCTCAGATCATTATTGGATGGCACATACAGCTTGTTGGCCAAAAGTTGGCAACAAGCATACAAAGAAACCTTTACTTATTGTATTTGCACGAATCTATATAATAGTACCACAACCCAATTAACAACCAACAAATTATAACCTCCAATATGAAATAAAGCTAGAAGCTAATCAAGTACCAGTAAGATTGCCTGTTATTTAGAAACAACAAACACTCTTGCAACTCATAAAATAAGCAAGGAGAAGTTACCTCTTGAGAAGTAACAATGACAATCCTCTCATCTGAGCCTACAATAGGATCACTAATGCTGACATCAACACCCACATCAGAGCGAAGCGTCTCCAAAATCCCATGTGGTGGACCTTCCATGACAACATCAACTTTCTCACTTGGACAGAGAATCCGAAACACAATAGCCTCATATGAATTAACTTGTTGGTTGTTGTACTCCAGAGGAGGGCCACCATTGGAATTGAACTCGTTCCTTGGTCTGTCTGGGCCATCAAAAAATCTCTCCTCTGGGGCTGGAAGATGCGGTGCTGAGGGAATATAATCAGCTTCTACAGGCAAATGACGGTCTCGGTCACGAAAGGAACTGCGATCTCGGTGCATGCTCTCTTTTAGTCTGTCTGAGATGACAACTATTGCTCGCTTTACTGAGCCAACCTCTCCAACAACCTGTGATAACAAACATTAAGTAATTATTGTGGCCATTGACAACATGAGGTAGGTCACTGTTAATGTGTTATTTTGTTGAATCAGGTGAAACAAACTATAAATAAAGCAAAAAAGAAAAAAAGAAGAAGTATAGAAACACCATTTGTTCCAAAATACAATTATAAAAAAAAAATTCTAATATTTTTCAAGATTTCTAATTTCTCTGCATCATAGTGTCTCAATAGATGCTTGAGGTCATTAGTGCCCTCAGGAAAGCAAGATGTATAATTAAGAGTAGAAAGTCACAAAGAAAATTGAGAAAAATCACCAGATCAGGAACCCTAATACAATTGTAAGTTTGTAATTCCGTGACATTGACTTAAAATGGGAATGCCAAGCAAATCAATCTTGTTCACAGTTTTCTTGCTAAGGTTTTACCTGAAGAATCTCTTCAGACATTGAAACACATCCCGGTGTGCTATTATCCCTGGGCAAAATTCTGATGTGAGTCTTAGTTTCTTTTCTCATTTGCTCTATAATATGACCTCCTCTCCCCAACAAGCACCCAACATGCAACCTAGGAATAACCATGCGGGTTGTAACCTTAGACGGTCCATCCTCATCATCACCCCTATCTCTATCTCGATTTCGATCTCTCATACCCTCAAGGTCTGGCATATCTACTATCTGACGGTGCACAAGGAGCAGTGCATCCTGGGCAGGCGAGAACTCTGGAGGCCTTCCATCAGGTTCTCGTCGCACATCATCAGATGTCTCAATAACTCGCTCTAAGTCGCCTGGTGCAGCACGATGCACAGTGATCCATGCACGGGTCTGTGCCTGAATTTGTGCTATTGTCTCTCCAAGGATCTGAAAACAAGAAAGATAATACGAAATGGAAGTAAGAAATTGTGAGGTGAATTTTTGGTGTCTGATCCTGATTTAACTAGACAAGTTCAATTCCTATCATAGATAATATACACAATATATGGTAGAATAGAAAATGACAACTTTTAACAGCTTAAACTTACAAGCCCCAGAGAATAAGAAGTACTCGATTCCTAAGGTGTCAATTGAACATTGCTGAAACATTTAAATTAATCAGACCCACATGAAAAAATCAAGTGTTCATCAGGCTTGAACAAACTACTGTGTAGTGACCCAGTATGACAAAATTCTAACAGGTTAATAAATTATAAGTACATAACACATAATCACATAGGAGAAAGTGCTTATGTGAGCTCTCACATGCCGATCTGATTGCAAGTTCAAGAGTTCCCTCTATATCTTATTTTAATGAAGTAAGAGGAGGGATCCATTGACAATGCTTATCTTGACAATCCTAACAATATTAAACCACTTTAAATCTACAAGCCAAAGAATACATCCATAAACTTTTTTCCATTTTCAACATTTTTTATGAATTGTTTCAAAATTTTCAAAAGTCCCATTGTCACGATTGTCCCATTGTCAAGAGTGTCCCATTGTCATTTGTCAGGATTGTCAAAATAAGTATAAAATAAGTATTCATCCCTCGTGAAGTAATTAGTCCTATAAATCAAACTCAGTCCTATAGGCACAAAATTACTCTTAATATTCAGCTCTTACTAAAGGAAATTAATTCTTTTATGGGATCTTTTATTTACTAATAACCCTTTTTTATAATTTTTCAAGTAACAACAATTTGCTGTGATTGTGATGAACCAAACAATTCTCAACAAAGTTCATGTAACCAAAGCGCCAATTCAATTCAGACCTCATCGCACTTGTAATCGGGGCAGAGAATGCGGTAGAACGTGGTGACGGCAGCCCCATTAGGCGGGCCGCCGTCGGTCCCGACAGCCGGCGGCA
This sequence comes from Cyperus esculentus, assembly GCA_030179965.1. NCBI lineage: Eukaryota > Viridiplantae > Streptophyta > Magnoliopsida > Poales > Cyperaceae > Cyperus > Cyperus esculentus. Next base: position 2,069,677 of record JASGLE010000024.1, on the reverse strand, counting down.
CGAACGGCGGTGCGGGGGGGTGGGGAGGAGGCTGGGGGCGGCGGTCGTCGAAGCTCCCGCGGCGGTTGTGGTTGTGGTGGTGGTTCGGCCGCCGGCGGTTGTCGTTGTACCGCGGCCGGCCCCGCGGCGGGCTAGGGTCCGGATCGTAGTGGTACCCGTACCCTCGCTTGGAACGAGATCGCTCCATGATTGTCCCCTTTTTTTCAAACTTTTTTGGTGGTAATTGTTGGTGATGGTGATTGCAATTAGGGTTTTAGTTCTTTATTTTTTGGAGTAGTCGTTTAGACAGAGATTTCAGTGAATTTGGTTGTTTAGGAGGTAATACTGATGAGTAATGATCGGGAGAGGAGGATCGGTATCGGCTGCTTTTCTGAGAAGAAAAGCACGCCCTGCTTTTCCAATCGGATGATCAAGATCGGTAGCTCCACCGATCTCAAAGCACTTCGGTTTTTACTGCACGGATCTCAAAGTACTTTAGTGTTTCCCAACCGTCGGATTTTAGGAAAGCAGGGTGTGTTTTTCTTTTTAGAAAAGCAGCGGATACGGAACCCGGGAGGGAGCAGTGGCGATGGGCATGGTGGTGGTGGATGCGCGACTTTGGCGTGATGGACTGATGGGGCGGTTGCATATCTCGTGTGTGATTTTTTGAATAAAAATAGCACGGCAAATTGAAATATGTTTTCTTTTTGGATAAATATAACTAGCCACAAACAATGCCCCCAAAACACCCCAATACACTTAGAAAAATTTACAAAAATATCTCTCTTTTCAGAAAATTTTACAGAAATATCTTTTATTTCTAAGTAAATTTACAAAATTATCCTACTATAAAAAAATTTTACAAAAATGACCCTCATAATCTTACAAAAATATACCTCCACCCCACAAAATTTTACAAAAATGACTCTCCCCACTCATATGCCACCTCATCATAAGGTTGTGGGGGCAAAGTTCGTGGCATGGTATCATTGTCCTTTCTTTTTCTCTCTAATGAATGCTTGAACAAACAAACAAAATAAACATGTAGATGATACGTAGGTCTGTTTTTTTTTTCTCATAGGTCTATTTTTATCAGATAGTCTGAATCAGTTGATGTTTAAAGTACTTCGATTTTTGTTATACCGTCTCAAAATACTACAGTATTTCTTAACCGTCAAATTAAAAAAAGCAGGTGATCGGTGATTCCGATCCGGAGTTAACTATATTTGTTTAAAAGCACAAATTGAGTGATTTGAAGTATATTTGAGTTTAAAAAATTGTGTACATAATTGGCACTTAATACTATTGTTTAATGAGGAAGATCTATTAACAATGCTTAACAAATCTCGTGTAAACAAAATGCATTATGTTAGGATTTTTCGCAACATAATGTGTTGAAATGAGGCAATAGCTAATTGCAAACACAAAAATAATAATTTTGAAACGTTCTTAATGCATTATAGACTTAATAGTTGTATTTTGGAAACGTTCTTATGCATTGTGTTAGGATCTTCACATTATCAAGATTATCAAAATTGTTAAGATAAGCATTTTATCTTGATAATATTGAATCTTTAAAACTTTGAAAAAATCATTAAAGTTTCTCAAAAATAAAATAGTTCACATAACTATTAATTAACTTATAAACGGATTATGTTTTCAACAACATCCAATTTAAATGTTATTTCATAGCTTTTTAAAGATATATTAAGTTAAAACCGTCTAAAAATATATAATTTTTTTAACAAACCATCAAACAAACAATATTCAAATTGATTAAAATTTAAAACAATACCCGCTCCATCCCATAACACAAATAATACATCCATAAACTTCTTATTTTTATTTTTTGGATTTTCTATAAACTGTTTTAAGATTTATAAAATTACAACTGTTTTTTTTTTCTTTGAAAGAGTATAAAATTACAACTGTAAGGATAAGTACATTTGCAAATAATCCCTCCGTTTGGCAAGTGTAGTAAGTTAAAGTGGAGTAAAACTTTGAATCACCTTAAATCAGTGGTGTTTGGGGGTATTGAAGCAAAGTTGATGTTATGTGTAAAAGATATGAAATGTTGGTGATTTAGTTTAATACACCTATATAGCTGCGTTAACTTATTACACCTTAAATCACTTCCGTTTGGTAACTTAAAATTGATTTAAGAGCTTAAATCAATTTTACTACGGCTATCAAATAATACATCTATAAACATTTTATTTTTATTTTTTGGATTTTCTATAAACTGTTTCAAATTTATAAAACTACAATTGTCAGGATAAAATAAGTACAATTGCTTCGCCGTCCCAGTCGTCTCACTGTCTTATAATACTCCTCTCCGCAGCTCCCAAAAAAAAGATGCTGCTGTCAAGTCCCATTCGCGCAGTCTTTCCCAGACTCCGCTTACCGCTACCGATAACGATAAACCCTCGCAAAACCCTCCCCTTTCCCTCCGCTTCCATGGCGGCCTCCTCCCCCTCGTGTCTGGAAGACGAGGATGTGCGGGAAGCGGAGGGGACTGCAGACGGTGGAGCAGGGAATGGGGGAACGGTGAGTTTGGAGGAGTGGCAGGGATGGGGCACGGAGTCCCCGCTGCCGGCTACTGTGGCGGAGATCGTGAAGGGGATGAAGGAGCTGGAGAGGGAGGTTGGCTCTGAGATGAGATTCGGCGGCGTCGGAGGCAAAATTAAGGTTGATTGTGAGAATTAATGGTCATCGTTTATACTCACTGGCATTTGATTTTCTAGTATTTTAGATTACAGTTAAACAGCTACTACTGTGGGTAATTTGTGAGCTACCTGCACATAATTTTTAATGTCCATTTTTAACTTAGACAAGAGCAAATAATTTGCTACTGCTGATTTAACATGACGATCGTCTTACGCAAGTAGTCAACACCGTGCGATTAGATGTTTGTTTGCTTATCTGCTGTTCCACCCTTAGCTTGGAAAATTAGGATCGAAATTGGCAATATACACAATGCAGACGTATCTACATTTTACCATAACATAACTCCATGATGGAGTGTTTATTTGTAAATATCTCAAAAAAAAAAAAAAATGCAGCATTGACTGGTGCTAGAATGAAGCGAACAGCTTGGTATTCACTTGGGAGTTGGGAATACCTCAAAAAAGAAATGCTATGTACTAGCTGCATGTGTAACAATAGCAACAGCATAGTCGTTTGTCCCCCAACTGTGGAATTTCATGGGAATTTCATCAGCTCGGAAGTATTTCTGGTGATGTTATTGGCTTTTAGTTACTGGAGTAGTACAACTTGAGGAATGGAGAGTAACAGAAAAGTAATGGGTATAAGTAATTGAAGTCTGATTTTTTTTCCCCCCACAGTGCATGACTATAGCATCAGTAAATGAATGTACTGAATATCATCATGAAGTAATTTTAAACTCTCGATTAGTATGATCTCTTCTTTTCCATTATTTCTTAAATGTTACTAAATCTACATAATCCTCAATTTAATATATCCCCCTTTTTTTGGGAATATTTTTCTATCATTTTGTGAAAGCCTTAGGTATAACTTTATCTATATTGCTTAATTTTGGCACCTTTTTTTAATTCCAAAATACATTACATAATTTTTATAGCAATTAGTTATTACTTTTTGTTCAGAATTTTTATTGAGATCATGATACTCACATTCTATCTGTTCATATGGTGGATATTCACTATGGGTTTGACAAATTACATTGAACGAGCTTGTATCAATGGAACTCCTATCATTGAAATATCTCTGTCAAAGACAAGAGTGTTTATTTACAAATAAGATAACTGAAAATGAGGTCCATTTTGAACAGTTACAATGGTCTCCATTTTTGTTTGTAGGGCAATTTAAGGGTTATAGATGATAAGAAGAAGAGATCAGTCTATGCAACATTATCTGAGCCTGAACAGAAGTTGCAGTATTTTACTGCACGGCAAGTGGCCTGCCGGATACTGGGAAGCAAGGGGTATCTTTGTCAGAAGGTATTGCTTTTATACATGGGGTAAGCAACTCTCTTTCGTCCAGCATACTTTTTTTGTTCCTTCAACTAAGTTTGGCAAGATCAATTGTAGTGTTGGCTTCCGAACGAAGATTGCATGTGCTCAAGGATAGCACCTTGCGATCTGTGCACCGGGATAAGGTTTTGGCTTTATATGCATCCAAAGGTTATTTTATTACCTCATTTACGAACATGTTTATTTCTTGGGAAAGGTATATACAATTTCTTTAATTATCCCGAAAACTTGTCAATTGTATTGAATACTCTGTAGGAGTAGAGCTACAAAATGCTGCAGTTATATGTCCAAAAGCTCTTTATGAACCTCATTGCGATTCAAAGTATCAGAAAATCAACTTAATTTTTAGATAGAGTGTTGGGCCATAGTTGAAGGCTGACAATCAAACCGAACATTTCGCACTAGTAAAATGTAAACAAACATATTTGTTTTTATGAAATTTGTGTAGATCAGTATCTAATGTAGTATGTTTGCTGCAGGATTTTTTACGGCAGAATAACACAGGAAAATTGTTGTGGCAATTATTTGGCGTCCAAGGTGCTACCATGTGTATTTTCGGCATTCCTGAGCAAGAAGAAATCATGTGGGATGCACTCAAGAGTGCAGGTTTTGTATACATTTTCTTTGCATGTATTTTTGTATCCACTGTTTGGATTCTGACAAAGTTCTGCTCCATGATGTGGTTCTATTTAAAATTTCTCAAATACTCAAGTTGTTAAATTTAATTTTTCAATATTTCTCATGCAAAAATAAGAGCAAAATGAATGAAAGAAACTGAGTGCTAATATAGCAAAACATCTTCTGTTCAACTGAATCTGGCAACTTTTTTTTTTCTATTACTATGTTTCGTAGATTTGATTCCCAGGAAGAAATATGTCTGTTGCCAGTATGATTGGATTTGGCATAACTACCAACCTTTGTTATTTTCATGACTTTGGTTCCAGTCAAAATTTGTTTATTTAAATTGTGTCCATTGTTTGCTGCTGATTTTCTGCTGAAACCCATTTCTTTTTAGGTAAAGACAAAATATGGCTTCTCTATCCAAGTGCAAATTCATCTCCTAAATCAGTTCAGGATATCAACTTGGACAGATCTTTTATAAAGGTAAATATTTGGAGTAACTTACACAGACATAATTGAATCTAAAGAATGGTTGTCAATTTTCTTCAGAAGGCATATCTCTTTGTTCAATTAATTATGTTTAATGGATTTTTTTTTTCTAAGCACAGGAAAATAAAGAGAAGCCTTTGAACTTCATTTTACTTGATGGTACATGGAGTAATTCTTCTGCAATGTACAGAAGACTGACGGTTTGTTACCAATTCTTAGTCTTGAATTTCTTTCTCTTTGTTGCTATTTTTTTTATATGAAGAAATTAAATTTGTCAAATCCGTTAGTTGGTGCACCACTATATGATATTATATCATTGCTACTTCATCTTTTCTTGTTGTGCTTAGAGTTATTGCCTTAATTCTATCTGGAATGCAACCTTTTCTCTTTGCAGGAAGTGTGGTCAACCTTAGTCATTGCTTGCATCTCCAAGCTATCTTGGAGATTACATCCTTTTATTCTTTGCAGTTTAATTTGTCGTTAATACTTTATACTTATCATAGTCATGATATTAAACATGGCATTCAGGAGAGGTGGGGTACCATATGGGGAGAGGAAGATCTGCCATGCATTTCTCTATCCTCGCTTGGTGCCTCTGTGATGCACAAGCTGAGGTACAATCGTACATTCATTTGGCCTCTTAACCTTGTTGTTTTTGTTTGACTACCTAGCAAGTTAACATCTCTTTCTTGTTTATGTGCTTGATATGCTTTTTACAGGCCGCAACCCGCATGGGACCGAACTTGTACCGCAGCTGCAGCTGCAGGAGTCCTATACGAGTTGAATCTCCGTGAAGAATTTAGAGGGGTAGGATTGGATAAACAAGCTGATGCAATTGAAGATTCCTTGGATACTTTGCTGGATGCGCTGACAAAGAGACGGGTCCGCATGGGTAGGTCTATATCACGAAGAGAGCGACACAACAATTGCATATAAGAAATCATTTTGATTCGAGTGTCATCAATTTTGTTCTCGGAGGAGGAAATTCCATTGGCTCTAGCAGTGATTGCAATAACCAGTCAGATTTTTTTTTTCTTGAAAAAAAATTCATTGGAAAATTCTATCGTATTGTCAAAACTAAAGAAGTATTACGTGCAGTTTTTACTTTTTACACACTAACCATTTTTGTTACGTGCTATTCGGATTTTTCTGTAATTTGTAGTGGACACTTTTACGGAAAGTTCTGTTTTGATAATTGGATGTATGTTGATGTGTTAGCATATGTGCACATCATTATAATTTCTCTGCATAGAGAGGCAGAGAGATAGATGCAGGCTTAAATCTTGAAAAAAAAAAAAAAAAGTACTTGAAAAGAAATGGATGCACCGTGTTGGCAGCCGCTGTCAACCTTTTTAAAGAGAGAGAGAGAGAGAGAAATGGATGCGGGAGCTAAAGAAGGAGATTTTATTACAATATTAGAAGGATAAAAAAGTCAATTATAAGTCGAATTAGATTTTGTAATTCAGTTGGCTTGAAAGAACTAAGCCAGGGATTTATAAGTAAAATGTATTTAGTTGTTAATTTGTTATTCACAATATGTTACATGAATCTTATAGATCGAATTAGATTCAAAATTTATTAAATAAAACAGTTTTCTTGTAAGGAAATGTGAATTTTATGCTTGGGACTGCTGATATAGGCCTTGAAGTCCAGTTCATCAGATGGGCCGGATCCAAACCCGTTTACTAACTGCGGGCCGGGTATGATTCACAGCCCACCACTGTCGAGTGTCGACTGTCGGCGCCCGCCTCCTCTCCCAGTCTCCCCCGCTTCCGCTTAGCCGTGCATCCCCAATTCACCACCGCAATCCAATTCAATCCAATTCTTCCTTCCCAAACAATCACTGAAACACATCCAATACCTTTCTTCCCGTTTCTTTCCCGTCAAACTGTTACAACTTAGTAACTTACACACCCTTTAATTTCATTTTCATTTCCCCAATTAAATTACACACACACGCGACAAAACCCTAACCCTAACCCTAACCCTAACCCTAGCTAGCCAATGGGCGCGACGGGGGACGCCGACGCCGACGGACTGAAGAAGCTCGAGTACCTCTCGCTCATCTCCAAGGTCTGCTCGGAGCTCGAGTCCCACGTGGGCGTGGCCGACAAGGTGCTGGCGGAGTTCATCACCGAGCTCGGCCGGTCCTCCACCTCGGTCGCCGAGTTCGACAGGAAGTTGAAGGAGAATGGCGCCGACATGCCCGACTACTTCGTGCGCACCCTTCTGACCATCATCCATGCGATCCTCCCGCCGGAGCAGGGTGCGAAGGGTAAGGGGGCGGGTGATTCCAAGGGGAAGCAGAAGGGAGGCTCGTTTCCTGGCTTGGCACGGCCTGATGACCTGGATCGGGTTAAGAATCTGGAGAAGGAGATTTTGCAGGATGCGGAGGTAAAAGCGCGCGAAGAGGATCGGGAGAATGATCGTGATAGGGACCGGGGCAGAGAGAGAGACAGAGATAGGGAGCGCGGTAGAGATCGTGGCCGTGAGAGAGACAGAGACAGGGACAGAGATGATAACAGAGACCGAGATAGAGACAGGGACAGACGGCATAGAAGGGATAGCAAGTATGATGAAGATGAGGAAGAGGATTACAGGGGCAGTAGAAATTCTAGCCATAGAGATAGGGGCCACAGGAGGGATAGGGATAGAGATAGGGATAGGGATAGTCAAATCAAAGATGAGGAAAGAGGAGGAGAGGAAGAAGAGAGAGATGACTATAGGGGCCGAAGAACAAGCACATCCGATGAGCCCGAGCTGTACAATGTCTATCGGGGTCGGGTTACGCGGGTCATGGATTCGGGGTGCTTTGTACAGCTCACCGATTTGCGTGGAAAGGAGGGGTTGGTGCATATCTCGCAGATCGCTTCTCGGAGGGTTTTAAATGCAAAAGAGGTGGTCAAGCGAGACCAGGAGGTTTTTGTGAAGGTAATCTCTATTTCTGGCCAGAAACTCAGTTTGTCTATGCGAGATGTAGACCAGAAAACAGGGAAGGATTTGCTACCCATGAGAAACAACTCAGAGAATAATGGTTCTCGTGTCAATCCGAGTAGCGGAAGCAATAATGGGGGCACGTCCACAACTAGAAAAGGTCTTTCTGGTATAACCATTAAGGAAGAAGAAGAGCCTGGTAGCAATGCAAGACGTCCATTCAAGCGGTTAAGCTCACCGGAGAGGTGGGAGGCAAAACAATTAATAGCCTCGGGTGTTTTGGATGTGCGGGATTATCCCATGTTTGATGAAGAAGGAGATGGGATGTTGTACCAAGAGGAAGGGGCAGAAGAGGAATTGGAAATCGAGTTGAATGAAGATGAGCCCAATTTCTTGCAAGGACAAACCAGGTTTTCAATTGACATGTCACCTGTTAAAATATTCAAGAATCCTGAAGGCTCTCTGAGCCGTGCAGCTGCTTTACAGTCTGCACTTATTAAAGAGAGAAGAGAGGTGAGGGAACAGCAGCAGAGAACTATGCTTGATTCAATACCTAAAGATTTGAATAGACCTTGGGAAGATCCAATGCCGGAAACTGGAGAGAGGCATCTGGCGCAGGAGCTTAGAGGTGTCGGATTGTCAGCCTATGACATGCCTGAGTGGAAGAAGGATGCATATGGCAAGGCACTGACTTTTGGTCAGAGGTCCAAGTTGTCAATTCAAGAGCAGAGACAGAGTTTGCCTATTTACAAGTTGAAGAAAGAGCTTATTCAGGCAGTGCATGATAACCAAGTGTTGGTGGTAATTGGTGAAACAGGTTCGGGAAAAACTACACAGGTAACCCAGTATTTAGCAGAGGCAGGGTATACAACTAATGGAATGATTGGGTGTACACAACCTCGTCGTGTGGCAGCGATGTCTGTGGCCAAGCGTGTGGCAGAGGAATTTGGATGTAGATTAGGGGAAGAGGTCGGTTATGCTATTCGGTTCGAGGATTGCACAAGCCCAGAAACAGTTATCAAGTACATGACTGATGGTATGCTTCTTAGGGAAATTTTGGTGGATGAAAATTTATCGAAGTATTCAGTTGTTATGCTTGATGAAGCACATGAGAGAACTATACACACTGATGTGTTATTTGGCTTGCTGAAGCAATTGATAAAGCGTAGAAAGGATATGAGGTTGATTGTCACCTCTGCCACACTTGATGCTGAGAAATTTTCTGGTTACTTCTTTAACTGTAATATTTTCACAATACCTGGTAGAACTTTCCCTGTGGAGATACTGTACACAAAGCAGCCCGAGACTGATTACCTGGATGCGGCTTTAATTACCGTTTTACAGATTCATTTGACTGAGCCAGAGGGAGATATACTTCTCTTTCTGACAGGTCAAGAGGAGATTGACCATGCCTGTCAGTGTCTCTATGAGCGAATGAAAGGGCTGGGAAAAAATGTGCCAGAATTAATTATCTTACCTGTTTATAGTGCTTTGCCTAGTGAGATGCAGTCAAGGATCTTCGACCCCGCCCCACCTGGTAAGAGAAAAGTTGTGGTGGCAACCAACATTGCCGAGGCATCATTGACCATTGATGGCATCTTTTATGTGGTGGACCCTGGTTTCGCCAAAATTAATGTATATAACCCTAAACAGGGCCTTGATTCGCTTGTCATCACACCAATTTCACAGGCCTCGGCCAAACAACGAGCTGGTCGTGCCGGTCGTACTGGTCCCGGGAAATGTTACCGGCTATACACTGAGAGTGCATACCGGAATGAGATGTCACCTACAACCATACCTGAAATCCAACGTATCAACCTGAGTTTAACAACTCTCACCATGAAGGCCATGGGCATAAATGACCTCCTGTCATTTGATTTTATGGACCCACCCTCACCTCAGGCCCTGATCTCAGCCATGGAGCAGCTGTACAGCCTCGGAGCATTAGATGAAGAGGGGCTTTTGACAAAACTGGGTCGAAAAATGGCTGAATTTCCATTGGATCCCCCTCTATCGAAGATGCTTTTGGCGAGTGTGGATCTTGGTTGCAGTGATGAAATACTGACCATTATATCCATGATAACAACAGGAAATATATTTTACCGGCCCAGAGAGAAGCAGGCTCAGGCTGATCAGAAACGAGCAAAATTCTTTCAACCTGAAGGGGACCACTTGACCCTACTGGCAGTTTATGAGGCGTGGAAGGCAAAGAATTTTTCAGGTCCTTGGTGTTTTGAGAATTTTGTACAGTCAAGGTCACTCCGGCGAGCCCAAGATGTCAGAAAGCAATTGCTCACAATTATGGACAGGTATATATATCCTTTCCTTGTGTTTATGTTTATTCATGTTAGGATAGATTAAACACTAGTCCTATCTTTTTTTCTGTTAATGGAAATGTTATTCAAGCACAGTATTTCTGGTAAAAGGATTGTGTGCGGTTATTGTCATTGGATAGAAGATAAATTTTTACCTCTAAATTTGGCTTGTTATAAGGATATAGTACATTGTGACAAGCTTTTCTGTCATAGTTTCTTTTTTTATAAATAAAAAAAAGATGGCCTTGCATGTTTATCTTTGTGACAGTAGATCAATGAATTGATAATTTAGTATCTAGTATGTAATGAATGGTAAAGTAAGTTTGGCTTGGTCATCCTTGGGCATCAGGTGTCTCTAATTGAAAATAATTAATGATAGAAGGGAAGTTATTGTGTTAATGTGATTTATGTAGTTAAAGCAATCAGATTTTGGGTTTGTCATGACTGAAATTCTCAGTTAATTTTGCCAACCACTTCAAAAAAGAAATTCTCAGTTAATTTTGGGTCCATCTTAGAATTTTAATCCTTTCCTGACAAAATTCTGTTGTTGTAACAGGTACAAGTTAGATGTCGTTTCAGCAGGCAAGAACTTCATGAAAATCCGGAAGGCAATTGCTGCTGGTTTCTTTTTCCATGCAGCTAGAAAGGATCCACAAGAAGGCTATCGGACACTTGTTGAGAACCAGCCGGTCTACATCCACCCGAGCAGTGCCCTTTTCCAGAGGCAACCTGACTGGGTAATTTACCATGAGCTTGTTATGACTACGAAGGAGTACATGCGAGAGGCCACTGTCATAGATCCCAAGTGGCTTGTTGAGCTGGCACCAAGGTTCTTCAAGTCAGCCGATCCGACTAAAATGAGCAAGAGGAAGCGCCAGGAAAGGATTGAGCCACTGTATGATAGGTACCACGAACCCAACTCATGGCGGCTCAGCAAACGACGGGCTTGAGTTTTGGTTACCTGTCTACTTGTTGCAGTGGCCGTCATGGTTTACTAGCTATCATTCAATTTTGTTTTGTCGTTGTAAATAGACCTTGTATTATCGTGTCTGCCAGTATTTCTATGCGATGAATATCTCCCTTTCTTCTGAGGTTTTTTTATTCATAGCTTATTAGAGGACCTTGTGACATATTAGTTCAGTATGAAATTCTGTAGGTTTCAGTTGGATATGTGAAATTTTAAGTTGTTCTTGGGGAGTTTTAAGAGTGGGAGGTCTCTGATATTGGGTACCTAATAGGAATCTGAATACTAATAACATTATCATCTTAAACTTTTCTGTGGGCTGCATGAGTGCATCATTCCACTATTAACATTATCATCTTAAAATAAGCTCTGACTGGATTATTTTTTTTATTTTGTTTTTAATATTCCATTCATTGTATCCAAGTAATACATTTCAACAATATGCATATACATAGCATAACTGGGGCTCATGCTTCGCCCAGCCTGATTGTGACTGTGAAGTGTGAACTGATGAAGCTATGTATAAAAATTGCTATTTTCTCTGGAAAATTCAACTAACGTAACTACTTCCCCTGTTCACAAAAGAATGAATTTGTAAGCAAAAGTCAAAGGAAATAGTGGAAGAGTGAAATTACTTTTATACCTTCAATTAGTAGAAAAGTTAACATTCTTAGAAGGAAACGAGGGGTATTTTGGAAATTTCGTAATATATATATATATATATATATATATATTTTTTTAGGAAGAAAGTGGATTCAAACAAAGGATATAAATTAATTTAATTGTGGACAAGTTGTAAAGGGTATAAATTCATTTAATTGTGGACGGAGGAAGCAATTATTTATTTATTTTTTCCTTTTGAACGGTCAACTGCACTTGTACACAAAAGAATGTCGAACTCAATACACAACGTGTGTGGTGAACATTATTTAGATTGAATTAGCAGCATGGGATTAAAAATTCATGAATTCCTTGCATTCAGTAATTGTGCACGGTACTTTTCTGCCCTACTGACCAATGAGTGCATCTCTTTCCATTTGGTTTGTAAGATCATCTCATCCAATTTGCCTCAATCAGTGAAGGGAAGTGCACAACAAGAGGACTAGTTAAGACTTCATGGTTTACAGTCGTTTCTGAGTTTTTGTTATAAATTTTTATAGCAATCAAGATGCAAACTATTTCGCAACTCTGGCAGCATGATATATCCTAAGATAAGTCCAATTTTAGTCCCTCCTCAACTATTGTATTTAATTCAGATCGATCCCCCAAGCTTCACATTGTAACCAAAAAGGAAATATAGATCACCAAAGAAAACAAAAATTTAGGACTCTCTTAGAGAAATTAACGAATTATATTCTCTAGTCAAATATAAATACATCAGCCACATGCAGAGTCAAAATTTTGTTTTAAATAAATGAAAGAATGACAAAAAAAAGTACTCAATCAGAACCACTATCAGGATCAGCATCCACAATAGGTGGTATTGCACCAAGAGAGTCAGAGTCAGAATCAGTATCAGGATCAGCATCCACAATAGGTGGTATTGAACCAAGAGAGTCAGAGTCTGAGTCTGAATAATCCATCAATTCTTTACCTTTCAAACTACTAGTTCCCGGTACACCGTGATACGATTCTTTGCTCCCGTCATCAATTGCATCACGTGAAACAGTATTTCTTGTATCATTAACTCTATTTTGCAAATCTTGGGTAGGCACCTGATCATTAACTCTATTTTGTGAATCTTGGGTAGGCACCAGATCGACTGCAACCTGTGAATGACTTGAATCTAAGCCAAGTGGTAAAACACTGCTAGAACCAATTTTTTCGGGCTCAATAGATAAGGTTGCAGGTTCTTGATTGTTCTCTATTTTTTCTTGTTCTACTGCATTTGATTTTTGCACATCTACTTCCATTGATTGAGGTTGTGCATCTCCATTATCATTTCCAACTGGTTGCATCTCATCATCGCTCGCACCCCACCATCCAGTGTACATTTCATCATCATCAAATTCATTTATACTTACGGGGGCAGCAACAGGAATAGGGTAATTTACAAGTGGTATGTCACGAGGATGAATGAGAACTTCCAAGGCTACAAGGGCCTTCTCACAAAATGTAGCGACTTCCGTTCCTACTTCGAGTTTTCCTGACAGAAAAGAGAACCGACAAAATGTTAGCACACAGGTCTTTCATCATATATATGTAAAACACCCTCAAATTAAACCCAATCATCTCAACATTGTAAGAAAGATTTTTTCAAGACTGAAAAGGGATTTAAAAAAAAAAAAATACTTTAACTGAGGATGCTGTACCCTGAGCTAAAAGGAACTTTAGTAATTGATGTTGAAGATTATTACATAAAATACAATCCTTAATAAGTAGCAAAGAGGATGCTATACCCTTTTGGAAAAGCTCAAACCCTTGTGCTAAATAAGGGGGTCTAACATGAGAAGGTGAAAGAAGAGATGATAATAGGGCTTGCAATGCCACTAACGAATACTCCTCTTGCACTGTGGCAGGTTCTCTTGTACACAAATACTTTCCTCCTTTGCCAGTAAATGCATTAAGTGATCTTTTTGCCACATCTATTAAAAGGCGGTCTGCTTCCAGCCTCCACGATTCACTTTTTAAAGTACCACCCTATCAGAAAGTATTAAAAAAAATATATAATTACATATTGTTGATTTTCCTGACAAATTAGAAAGACAAACAAGGAAAATATCTAATTTATAGGTATTTTTGCAGCATATGTTTGTAAACTTGAAGATAGGATGATTTCAGCCTAACAACTAAAAACTTACCTCTTCAAATAGGTTCACCTTTTTCTTTTGGAATTTGAAATTTTGGATTATTAATGACAAATTGACAATTGATTGGCAGTCCTGTTTTACCTCCACTATTTTATTATATTAAATACATCAATAGAGAATACTCAGAAATTCCCCAATAAATTTCTACAGAACTGTGAGGTAAATGATGGGGAATTACCACAGACAATAGAGTTTCCATTGCTCTAAGCGCAGCTATCTTGACAGAAAGTGGTGCTGACTTTTTCTCGGCAACGACAGAATTTGTTTCTTCCTCAATACCATTTGATTGTGAAGATGAGCGCCCCCGCTTTCTTTTTTTGGGGCTATTTTTCAATGACGATTCGTTGTTGCTTAACTTAGGTATGCTACTTTCATGACCTTCTTCCAGATCCAGAGTAGCATTACTGATCACATGTTCAGCAAGATGTAGTGACATCCCTACAATATGAAACCATATACAAAAATTGATTTAAGGGACTACAAAGATGCAAAAGATATAATCAAATCTTTCAGGGAATAACGCACCAGCACCCATTGAATGCAGCAAAACTTCAAGGGTATAATAAACTTTCGCTCTTATAGAAGGAAGAGTTGCTCTCCTGAAGTAATCTGTCAGAGGTTGCACAACACTAGCGGCGTGTGGTAAAAGTTGGCTGCAAAATAGTGGAAACTCACACTCATGTGCATTTACAGGTAAAAAAATAATAATAATTGAATAAAACACGACAGTAGTACCTCTTTAACCCTTTAATGGTGGCAATTAAGAGGTCCAAGATGTACAAATGAAATGCAGGAAGCTCGGAGCAAAGAAGCTCTTGATACAAAGAGGTAGTAGAAGGCAAAACTGTTTTACTCACCAAAGTACCGTCTACATTTAGCACTCTACCAATCAAGGTTAACAACGGCCTAACAGGTACAGTGACCTGGAAAACATTCAATATAAAAAAGTAGAACTGTTAGTCACTAAGTAGAGGCTCTTCCATGATTATCCCATCAAAACAACTGAAGCAATTATAAACATCAAATTGTCAAAAAACATTCCGCTTGTGTGATATTCAAAAGATGGAAGAATTAATTATTTTGACCCTTATCTTTTATCCCATGAAGGTTAATGTGAAGCAAAATTACAAAGTTAATGGTCATACTTCAGAAAAATCAGAAGAGATGACCATTGCAAGGGTATCAATGACAATTATTGTGGTCTTACGAAAAAAGAAAAAAAATTCTCTGTATGATGAGTTATGAAGAGTCAAGTTTATACCTGAACAGGATAGGGATTTGTAAGCATGGTGCAGCACGAATAAGTAAGAGAAAAGAGTTGGGGTGAAATTAAATCACGCAGCCTTCTTGTTGCCTGCAATTGCGTGTTGTTTTTCTGATCCCAGAGAGATGGGGCATCCTTTCCAGCAGGAGCTAACAACTTCATGATTTCTCGCCCAGTACTTTCTGTTGAAGTAAATACAATAAAAATCAAGTATTGACTAATATTAACCTTCATGTTCTGTAAATAGTTGCAGATAAAAGCCAAAATAGTGAAAACGCAAAAAGCCACTGGAATGGAATGCTGTGACCCAAGGCATTCAGTACCCAGTAGGTCCTACTCTACCAATAATGCCAATTAACAAAAGATGGCAATGAAATTATTAACATGCAAAACCCAGAATTAAAACAAGAAAATACCGTCTTCCAGGCCCTCAAAAGCGTCATTCAAAAGCAAGTTTATACTAATCAATAGCTTTTGCATAATTGCGAACCAGCTCCCACTGTCCCCTTTCGCATATGGTAACAACGCCAAAGCAACAGAAAATTTCTGAAAATTGCATAGTGCACAAAATCACAAATAGAAGAAAAAAAATTTAAATAGGTGCTGCTAAGTGCTCTATTAAGGGTAAATTGACTGGAAATTGGTACCACTGCTAGTAGAGAGGTATTTATTAAAAAACAATAATTGCATTCATTATTAAGAAAATGGACTTCAAAGTGGGACCCTTTCTTAAACAACCAAACAAAGTTGAACATCCAAATGGACAACAGGAACAGAAGCAGAAAAGCAATTTACCTTCAGTATTTCCATATTGGAATTCCCTGACACAACTTTTGATGCAACAGCAGATTCAACCTGTTAAAAAAAATAAATAAAAAATAATAATCATATTTAGGCAATAAAGCCCAAAATTTATAATAAATTAAGGGGTTGTAGCAAAACATAATATACAGTGCCTACATCAACTGTATCATAATCTCATGTTATCACTTCACTATTGAGTTCAAGAAAAGCAATTGGAAATGTGACATACCTTATCATAATGCCTATATACAGCTGATGGATAAAACATGATAAGCGTGCATAACAAATCAATTGCTGCTTCCTAAAAGAAAAGACAATCAAATCACTACTTAAAAAAACATCAAAACAAAAAAGCCCTTTGTAAAAGAACACAGAATGCCAAAGGAATTAAGATTATACCACAAAAGAACCATCACCCTCCAATGAATGAATAACAGGTTGCACTAATCTCCCAGCAAAACTTGTGGATTCTTTCTTTACATTAGGAAAATTAGCCAACCTATAAGCAAGATAAGAATGCATTCAATCAAGCCGTTACAAATGTACTATAAGCCTTTAATAAAAAAAAATCAAACCAGTATTCAAACTTGCCTTGTAAAAAGATCTGACAAGCAAGCATAAGAAGCTTCATAGACAAAGCGGTTGTGAGATGATGCCTGTTATACACAAATCTGCATGGATTAATAAGGACCAATTTCTAATGCACATTCATATATTTCAGTCAAATGAAACGGGCAGTCTTGCCTTATTTCCAAATAAAGTCACATCATTATAACAAGGATCCAAACCACAGAGCAAAAGTTATAAACCTGAATGTTTTGCAACAGCTTCTCAAACCAGAGAGAGTAGGATGCAACGAGACGTTCTGAGGTACATTCTTCGATGGTGACACCCAACAAGCATGTCCCGGCCCAGCATTTTTGTGGCTGAAACCATTTGACAGTCAATTATAAACTAAAACTAATGAAACCCTACACCACCATAAATATCACTACAACATAACCTAAATAAAATTCAATATTTGGTTGCTACAACATTAATTTCTCCTCAGAACAGGGACATAACCTGATCTTAACCCAATTGTGCAAAATTTAATCATTGGTTGCGAATCCCCGATCAGTTTCAGTATAAAACCAATCCCAAAACAGAAACCCTAATAAAAAAAAAGACTACCATTTTGTCAGAAACAAACAGCAGCAGCCGCTCGACCCAGGCATCCACGGCCGACCGCCACTCCTCCCTTATCTTCACCTCATTCTTCTCCTTGCAACCCTGAGGCATCACCTCAGACAAAAGTCCATGGAGCCGGACCTTCTCCAACGCATTCGCCAGATCCTCTTCAGCAAAGCCGCGGCTCCTCTTGTCCCCGCCGTCGTCCAGGTCCCTCGTCAGCGCCCGCAGCAGCCTCGCCTTCAGCCGGACGTCGTTCACGCCGCCGGCCAGGAAGTCGGAGAAGGGCGCCATTGCTGCTGCTCACTGGCTGAGAAACGAGGGTTTTAGTTAGGGTTTATGCGAAGCGAAGGAAAGGGGAAAAATGAACTGGAAAGCAACGGCTGTGGAATTTAGGCTGGAAATTGCCTCAAGATTCGTGCTACACGAATCTTGAGGAGTTATTAGTGATGATTCTCAACGTAAATTGTCGCTGCATCACCTTAAGATTAGAGTTGCACGAATCTGGAGGCAATCGACTGGCTGTAGGAGGAGTGTTCATCCCCTAACTTGGATCATCTCGAGATCCGCGCAAGTAACGAATCTCGAGGCAATCCAATGGCTGATGCTGTGAAAAACGAACAGAGAAATGAATTCCTGGTTGTAGGGGACAAGCCTTCTTTCTTTCGGAGTCCATTCATAGTATGTTTTGGGCTTTTAGTCGGTAAGTTTGAAAAATGAACAGAGAAATGCATCATGGAAATGGGCCTGCATTTGAAGGCCCATAAATGAAGGCCCAGCCCAATTAGGCCTGTTTTGACTTAGGAATGGAATGGCCGAATAGGCCCAGTACTGGTGGCATGTATTGTTGAGAATTTCAATTGGTTTAATTAATTTATGTCAACTTAAATGTAATGTATCATCGTCACTAACTTAAATTTACACCCCGTTGGTTAGTGTAGTAAAAGTGTAGTAAGGTGATTTAAGGTGCTTTAAGTCACCAAACGGAAGTGATTTAAGGTGTAGTAAGTTAACGCAGCTATATATGTGTAGTAAACTAAATCACAAACTTTTCACATCTTTTATACATCCTACCAACTTTATTTCATATATATTTACTTCACTACTACCAAACACCACTGCTTTAAGGTGATTTAGTGTTTTACTCCGCTTTAATTTACTACGCTTGCTAAAGGGAGGGTTAGTTTGTATATATTGATACAGATATTCAGTAGTGCTTTCTGGTCTTGTAATTATATATAGATTTATACGTTGTGTTTTTTTTTTCCTTAAAAATTCTGAATTATAATTCAATAAGAGTGTTGGATAATGAAGTTTGATAGGAGTATATATATGTCTTATTTGACATCATTGTTATCACAATCGGTTCTTTTTTTTTATAATCACTGCCCGTAGGCAATCAGAATCGGTTCTTTTCCAAATAAATGAAGCAACAAGGCATGTAATCTTCTACTCATATCAAGCAACAAGGCATATACCTGCTGGGGTCAACATATTGCACTTCTGGTTACACAAAATAATTTTATGTAAATTAATTTTCTTGTAGCACAATCCTAAAGTCAGCATCCATGCATCTTTGAAATTAATTTTCGTGACGGTACACAGTTAAACTGTTCGTTGCTGTATGATTGTCAAAATATGCTTGCACCCAGATCGATCGAGTTTCACAAAATTTATGAACTCCTTTTCTTGTAAGTACCTGGAAAAGCAATATCAGGAATCATCCATGTCATTTAATAGATGGTCAGTATGCATGTACACCAAAATTGTTCTTTTCCAAATAAATGAAGAAGAGGAAGGAGGAGCAGAAGAATCTCTTTTTTTACATCTGCAGATCAGAGCAAACGTTCTTCCAGAGAACAAAAAAGAACGGCAATAAATAATTAAAACCCCTTTAAATTCTTTTATTTTTCTCCCTGTTACCACTTCAACTATACATAGTGATGAATTCAAATCTGTTGATATCCAACTTTGGATAACAGGACCCTGTTATTCAAACTTGAGCCGTTGGAGCAAAATTAACGGATGAGATTAATTATAAAAAAGCCCCATATAACCTTTATTAGACCGATCAGACCCGTTTATTTTGATCTAAGGGTCCATGTTGGACAAACAGGATCATGTTATTCTCTGAGTCCGTATCTGCTGTTATTCTTAGGGATAACAGGACCCGGTCCTGTTATCCCAATTTGGACTGTTGGATCAAAATGAACGGTTAAGATTGATATCAAAGTACAATTTTTGAAGGAAGCAAGAATTTTTGTGAACAAATCTGATCCGTCCGTTCTAATCCAACGGTCACGATTAGGATAATAGGGCCCTGTTATCCATATTTTGGATAACAGGTGATATGATTCCTTATTCTCTCATAATAACAGCAGATTCGGACTCACATATTGATAGTCTGATAGCTGCATAAAGAGTTTAATGAATGGTAAAAAATTTAATAAAAGAGGGAGAACCAGAAGAGCACTTCCCAAGAAGAACCAATTACTGCCCCTTGCAACATCTCAATATTTTCATACATGCACAGGGAACCCGTCACTGTGCAACTCTGTCTTCCAAGTTGTAATGCAATGAGGTTGAGTGCCGCAGCCACCTGCCCCTTTTACTACTCTCTCTATATAATAATAATTCTGCTACATAACATTTACACCCAAACTCAACTCAACTCAACTCAGGAACTCATTTCTCTCAGGTCGTCCGTCCATCCATCCATCCATCCATTCGTCAGGGTTTCTGAACTTCTGATAGGACATAACATAACATAGCATTGGGGGAGGTAAGGTTTCTCTCTCTCTCTCTCTCGCCACCCCCACGTCTCTCGGACACGACGTACCACTGCCAAAACGAGGACCCACCTCGTTCGATCGTTCGTTCGCCTCTGCAATACGCATTGCCTACTGACCATCTATCTCTGCAGCTATGTGTGCTAGCTAGCTAGGGTAAATGTGCATGCATGGGACCCGGTACTCATTCTTTGTGGTGTAGCAAGGCCGTGCCTTCTCGCCGTGTCGGTGGCTCGTGGGTGCCTTCTCACCGGGTCGGTGGTAATTAATTACTGGTACTGGTACTGGTACGTGGAGTCCGTATCTGCTGTTATCCTTAGGGTTTAGATTGATACCAAAGTACGGTTTTTGAAGGGAGGGAAGAACTTTGTGAATGAATCTGATCCGTTTATTTTGATCCAACGGTCAAGATTGGAACAGTAGGACCCTGTTATCCAAAATTAGGATAACAGGTGATTTGATTCCCTGGTACGTGTATGTATGTGTAATGTACTAAAAAAAAAAAAATGTATGTGTAATGTGTGTATGCGTTTCTCAAAAAATAAAATAAAATAATGTGTGTGTATGCACACGTGCTAGCTCCGGAAAACACTCGGCAGAGTCTGGACAAAAGTTATTGTTTTCTTTCTTCAATTTCTTTCCTTCCTTTATTTGGGCTACATGGATTAATTAATATGCTATTTATATATACTGTCCATTGATTACCAATTTACTATTGCATCATACACAAAGTCAATTGGGGCATGTATTATTTATACCGGAATAGTATGATATAATATTGGTGATTGGAAAGGATAATACATGTAATAATATAAAGTGTCCTTTTGCTGTCTTTCAAAAATTATTATTATTTTTTATGTATAAAAAAAATATGCTTCCTATCTCGGGGGTTCGTCTATATATGAGACTATGATGCAATTATTATGGCAATGAATGAGACCGAATATACATGTCACAATTTAAATATCACAAAATTTCAAATACTACCCTGCAAGTACTATAAGTAGCAACCAACAGCCAAAGGACACATAAAGTCAAAGATATATGTTGCTACCTTCGTCCACATAAATTTATACCTTTAAAATTGTTCATAATTAAATGAACTTTGCCGATTTGAATTTATTTTTCTATTCACTTGTTTGAATCTACTTGTTTCTCCAATGTTATGATTACCATTTTATCTATATTATTTAATTGGAACAATTATTATGTAATTTCATTTTTCCACTAATTCATTTGACTTTTCCTAAAAATTTATTTATTCATGAAAGGAGGTTGTATTTGTTAAGAATCATTATGTCGCATTCAATTTTTCAAATTTTCTGTTTCTCCAATATTATGATTGCCCTTTTATCTATATTATTTAATTAGAACAATTATTATGTAATTTCATTTTTCCACTAATTCATTTGACTTTTCCTAAAAATTCATTTATTCATGGACGGATGTTGTATTATATAACACAACATAATTTAACATTTGACAGTTTGACATGCATAACGATAAAGCCATATATGTATGAGGAGGGATCCATTGAGAATAGTTTTTTAGACAATATTGATAATGTTATATTTCAAAATTTTATAAAAATTCATAAAATATCGTAAAAATAGAAAAAATCTACGGAAGTATTACTTAATTTATAGATTGATTATATATGTTTCTGATTATATTCAATTTTGAGCGACATTTGATAACGCAGTTTTTACAAAATTTTGATAAGACATCAAATAATGTTCAAATTGATTGAAATTTGAAACACTATCAATCTATAAGTTAACTAATACATTCATAAAGTTTTTTCATTTTTAAGATTTTTTATGAAATTTTACAAAATTTTAAAAATAATTGTTATCAAGATTGTCAATACAAGCATGGTCAACGGATCTCTCCTCCATATATATGTATACATACATTCATATATATATATATAGTACTAATTAAGTACTACATCAAATAC
Source organism: Cyperus esculentus (assembly GCA_030179965.1). NCBI lineage: Eukaryota > Viridiplantae > Streptophyta > Magnoliopsida > Poales > Cyperaceae > Cyperus > Cyperus esculentus. Next base: position 2,047,565 of record JASGLE010000024.1, on the reverse strand, counting down.
AATACAAACCAGCCGGTAATTATTAGGAAGTTCATTAGAATACAACAATATATGTATATATCACTGACACTCAATTAACAAGCTTGTATAATAACCGACTTCAGAAGTTCACATACATAAATTAAGCTTATTGATCAACGACAGTTTGACACAACGCATGACATGACATGAAACATATCATACTACTACACTACTACTACATCAAATACAATACAAACCAGTAAAGGTTTAAGGAACTACGGATACAACAACATGTCTTAAAACTGACACAGGACATGCTTAACAGACTTAATTAAAAGTACATGAAATAACAACATACTTAGATAATAATAACTTAATAGGTACTGAAAATCAAGCAGAAGAACACAGCAACACACTTCATGATAAACATGATCAACCATAATGATCATGATGAGCTTATTAGAAGCTCCAGACACAATCAAGCTCAGTGGGCCCAGCGGCGGCGCCGAGGTTGGCCCTGCCGGTGTTCATCTCGAACTTACGGTCGACATCGACCGGCCAGGCAATAGGAGGGGGTAGAGCGTTGGGAAAGAACACCGGCAGCTGGAGGTTCTCTTGCAGGGCCCGGACGCTGGGGAAATAGTTGGATGGATTCTGCAGACCGACCGGCAGTGGCGGCGGTTCGATCTGGAACGGATGATAGAAGTGACCGGATGACGCCGCGGCGGAGGAAGCGGCAGCGACGTTGAATTCGCCTGAGGCAGCATTGGAGAAGCAGGGCACGAGCTCCCTCTGATCAGCGGTGGTGGCGGCGCTGTATGAGCAGCCGCCCCGCTCGGTGTAGCTCGGGTCCAGGATTGGAGGGAGCGATGCAGCGGAAGTGGCTGAGCTGTGGCATCCGGCGGCGGCGGCGGAGGCGCCAGAGGCCGAGTCTGAGAATGAGACCGCACCAGCACCGCTCGTGATCCCGAGACGGGCTGTCTTCCTGCAGTTTGCCGGCTTCTGGAAGATTCTAGTGACCACCCATTCATCCTGTGATTCACACATACATTTCAGGTGGTGCAAAATGACTAAATAAGTAATTTCTGAAAAAAAAAATAAAGGTTGAGTTCACTGCAATGCAAAATAGTTACAAAAATGCTGCCAAAAAACAATGTTTATGTTGAAGAAATTACATGCCTAATGTATGTACAACAGCAAGAACATAATTTCCAATAACATAACTGAAGTAGATCGCTTAAAAAAATTGTTATAAATGTTTACAAGATTACAAATGCCATTTAAGTTTTCTGCCCTTACATTAAAGAGGTAACTATCAACTAGGGTTTAGAAGCTAGACCTGAGATTTGAACAACTATGTACACTTAATTCAATAATTAATACCTATATACAAACAGTAGTTAGGGGAAAATATAACAGGCTATCTAAAGCACAATCTTTCATGATTTGCCACAGTAAAAACTAACAAGGAACTAGTACTACAACAACCTGCAAATATAATGAACTAGGTTTCTGATGCAACTGCATTATACAGACTAGGTATACATCATTGTTCCCTTTTATACATGAAGATCTCAATGTAAGTGAAACAAATGTACTTGGAAATCATCATAATCATAAACGCATAATAAATGAAACAGCCTTAGAATAATGTTTTTTCTGCCCTAAAACTGAGATTCAGATCCCCAATGTCACCATCACATAGGGAATATTTGCTATCAGGTTACAGATCATAATCCATGGTAACAGAAACAAGGATCTCTGAAATAAATGAGCTTTTAATAAAGACTGATGATCTTACAGTTTATATGCAAAATTATGACAACAAACATGAAAGGTTTTTACTTTTTAACACATGAAATTGTTGTTTAAGGATCAAAACAGAATACCCACAAATTAATGAAACAAGCAAGGAAAAAACCGAGTTCATATGATTAATCAAGATACAAAGTACAAACCTTGGATGAAGTGGAGAGGTAGTGATAAGCAAACACCCCTTCAAGCCGGTACTCATGCATGACCCAGTTGCTCTTCTCTCCCTTGGGAGCTCTACCCTTGTAGAAAACAAGGGTTTTCTTCATCCCTACCAGGGTGCCAGTTTTGGCAATGTATATCTCTCTATCCTTGCCAGTCGCCTTCCAGTACCCGGCTTCAGTGGCCCGGTTTGTCCTCAGGCCGGTCGGATACTTGCGGTCTCTCAGACTGAAGAAGTACCACTCTTTCTCCCCCATTACTGCTTTCTCTACAAAACAAATTGTCATGAAAAAAGATATTAACTTGCGCTCTTTCGAATTCAAATGAACGGCAAAAGCAAGTTTTTTTCTCAATAAAAACAAGAAAATACACCAAAACTCATGTATATTAACAATTAAATCATTAGCCATGCTATTTAGATTTTAGACTGCACAAAATGTAGCAATATAATTGATTAAGAATTTATGATACAAGGCTTACCAGGCAGTTCCCATGGCTCACACCTGTTGAGGTCGATGTCAGCAATGGCACGGCAGGTGAATCTCCCGTCCCGAACTTTCTTCACGAGGTAATAGGTGATCAGCTCCTCGTCAGTCGGGTGGAAGCGAAACCCCGGTGGAAGCTGCCCGTCACCACTCTCGAATTGTCGGCCCAACATCTCCAATCACACCTAATCAACCTGAAATTTTCATCAAATGTTTCTTATCAGTGCAATTGTAGGATTTTGCCAATGCCTTCTATCAATTAACAATGGAAAATAGGGGAAACCTTCAAAAGCTAGACTGAAAGACAAGAACTTTGGAAAATTGAATATCCAAAATTTAAATCAATGGCTTCAAAGTCTACTTAAATTAGATATTTAAAAAAAAAAAAATATGTAGTGTTCATGAGCTAATTAAACATGCAAGTGCAACTAACTTAGGAAAATCTTGAGCTGAGAAGTGAGAATCTCTCAAAAAAAGGTTCCAAAAAGTTGTGCCAAAATTAAGGAGATCAGAATTGATGGCAAGGAATTAAAAGGGACAGCACAGATGGAACAAAAGCTCAAAGAGATATTGCTATATTGCTAACTAGATCGACATATAACAGGATCAACAAGGAGCTGGCTAGCATTAATTAACTAAAGGCAAGAGGAGTAGAGGACCAACAACAACAACAAGAAGGAATGGAAGAAGAACAAGAAGAAGAAGAAGAACCATGTATGCACAGAAACTACTAGTACTACCAGATATGGAAGGGCCAATCAATCAATTAATAAAAGCTCTCTAACAAGTAGTAAAGAACAAAAGAGATCATACCACTACCACTACCACCAACCCTTCCTTTGTTCCTGTCCAAGTTCTATTCAAGAGGAAGCTAGCAGAGCAGAGATATGTATGTATAGAACAAATTAAACAAGCAGATATATAACGAGGGTGAAGGTACCCAGTTTTATTTATACTGGAAACCTCAAAGAAAACCTAAGTAAGCTCCACGAATCAGGCTTGTCAGTGAGAGAGAGAGTGATGGTGATTTCCTTTGGAGGAAGAGCTGCCCAGTAAGGGCCTGTTCGGATACCTTAGGGCTAGTTCGGCGATCTAATGTGGATCAAAATTTGATCTGCACTAAGGAGTTTACGTTCGGATGCCTTGATTTATACAAAAGTATTGAGGAGGCTTGAGCTATGGGTTCCCCTTCGTTGAATCCGGGCAGGAGATCAAGCCGGGCAGTAGAGTAGGATTAAGGAGGGGTTCTTGATCCGCACTAAGGAGCACGTGTTCGGACGGATCAAGGAGGATCAAAGCATTGAGAAGACTTGAGGAGCCTTGAGGAGGCACTGCCGAACAACCCCTTAATTCGCACTGGGAAGTCACTGTTCACGTGGAAAATTGAAAAGTCTATGAGAGTGAATTTGTTTTTTCCTACGTAAACAGTGGCTTCCCAGTGGGAATTGAGAAGAGCCGAACAGGCCCTAAGAGTAATAAATTATTTTTTACTCAAAAAAAAATAGTAAATTATGTCATCTCAAAAAAAAATTTGTAAATTATGGAGTAATACCTAGTCTCCACAAAAAAACTGTCTGTACGGTCTGTAGGTTATATTTCGGAATGTATTTGTTACATTTTAGAATGTATTTGTTGGGGCAGTGGTTGTTTTACTTCGGAACATCTTTTTAACATGTTTCGGATTATATTGCCCCTATTATGAAAACACACGCCCATATTATTTATAAGGTCAATTTAGTCCAAAAATTGTTAAAAAGTTGTTCCAAAGTAAATCAAATGTTGCCCCAAGTAACACCCGTATTTATTATATTTTGTACATATTTATATATGTATGGATAGTTTTTCAGTAGACGCGAGATGTTTCCCTAAATCATGCATCTTTCTCTCTTTCTATTACTTGCTGCCTTTATTGTGCCCTCTTTATTGCCCAAAGAAATTCTTTTAGCTCTCCTGTCTCCCTTTGTCCTGTTCTGCTGTCCGGCAGGGGAGCTTATGATATTGATATCCAGAACCTGGACTGGAACTGGTAGCATTTAATACCAGAACGATGGATACTCCGGTCGGTCTACCATTCAAGTTTAAGGCCATGATATTGATATACAGGAATTAAAAACACTTGTAAACAAATTTAATTAATTCTTTTTTTTAACTCTGCTTATAGGGAATTAGATTTTGAAGCCGGTAGGTGACCAGTGAGAAAATTCAATTTGAATGAAAAATTTGGAAAAAGTTTTGGTATTAAAACAGAAAAGTTTTTTTTTTATAGGAAATTAATTTGATTTTCAGCGGCGGAGCTTGGATTGAAATCAAGAGAGGGCTAATATATAATAATTTGTTATACTAAGTGATTAGGGGGGCCAATTCAATATCAAATAGAAAATTACATGTAAATTGAATGGTATTTTTAGAACTTTTGGTGTACAAAGGGGGGGCCATAGCCTAATTTCCTACAAGGAAGCTCCGCCCCTGTTGATTTTGTTCGAAGATTATATTTACAGTCATGCTAGAAAAAAAAATTGCAAGAACACATTCACTATTAGAAGCTAAGTTCTAATTTACATGACTATATGTGATTGTGTGAAGAATATTTTTGTTCTGAACAAAAGTTAAAGGAAAATTCAAAAATGCTATTCTCAAACCCTCTTTGCCAGACTCGATCCCCGTTTTTCTTCTCTAGAATATATACCAATTTCAACTACACTAGGCATGTTGGTATAGTCAGAAAAATATAATAGCATCAAATTGAATTTTCTCAATCCGGATATGATAATCACTAAGTTTTTTTATACAATATAATATCTTGATTAGACAATCGAACAAGGATCTTCAAAAACCTCAAAGGAAATAAGTTTGTAGCCTGACCCTCACCTCTATCTCACAAAAAATTCAATGGAATACTAGCTTTCGAAGCAATCAAATATCCGTCAAACGATTAAAAGTGAGAGAAATAAATTCAATTGTGAATATTGAAAAATAAAATCACTTCGTAAAACACTTACCAAAATTTGGATTTCGCCAAAGCTGAGAGACGATTTGATGCGCAAACAATTTGATGGTAAAGTTCCGTAGAGGCGGAATTATGTATATATCCCCTTTGGATGGCGACGTTTTTTTTCTTTACCGACTATTTTTCTTGATATCCTGTAATAAAGCCTAATATTTAGGGTTAGTGATGGGACATGTAAATTAAATAAATTATTTATACATCATATCATTATTTAAAACTTTTACGGAATGATGAAAATAAATTTAAGTTGTTTATATTTTCATGATTAGTGTGGTGAAAGAAGCTGTAACTATATGAAGAAATGATAATTCAACAAAATATAATCATGAGCCCCATATTGTAGTAACATTGGTTGGTAATGTTTAGTATAGTAAGCATGATTGATTATATCGTTTCATGCATAATGAGTTAACAAAAAAGATACTTTAATTATGAATTTTATGATTATCAGTTTTTTTCCGTGTATAATTAATTACACTTCCCATTGATTTAAGGTCTAAAGCGTGATACTCCTCAAGGTCCATATGACTAGAAGGATGAATTATGCCTGACAGTTTTCAGATTTACAACCCTACAGATATTTCTTGCATAAATTTAGAAAGTTAAAGAAACTTTCCCCCTCTCTGTATTTTTTTTTATTGTTTTCTTGCTTAAAGATAAGCATCATGAAAAACCTTACAAACCAATTTAATTATGTCTTCCTATTTCAACACAAATTAAACAATAATTGTTAAACTAGACAATACAATGTAAATCCCACCTAGAATTGTTACTTTAAAAATCATAGATAATCACACTGAAGTATTTTATTTTATTTTTTTCCCATTGTGGCCCGTTATATATATCCTTGGATTAACTCATAAGCAGTGAGCCATGTCTAAAAGAAAATTCATGGAGGGCCCATGGACTGGGAAGGCAATGCGTGCGCCCAAAAGAACTTGTCAGGTATGTATGCTATGCTACTATAACACGAAAATTGACAAGGAAAACAAGAAATTTGTGCATCGTTTTTTCAAGTCTAACTTTGTACCCGTTCATGTTGGTTCTTGTAAAAATAAAAAAATAAAAAAAACTAACATAAAACATTTTTTTTTCTTATTTTGAAGTCTACATAATTATTTGCTGTCGCCCTTTTGAGAAAGAAATCTACTTGCCTATCTAATTTTTTTTTTTTTTTGAGTCTACATATTTTCTTCTTCCCTGTATAAAATGAAGCCTTCTTCTATTTTTTAATAAGTTTACTTAAGTTATTTTGTAGGCGTCTACATTATTAACTAAAAATTAAAATAAATTTTTTGATGCCAAAATATTCTAAAATGTGTTATAAGAAAATCCCAACTGTTGGTAACACCGGTGATAGTGCGATACATAGATTTGAGTTCTGTACTCCTGTGTATATATATATATATGTCTCTAGCTGCAGTAACCATAAAAGAGACAGCAAACGGTCAAAAATAGTTCTCATCCAAAATTATAAAATATTTAGACGTCAATTTATTTTTTTAGATAAATACGGTTTGGTATTTATGGTATTCTTGAGAAAATAAAGGTCATGTGGAGCCACAGATGTGAAAGTTTCATGTTGCAATCGATATTTAATTCGAAATGGAAAAAAAAAAAAAACTCAACACAAGGTAGTTCAAGAAAGAACAATTTTAAATCAAATTTTTTCTGTGAAATTCATTACTTTATTGAGATTCCTGATTTATTTTTTTTGGTATGGAAAGTATAGTCTAGCTTAAAACCAGTGAACTTTCTTTCATAATGTAGAGCTTAAATATAAAATTCAAATTAACTCATCTAAAAAATTATTTTAGCATATTATGCAGTCATGTCTATTCAGAGTTTCAGACTTCATGAAATGTGTCCTGTCAAATTTTTATATATATTTAGCACTAGTAAGTGTCAATATTTTGTATGACATTTCCTGTTCCAACCACTATATTTTTCTCAAAAAAAAAAAAAGTACTTTACTATGACATTTCCTGTTCCAACCAGCATTTTTAAAATAAAAATTGTGAAAATTTTTTAAAACAAAAAAGAAGAACTACTATATTTTTTTTTCAAAAAAAAAAAAAAACACAGTACTTTGTATGGCATTTCCTGTTCCAACCACCATTTTTAAAATAAAAATTGCCAAAAATTTAAAAACAAAAAAGAAAAATGATAGAGGGGGGTAAAGGTAAAGTAATTATCAACAAGGGGGAGAGGGGAGATTTCAGATTTGAGTTGATCTCCATCACAGAAGAAAAGCTGCTTCATATCTCTGTCTGTCAGATGGAAACAGTACAAGATTAAATTAATCATGCGACAGATTCCATCACATCATGCACCATCTCTCCTCTCCTTACTCTTCCTACCTCTCATCTCATCTCATCATCTCTCTAGTTCTAGTCTAGTATTTCTCTTTTTCTGGGGCCCCTCTTTTTCACCTTCTTCTTGTTTCTTGCTGGAAGTTCCCCGGTAAAAAGGGTAAATGAAATTGAGAAATTATCTTTGGTCCCCTTATCCATTTCTCATACTAAATTTGTAATACTAGTAAAAAGTTACCCTTATTTTGGACTGAAATTGTTATTTCTTATAATAAACTTTTAAGTTAATATGTAATGGGCCTTAAATTGAGATAATTTATATGAGCCCATAATTTTAATGGGCTGAGAATGTCAACAAGCATTAACGTATATCAATAGTTCTGATCTATCTAAAAAAATGATCAACGGCTCAGATTTTTTTTTGGGGAATATAGTCTTTTCATGTCATTTTTCTAATATTTTTTTTATATATAAGGATATTTTCTCTTTCTCTCTCGTCTTCTCATAAAATTTCGAGTGAAACTTTTTTTATTTTTTATCTTTCTATTGTACATATATGAGTATTTTACATAGTTGAGGATGTGAATTGGAACAGGTAAAGTAATTTGTTGTATTTGAAAAATATTTTTTTAACTAAAAATGTATTGGGAATGGACGATGGGGATTTTTAAGGGGACAATTATCACTCCCAAAAGAAATATATACGCAGCATGGCACATTTTTGGATCTTTTGTAGTTGTGTTCTCCTACTACTCCTCAGGCCTCAGCCTATTAACCAGTCCTCACAGTGCTCCCCAATATTTTTAGTAAGGTAAAATTGCCTTAATTAGGATCACCACATTGCACTTCCTCAAAAAAAAAAAAAAAAAAAAAGAGTATATCATGCCATTGATTGATTTTCCTCAAAATATCATGTCATTGGGCATTAATTAATTTACTATGTACCATTTGTATAGCTATAAACTTTTTTAGATTAACAATTTACAATTGTCTGTTTCTTTAGTTTATATTTCCTGGTCTCGGTTGATTATCTAAATTATTTTCAGTCAATTCAATTGTAAATTTTTCATCTCACTAAAATGAGAAGTAAAAAATAAAAAAAAAGGGCAGAGAAGAGAACAAGTAACGCATGCAAGAATAAAACAAAAGGAAATCATTGCATGTATTGTTTTTGTATCTCTGGCTTGCATCTGTTTTTTTCTGATTTCTGATCCAGTACTGGGCATTATTACCAGAACAGAACAGAGATTAGAGTGAGAACTGAAGACAGAAGAATAGAACTTTTCTTAGAAAATATTTTCGAAGAGGTTCGTTCGATTAATTAATTAAGAAGGTTTATTCAATTACAGCAATTTGTTAATTATTTACTGTTTAAGGTTTCATTATGTTAATATATGCACTCTTATTAATTATTTAATTATACTGGTAGTAGTGTGAAGCAACCATATATACTCTCTATTGATAAAAAAAAAAGGAAAAAGAAAAAATAATAATAATAAAAAAAGAAAAAGGAAAAGGGAAATATATACATGGTGAGTGATGACGGAAATTAACAAACATTATGCCCATTTTTTTATTAATAAACAAAATAAAATAAGAAATCACGAGTATAATGATTCGGTTTAGAAATCACAAAACTAGACATTCCATCTAGAAAGAAGGCGGATCCATTCCACCTAGAAATTAGGTGGACCAGTTCATATTCAACATTGCCACCTTTCTTCTCTTCTCCCACTTAACTGGTCCCGAGTCCGTATCTGCTGCGATCCAAATCGGATCTCAGGGTACTGAGATCCGGATCCGACGGATGTGGTTTTTAGGGGGGGTTTTTGTAAATAATCAGAGCCGTCGGATCAGGATCTCAGGGTCCTGAGATCCATTTGGATCTCAGTTGATTTCAGCGCAACTCGTCCCAACCATTCTCCAGTTTATTTTTTATGTTGCCATTTGATATATCATCAGCCATTCAACCTCATCACGAACTAGAATTAAACAAAAGTGATAAGTACCCGCACCCGTAGTATTGTACCGAGCTCTGATACTCAAAGAAAACTGACTTTCCAGTAGCCCAAGTCTTCGATATATCATAGTTCTAACATCGTCGAAACATGTATTTTCATTTCCCAGAAATAAAAAACTTTGAAGGATTATCGTATTCAACACCATAAGATCCAGTTATAACATTGCCGCCAGCATACACGACAACTGATATCATTCTGATAATTTATAAAAAAAATAAAAAAAAAACACAATAACAATTTATATTATTAAACTAAAATTGTTGCCTATAGGGCAGTGTGAGAGAGCAGCAAACTGAATGGTTGTAGCTTGAAGTTTGTGTATTGGAATTTATATGAACTGGTCCACTTAATTTCTAGGTGGAATGGGTCCGCCTAGAAAGAAGGTGGAATTGGTCCGCCTTTTTTCTAGACAGAATCGGTCCGCCTTCTTTCTAGGTGGAATGTTTAGTTTTGTGATTTCTAAACCGAATCGTATATACTGGTGATTTCTTATTTTATTTTGTTTATTAATAAAAAAATCGGAACATTATGATTCCAACAAACAAGTATATTAACTTTTAAAAAAAATCACACACACAAGTAAATGAAAATTATGAAATAGTAGGTGGTACTAGGTAGGTACATTAACTATTTTAATTCTATGGTTATTTCAGTACAAGATTCGAATGGAGAGCCAATCGATAACTACCCCTCCGGACCAAAAGTAATTAAAAAAAAAGAGAGAAAGTGATGCAAGATAGACATATGTTAATTGTTAAAGAACAGCAAAAAAAAAAAAAAAAAAAAAAAGCATCCAAGTATCTCACAAACAAAATTTCGAATTCTCCCGCACAAAACGGCAGGACTGCGCAGTGCAGTGAGGTGAAATAAAGATTATAGCAAGGTGAAAGGGAATTAATTTATTAATTTAACTAGGATAGAGATATGATATAGGAAGAACAGAGCTGAATTAGGAATAGTAAAAGAAGGAAATAGTAAGGGGCAGAGCCGCTTTTGGTAGCAGCATATATGATTCTCTCCTCTTCTCTTGCCATTGGATTGCATATATATTTGCATGCATGCGTCCATCCATCCATCATTCCGTCCGTCCGTCTGATGAAAATCGATGGTGACGTTGATGGTGATGAGATCTCCTTGACATCTCCTCCTGCCATGATGCAAATATATATGCAATGTTTTCCTGGCCCCTTTTGTGTATGCAGACTTCTCATTTTATTAGAATTGACTATTGAGACTACACTTTTTTAATTTGCCTGTGTTGTTCTAAAATATAAGATTCTGTCAAAATTCACAGGGATGTTGCCTACATATATACTTGGTTAGGTTTGCCAAAATGGCTGAAATTTTCTCGTAAAAAACAAATAAATATATATTAACCAAGAAAGTAATTTTGCAACAAATAAGTTGTTGTTAGAAACTTTTTTGACGTCATAATTTTTAATAATAAAAAGAAACAAAGATCACGCATGGAGCATACGTGAGCTGAACTCATTTTAAGGCCCACTGTGAGCTCAATGAAATTAAAGTCTCCCAACATTTGTATTACCCAATAAATTCTTTATTATATGTGTAAAATCACATTGACAAGTTTATATATTATTTTATTTTTTTAGAATTATTTTAATTTTAATTAAATTGTCAATGAACTTTGAGTAGCAAATTCTGATATAAAAAATTATTGAGCAATATCAAAAAAAAATTGGATATTTAATTGGTTACTTTTTTTTTTATTTAAGTGTATACGCTGAGTTTCCACCTGATTAGAATTATCGCTGAATTAGCTAGAGTGACAGTGTTAATATTTCATTATCAATTAAGTTTGTTAAAATTTAAGGAAAGACATTTGAATAAGACAATTAAGCAGCAGCATTATACAGATTTTTTTTTTTTTTTATAATTTTGACAGGACCAGCCAAAGAGATTAGCAGCTGCAGAGTCGTTTCCGGAGATTCTGGTTCTTTCCTGGATGTCTGTTATATATAACAAAGATTTCACTTGAGAATAGAGCTGCTCGGATCTTCATAACATCAGTTGCCTACAATTAAGCCCAAGAAATTACATGACAGCAATAAGAACAAAATCATATTACCTACTACTCCAGAGACCAAATTGTCTTTTAGTCAGAACAGTTAGATTTTTTTTTTTTTTTTTTGAGAAATTGACACAGTTCGGTTTGTTTTGTGTTGTACAGTAACAGTTTGGTGTATATTTTGGAGGGAGTATCTGAAAATATATATGCTGTGGTTAGATTAGAAGCATTTTGTTTTTCCATGTACCGGACTATATACAGACCGGACAAAATTATACTGTTGTAGTTGTATATATACTTGTATGCTAGCTGTTTGGTACAGATATTCGATTAGTTACTGCTTTCTTTGCTTCGATAAAATTTGACAAGCTATAAATGAAGGAAACAGGCTTCATATAAAGGACGGAAGAAACAGCAGCCTGGAAAGAGAAAAAAATGGTGCTAGTAAGAATATGGGCTTTTATGGGCCGGGTAATTCTCATTTCTCCATCGTAGTAATAAAATGGTAACTGGTGAGCCGAGCCTGATTAAAATTTAGAATTTTACTCCGATACTCACACCAAAAAAATTTTATTTTCGACTTGACAATTAGAAATTAATATTACCCATTATGAGATTTATCGGTAACTGATAAAATTATCTGAGTATGAGCATGTAAGTAACGTCCTAAAATTTATAGCAGGAGCTTACCTCAGGTTGATATTTGCATTGGTGAGCAAATTTATATATTTGAGTTTGTTTAAGCACTTTCTTAAAAGAAAAAAAAAAGGGTAGTTTGAAGATTTATACATAAGTTTTCAAAAAGAAATTCACTAAATATAAATTTATTAATTTGCTTTAAGTTTATTTGAAGATCAATTAAAAAGGACTAAGGTTGCCAACGGTACCAGTTGTCAGCGGATCCCTCCTTATTTCTGAATATTCGTTTTGAATGTTATCATATTTAGCTTTTCACAATAGAAAATTTTAGTGGAGTACATTAGTTAATTGTCATCTTACAAGATTTTTTTTATTCAAAAAGAATGGTTAATGATTTTGAAAGTTTACAAGTGCAACAATGAGTTCTAAAATTAAATTTTATGATAAGTTACTACACAATACATTTTTCATTATATTTACTATAACAATCATTATTTCAAAATTAATAAAGAGAGGTGATGCAAATGGTTTAGTAGCTCAAGTGGTAGTTAACTGTGATGACTTCTAAGAGGTCATGGGTTCAATCCTCCATGGGCACAAATAAAAAGTTTCAATGAAACTGGTCGAGTATTCCACTTTCTTCAAAAAAAAAAAAAAATAAAGAAATGTGATAATTGTCCCACCTAAAAATCCTCCTTATTTGTTTTTCAATACATTTTTTGTTGAATTTTTTTTCGACATGCAATAAACACTTTTTACGGCCTCATTTATGTCCTCAACCATGTACAAGACTCATACTATATAATGAAAGAAGAAATATTAAAAAAAATTTACTCAAAGTTTGAGAGAAATGAGAGAGAGGAAGAGATAATATCAACCAATTTAACTAGCGGAATAGATAAATAGGAAAGTTAAAAGGTGACAAAAAAATATTTGTCATCGTTAATAAGAGCATGACTACCTTAGATATATATATTTTTTTTATAAGTTATGTCCACCTTAGATTTCGCTCTCGAATTAAAACGATGTAATCTTGAGCGTTGAAACATGCGATTGGAGGTAGATTGGTCTAAGTTCTAACACAGTAGCAATTAGTATTTAGCATGACTAGTAAAGAGTCCACATTGTTGCTTTGAGCTTAAATTGTTAGTTCTTATAATAAATTTTTAAGATAATATATAATTGGTCTTACATTGAGGAAATTGATATGACTTTAAATTTTAATGGACCAAGACATTAATGTCAACAGGCATTAACGTAAATCAACGATTCTAATTTATCCAAAAAATAATCAACGGTTCAGGTTTCTTATTTTTAAAAAATAGTTATTTCATGTTATTTTTTCTAATTTTATATATAGTAAAGATATAAAGAGAGCACAAAATTCGAAATATGAATATGACAATTGACAGGAGAGGAGCTTGGATGGTGACACCGGCATTGCATCATCAAGCGCCGACTTCTTCTCTCTGAATTCTCTCATCTCCCGTCCGTCATCTCCTATTTAATTTCTCGTCTTTCTTTGTGCAGTCAACATAACATATATATATATATATATGGAGCTAGACCATTATACTAACGTTAGTATTTTGGATCGAAATGCTAACGCCTCAAATTTTATATTATTGTGTCCGAAATCGTGATTTATGATGCTCAATAAATTCTTTATATGAAAATATTGGAAAATACAAAAATTTTCATTTTTAGAGTTTTCTAAGTATTTGTTTTGTATTTTTTAAAATAGCACGTACAAACATCAATATTTTATTAATATTTATGAGCTCTTTTCTAAAATTCAAAACAAATACTTAGAAAACTCTAAAAATAAAAATTTTTTGTATTCCCCAATATTTTCATATAAAGAATTTATTGAGCACCATAAATCGCGATTTCGGATACGATAACATAAAATTTGAGGCGTTAGCATTTCGGTCTGAAATGTTAACGTTAGTATAATAGTCTAACTCTATATATATGTATATATACATTCATATTCGTCATTAAAATTTCTCAAAGTATTCGTTATTCAATAGTCAAAGAAAAAGATTCCTTCAGACATTTCTTATGTGGTGCTAGCCAGGCAGCTAGCGTTAAATTAAATTTGAACAATGTTATGTATTTTTTGTTTTTTTTTGATCCTCATAAAATAAAACTATATTAGGTTGCAATAATAATACAGATTTCTAAATAAAAAGGTAACAAATTCAGTAATTGGAACTTGTAAGGCAGTCAGATTCCGATATAAAATTTTTAACTGCTCATCTGACTGCATGCACTCAAAAAAAAAAAAAAAAAAAAAAAAATTCTCTCAATGAAACATCACATAATTCAGGTAATTAATCTCTGTGAAATATCTTAAAAATCTTGTGCAATTATCACAACCATCCAAATGCATGACATGTCCATCTGCATAAAAAGAGTACATTTGGTACTCACTGGCACTGCTCCAGCGTTTCATGATGTATTATTGTTGTATTGATGTTGCAACCTGAGCTACAGTGTACACTGTTTTGTATTATCTGACTGAAACTACCACCCAATTAATCTCCTAAAAAAAAAAAAGGAATAGAAAAGAAAGAATATATTACAGGAATAATTATAACGACAAAATGTACCATGTATTGCTTTGTCACATCGGAGGTGTTGTATAACATGTACCGGATGCTTTGTCAAGTCTCAAGAATGTGCTCTTCCTTTTTAATAGCTGCCACATTTAATATCTGATGCGATTCTTGATTAAATTTGGGGGTACTTCTGGTCCGGAAAATACCAAACTTACTTCATTACATATAAACATATTTGTATCTTAAAATAATAAAATTCCCGCTTTTTAATAAATAATTAATTTACAAGCTTCATTCATGGAGCATTAATTAAGAAAACAATCTCGACAAATTAACAACTGTGGAGACCGTGCAATTGTATTTTTCTTTTGAGGAACGTGCAATCATAGTACTTTTCGAGGAGGATATACAACCATAGCTGCACGCATTTTGCAGCTATATAACAATAAGTCAATAACAATAACAGTTGAAATAAATCTTCCCAGATATGACGATATAATTACCTGTACACATACATGTACGCAGTTAATATAATTATAGGGTCACTCAAAAAAAAAAACATATATAATTATAGGGGATTATAATGCCACCGTACACAGTCGTTGTAGGGGACATTATTCCTTCTAACGACTTGTCACATTATCCTCTCTCTGTATCAGCACTCAGAAATCAGAACATCATAATTCAATTAATTAATGATCCTTCGATTCTGTTCAAGTAATTGTACCAGTTTAAACTGGTATATTATATATGATGAGTAATATCAGTATACAGCAGGGCAGAGTTTGATTTGACGTCAGGGAAATGATGTATCGTATATCGTACACCGTATATTCGTATCTCACATGACCAGTCTTCTCCGAGTATGACAACTTAAAGTTCCTGATGATATTGATATCATAAATATCATCATGCCTAGCTGGGTAGCTATGTAGCCATTTTGTCTCCCTAGCTGGAGGCCTGGACCCTGGCCTCCTCTTTGTTTTCAACCGGTACAGTGTTTACCAGTACCCCGTACCAGTACTACAGTACCACCATCTCTCTCTTTTCCTCGAGGTGCAGTTGTAACTTGTAAGAATAATTAGAACTATACGTTCTGTTTAGCAAGCGTAGTAAGTTAAAGCAGAGTAAAACACTAAATCACTTTAAAGTAGTGATGTTTGGTAGTAGTGAAGTAAATAGGTAAAATAAAGTGGATAAATGTGTAAAAGATGTGATTATTAAACCTTAAATCACTTCTGTTTGATAACTTAAAGCACCTTAAATCATCTTACTTCACTTTTACTACACTACCAAACGGGGATAAGTATTAAGAATTATTATGAAAACGAAATGTAAATAATTCAAATTATAATTTATCATGCTCAAAATTTATGTACAAAGAAGCACTGTTTAATTAATAATTCAGAGACAATTTGAAAAATTCAAAAAAAAAAAAAAACTTAAAAAGTTCCAAACATGAAAAAATGAAAAAAATTTTGTATCAAAAAATTTTCTTATGATGAATTTAGTTGAACCATAAATCAAAGTTTCGAGCATAACAAATTTGAGTAGTTCACATTTTGAAGTGAAATACAAATGTTTTTATATTAGTCGAACTCAAATTATATAATATTTTTAATTTATTCAAAATTTTGTAAAATACTCCATGATGCAATTGTTTTCATATTAGTGCAACTCAAATCATATAATATTTTAATTTATTCAAAATTTTGTAAAATACTGAGCTAATACAACTAGTTAAGAGTCCGAATCTGCTGTTATTCTTAGCGATAACTGTGTAATTCTGTTATTAAAGTTTGATAGAGTTCTGCCTAACATAAACCGATGAGTGACAAACCTATTTATGTTGCTTTTTTTTGTTTTGAGGCATAATTTTCTTGTAATAAAAGTTAGAATTATATTAAAAAAAAAATAGATTAGTATACATTTTTTTTTTTTCTTTTCCTAAAGAAAGTTTACGTCCTTGCAAAGTATTATTATTATTTTTTTTTTTCAATTGTGGGTTGAGACAACCAATTTGTTCCATAATTTTATTAGGCTCTGGCACTAATTGTTGGGCCATGCATATCTAACATATTTCATATCCCAGATCCAAAAAAAAAGTTTGGACTTTTGTAATCTTTGCTAATGTTGTCATGACAGAATTTAAGAATCCACTTGGATTTATCATCCAGAATACTCGATTTGAGTTAAGAACCCAATCTATATACAATGTTATCCAGAATGCTGCATGCCCGATTTGTTTTAAGTTTCATGTGGATTGTTTGTTTGGGCCTTGATATGAAATATGTTAGACATATTGGGCTGATTTGTGATTAAGAGATCTCAATCTTCAGTTCTTCACTCGTAAAAAGTAAAAACTAATGAACAAATACAGAATAATGAATCAAAAGAATTCTCAGGGTCAAAAATGCATATAAACAATGGGAGTTGATAACTGCACTGCTTAAAATTTCTCTTAACCGGACTCCAATACATCTTTAGTTAAAAATTAATTTTTAAATACAACAAATTACTTTTACCGGTTGCAATTCGCATCCTCAATTGAACAAAACACTTATATATTTACAATCGAAAGATCGTGAATAAAAAAAAATTCACTCAAAATTTATAAGAGTATGAGAAAGAAAGAGAAAATATTACCAATTTAGTTTGGGGGATGGATATGGGGGAAAGTTAAGTGGGGGGCAAAGATAATTTCTCATAAACAATTGAAGATTAATTGAGGCATATGCATTCAGAATTTGATTATCGCATACAGAACCAAAAAAAAAAAAAAAAGAATGTCAACTATCTTTATTTTTTTATTTTTTGTTAAAAGAATGTCAACTATCAACATTCGGTGGAAATCACAACCAGGGGGTGCATTATCGAAGATGTCTATGATATTATAAAAATTAGAAATAGCCCACTAATTGTACTATTAAATTTTTGTTAGTACACTGACTGGAGGTAGGGGGAAGTTATTGATCGTTGACTTAGTGAGATGATCTTACTGTACTGATATTATGTGCTAATTCGAATCTAGCTGCAAATTATGTAGGAGACTAGGTTACACTTACAATAAGGAAAAAATGTGTATATTTATTTTTTTTTAAAGAGTAATACCTAATGTCCATAGAAAAACCGTCCATAGCGTCTATAGGTTACATTTTGAGATGTATATCAGTATATGTTACATTTCAGGGTGTATTCGTTATATTCCGTACATGTGTATAGATGTATGGACAGTTTTTCGATGGACGCAAGATTTTCTCCTTTTTAAATGCTGCTGGTGCAATTATTAGTTTCCTGGTAGTTTCGTCGAAGCAACTGAGCAACAGAAGGTCAAAAGCCTTTCAGGAATGTGGAAGAAAAATTAAAAATAATGTGGGTGAGAATCATGCCCACTTAATTAAATGGAGACCAAGTTAATAAATAGTAGATGAGATTCAAGTTTACACGTAATTTTAGTTGATCCTATTTGAATTTCTTTTTATTTTATTTCACTAAACACATGTTTTAATTTTCATGAATATTTCTGTAGTAGCAATATATATGTTTCTGTTATGTCTGCCACTTTACAGTGTATTATGTTCTTAACATATTATGGTGATCAACTGACCATATATGTGTGGACATCTAAACATTGTCTTTTTTAGGATTGAGATCATATATGTTGACATGTTACCGACCATAACTAAGCTGTAATTTTTTTTTTGACATAAGATAAGGTAAGGGTCAAGCTACTCAAATTTAAATGTCTATAAAAGATATCTATCTGGTTTTCGAATCCGTGACCTCCCAAATGGAGAGCGTTGCCTTTAGCCACTAGATTAAAGATTGGTTATTCATAACTAAGCTGTAATATTTTCCAAAATGTGATATAAAAATGTTTAGCCTACGATTTTCATATAATTTGATAATTTCTATTTAATAGTGTATGAGCGTATTAAATACAACCATTGTAAACTATATTTATTTCATGAAAAACATAATACATTTATACATTTATATGTTATAAATCGTCATTTAATTAATCCTAGAAACCAAATCAATAAAATTCAAATTTAGATTATATGATCAATTACTTTGATAAAAAAAAATGAAAATATTTATCTGGACCAGCATCCAGACCATTGGTTACCTAACTCGCAAGATTACTAATTGATGTGACATTGTTTTAACAATCATTTCCGTACAACAAAATCCAACCTGTGACTTCACTCGTCCAAGGTGGCGCTTTGAACAGCGTTAAAAAGTCTTCGGACACACTAAAATAAAAAAAATGGAATGACCAGACTAACCTCGCCATGGATTCCAATATTCCAAAACATGAAATTGGTCTTGTATTAAAAATTACAGTTCTCAATAAATTTTTAATATCAAAAGGCTGAGAAATGCAATTTTTTTTTCTATTTTCGAAGCTTCTAACTATTTTTCAGATTTTTCAAAATGACTCTAAAATATTAATAGAATAGTGCATATTTGTATGCAAAATTTCATAATTGATATTAACGATTCGAGAAAAAAAATATCATACATGCATCTCCGTAGCATTTTATTTTTATTTTCAAAAAGTTCGTCTTTGACGCTTATAGTAAAATTGTCCATAACGTTTACAAATTATATTTTGGGATATATTTGTTATATTTTACAAATTATATTTTGGGATATATTTGTTATATTATTAGTATGTTAATTACATTTCAGGATGTATTTGTTATATTACTTATATGTCAATAGACATATAAACGGCTTTTTTAAGATATCCTTACTATATATAAAAGCATATTAGAAAAAATGACATGAAAGGGCTATCTTCTCACAATAAGAAACCTGGGTCGTGGATCATTTTCTTGGATAGATTAGAATTTAGAACCATTAATTTACATTAATGCTCGTTGACATTAATGTCTTAGCCCATTAAAATTTAGTACCCATCTCAATTTCCTCAATATAAAACTCATTATATATTATCTTAAAAAATTATTATAAGAAATAACAATTTCAACTCAAAGCAAAGCGTAGACTGTTTACTAGGTTCTTTAAACAGAGGAGGAAGGGGTAACTTTGTCCAGAGAATTTTCATACGAGTGCTCAAATTACACCCATCGCCAGACACCAACGCAAAAGTGATCAAGTGAACAACACATTTGCTACTTGTAACTTGCTACCAAATCCTACATTCCTACTTGACTCCTTACTCCTTACCTACCTTGCTCTGATGGAGGAGAACGGTGTGAAGCCATCGCTTGACTTGGAGGCCGAGGTCGATGCAGAGGAGCGGTGGCATTTCGGTCCGAGCGAGGCCGTTGCGGCGGCCGGTAGCCGGAGCATCCGGGGGATGCTCAAGAAGCTCATTGACAGTGTGGAGGCGACCGGGCCCAGGCCGGTGATCGCACTAGGCCACGGCGATCCGTCGGTGTATCCGAGCTTCCGCACCGCTCCGGTCGCAGAGGATGCGATCGTGGAGGCGCTACGATCAGGCCGGTACAACGGCTACGGGCCGTCCAACGGGGCGCTTCCTGCCCGGCAGTAAGTGTCCATTTATTTGTTATTTTGTAATTTTATAATTTTATATTAGGACAGTGATACTATTTCATAAATTTTGACCATACAACACTGTGATGAGGTGATATATGAGTCGGAGGGTCATTTTTGTTAAATTTTGAGGGTCGGAGGTATATTTTTGTAAAATTTTTTAAGGTCATTTTTGTTAATAATTTTTCAAGGTGGGATAATTTTGTAAGTTTTCTTAAAAATTAAGTTTTTTTTTTTTTTTTTTTTTTTTTTTTTGTAAAATTTTCTGAAAGAAAGGAATATTTTTGTAAATTTTTGCCAGCTCATCATATGGTGCAGGAGCAATGTGAGGGGAAATATATATTTTTCCTTTATTATTAATCTTTCTAAATTAGTAATTGGCTTTGGAAGGTAACTGCATTTATCACGAGTTGGTAGATAATTATTGCACATATATAGAACTATTTTAGTTGTGGTGGTGGTTGTTGTCTTGATGATAATTGTTGGGTCCATTCCCTTCAATCGTGTTGAGGGATAGATATAAAGGCTACAAGTATGTATAAGGGTACCATTCTACCAACCAGCACTTGAAATAGCAAAATATTTACATTTTAAATGATAGGACATATGATGATTTTGTAGCTTAAATTTTGCGAACAACACTGATTAGTTATAAAAGTGAATCAGTATAGTAATTCTTTAAGAAAAATGGTTCTCAAGTTTCAAGTTTCAAGTTTCAACTCACAGATTAGTTTTTAACTTCTTATAAAAATAAGTTAGCATAACCTTAATTAACAACCTTATATACAATTATCTGACAACTTTCTTGTGGAATAAATAATCAAGTGGAAACAGATCAAATATATAAAGGGTCCAGATATGGTGATACCATTGAGGATACTATATAGTTTGACTTGGTCAAACAAACTAATTAGTCAGCTAAACGTACTAATTATTTAACTTAATATACAAAAATTAAGATACGAAAGTTCTGTTACGGTATGTCTGAAGTTCTGTAATAGAATTCATTATGTTTTGAATTTGTTTAATTGTTTCGCAACGAGAAAAACTGTCAGACTGTATGCGATTTTGGTATTTGTCAATAATGCAGGGCAGTTGCGGAGTATCTCTCGAAGGATCTACCCTTCAAGCTATCTCCGGATGACGTCTTCCTCACAGTCGGCTGCGCACAGGCAATAGAGGTTGTCATAACAGCTCTTGCGCGAACTGGTGCGAACATCCTGCTCCCTCGGCCCGGTTTCCCCAAGTATGAGGCATGTTGTACTGTGAACCATCTTGAAATAAGGCACTTCGATCTCATCCCTGAAAGGGGATGGGAAGTTGATCTTGGCCAAGTGGAGGAACTCGCTGACGAGAATACCGTTGCGATCGCTCTTATCAATCCTAATAACCCTTGTGGCAGTGTGCTTAAGTACCAGCATATGGAGGAGGTTGCGTCACATTCAATTTCATTGACTTAATTCGTATCAATTTGTTCTTAATTCTATCGGAAGCTATCGACATTTTTTTGATGTGAATAACTCAACCAACATGTGTACTGATTGTGATTGCAGATAGCGAAAATGGCAAGGAAACTCGGTATGCTGGTAATATGTGACGAGGTGTACGACCATTTGACATTCGGGGACAACCCTTTCATACCAATGGGGGTTTTCGGAGATATTGTGCCCGTTATCACTCTCGGATCCATATCGAAAAGGTGGATCGTGCCTGGTTGGCGGCTCGGTTGGATCGCCGCTGCTGACCCCAAACACATCTTGAGGAAAACAAAGGTTGTCACTGCTGCCATTTCTGAGTTTTCTCCTTTTGAATTTTCGCTTCTTTTGCTCTTGTGGATTCATAAACTGTGAACTTCAACTAATTTTTCTATTAGGTTGTCGAATCCATCAGAAGTTATCTGGACATAACGTGCGACCCGGCTGCCTTTATTCAGGTTATCTCGAAAACATCCTTTTTTAACTACAAACATCAGCAAGTAGCAAACGAAGAATCTGGATACGAAATTTCTTCCAAGCTCTCCTGAATTGTCTGCGTGTTCGTTTGTAGGGAGCGGTACCTCAGATCATTGAAAGAACAAAGGATGATTTCTTTAACAACATAATTGATGTTCTGAGAGATACGGCTGAGACGTTCTATAATGAGATTAAGGATATCAAGTGTTTAACTTGCCCTCACAAGCCAGAGGCCTCGATGTTTGTTATGGTATGTAAGAGGAAAACAGGAATGAAGAAGGAATACAAGAATCAAGTGTTTTGCTCCATCTTAAATTGGTTTAGTTTAAATGACAAGGTGATCAATAAAATTTTTAACCAATTTTGTAGGTTAAGCTCAACTTGTCATATCTGGAGGATATCAGTGATGATGTAGATTTCTGTTACAAATTAGCCAAAGAAGAGTCTGTCATAGTAACACCAGGTACATTGTTTCCATTATTTAATTCACATGCGTTTGTACTCAGGGACGGATTTGTGCATAGGCATGCCCCGGCAAGTGTCCGGACTTAATTTCTTGAAGCTATGGTATATATAGCATGCTTCTATGGGATGTCTATTTAAAATATCAAGTAAATATCACATTGTGCCTTAGCTTAATTAACAATTAGGCATGTATCTTCTCTTAAGATTCAACTGTGCCATAGCTTGTTCAAGAGTCTGGTTCCATCCCTGTTTGTACCAGTGAAATCCCCTGCCCAATCAACAAGAAAATATAAAAGTAAAGAAGAAAGAAAGAAAAAGATTTGCTGCTCATGACATTTTTTTTTTTTATTTTTCTTGGCTACCAGTATATCACCATTTTTGTGGGCATTTTTGAGGGGGAAAAAACATAACTAGGTAAAAAAAGGGAAACAGTTAGGTACCGCCATGATCTATCAATCTGGAAATTTGGCACATCAAAATGATCAAACTTACAAAAACACAAAGGCCCTATCAAGAAAAGATTAATTCTTTTTCATCTTAATCAGACAATGTGTTTTATCTTGCAGGGATTGCCGTCGAGATGACGAACTGGCTGCGCATGACATTTGCAGTCGAGCCGGCCATTCTCGCGGTCGGGCTAGAGAGGCTCAAGTCCTTTTGCAAGAGGCATGAAAAGAATTGAAACAAATAAATATACCCATCTGTGATATGTAATTAGGCATTGAGAACACTTTGATTCTGTGAAAGAATATCAATTTGAAAAACACAATAAGGACAGCGATTAGCAGCTACTTAATTGATCTGATTTCCGTTTTAAACGTGTTGAGTTTTGAAATTTTTTATTCATTGTGGGTTTGTTAACATGTTGGGTTAAGTTTGTCATTGGAACATTTATTTGATTGACCCATGTTATGAAGATGGAATAAAGAGGTTTTATTGGGCCTCAAAGCTTGTATCAATTATATATTATAAGCCCGTAATTAGCCGAGAACAATTACGAAAGTATAAGATAGTAAAGTGGGGATGTCTGTTACCTGCTTGGAATGAACAGTTACAAGCTCTCAATCTGCCGTCGGATTTAAATCTAATGGTTGCTATACTTTTTGCTGATGTATGCTGACATCATATGGTGTGAATCATCTTTATAAGTTGCTTGAGACACATCATGCTTCCTCTGTGTTAGGTGACAAAATCTGACTCTAGACCAAAAAAAATCTGTCCGACCCGCCCGACCCGACTCGAGTTTTAAGGAAAGTCAAACTGACTAGAACCCGACTGGTGTTTCAGGGAAAGTCAGATTGACCCGAACCCGACCTGACCCGACCTGAACAACTCGAAACCCAGGATAACCCGGGAATAGAGGTGCAAAATCTGACCAGATCCGAGAAACCTGCTCGACCCGACCCGAACCCGACCAGAAAAAATGCTGGCAGACGTCAACTCGGTACCCGACCCGACCCGAAAAGATGCTGGCAGTCGTCAACTGTCAACTCGATACCCGACCCGACATTTGGTCAAACTGACCCGACCCAACCCGACAATCTGACACCTCTAGTCTGCCCAAATGACCCGACATTTCCATTTGGTCAAACTGACCCGACAATTTACCACCTATAGTCGATGGTTTGTTGTTGTTTTTCTCTTTAAAATGAAACAACTGATATTCTGTTATGAGTAGCTGATGAGGTATCATATATAGTATATATTATTGAAAAGATTAATGCCGACAATTTCATGTATATAGTGTATGGGGCAAAGATACAATATGATGTTCAGATAGAAAAAAGAAAATTATGCTTAATTTATATACATATACATAACATACAATAATGGACTATGGCTGTGACGGAGATTATTGTAACGACATGTGTAGAATCACCGTCAGTATTGCTTTCTTTTCAACACAGTTTAAATGGCATCATTAAAATATATAAATGATGTAACAATAAATAATGTAAATAATTGTCCCTAAGTTATGTAATCCCTTTCTTTTTTTTTTATTTTTACACGTTTTATTTAAATTCAATCATTTCAAAAAAAATTGTTCATATAATAAATGAAAACAATTAAAAAAATTTCTTCACCAAATAAAATAAAATTTAAATTCATACTCTAGAAAGGGCTTCCAACTTTTTTAGCTGTGCCACATCATCATTAATTTCAACGATTGATTTTGTTTCTCTCTCTTCTTTATCTTAATCAAATGGCTCAAATTAATTTTTTTTCATTGAAGAGAGATAATATAATTTGTCTAAAAAACAATTTAAGATTCAAAATATTTGCAACTCTTTATATTTTTTTATATGAATTAATATTTGTATTTAGGAAAATTATTTACAGCTAAAAATACGATATTTAGGAAAATATGTTAAGTTCATATTTATTTAATAAGATATATTTAGGAAAAATATATATATTTGTTTTATATATCTCTTAATTTATGTAATACTCCCCCCGGTTCACAGCTCTAGTAATATTAAAACACACAATCCTCTAACCCCTTCACAGAAGTGAACATTTCGTATATATATATAGTTGCTGCGAAGCAGCAGCAACGGAGAACCTAGTTACTTTTTATCTTATGCCTATTTTAGGAGCCTAGATTGGTTGATGTCTTTTAAATAGTTTAAGAACCAATTTAGTGTAAATAAAAGTTTAAAAACAAGGGTAAATCTTCTATCCCCCACAATGAAATCCCCAACATAAATCCCCAAGTCCAATCCAACCGTCAATCGCTGATATGTATTCCCAAGCCACATATTTGTGACTACTCCATAACATTTCATTTTTAGAAAATTTTACTGATAATCACCCGCCCCCCGCCCCAAAATCATAAACACCAGTTCATGCGATCTGACAGTTCACATTTGTTTTCGTTCTTCCGATTTTGCCTTTTTTTTTTTTTTTTGTTGCATTTGCTTCAATTGTCCTGTTGTATGTTTGTCTTCTTTCTTCAATTCTAACTTGTTAATTAATTCAATTTTATTTGTGGGATCTGATGGCCTGAGTGCCATATCATATACGAGGTATACCTTTCATAAATTCTAACGTGTTTATTATTATTTACAATTTTTTATTAGAATCTTTGTCTGAAATCTCAGAATTTAATCTAGATTTTTTAGTAACATAGCTACATTTGATGCTTTATTTGATTCCGTATAAATATTTGAGCTGATCCGATTTGAAAGTAATGTTATCAGAAAAATCACATTAAGCACTATTTATACTTGATTAATATATAAATCATTTAGTAACTATTTATACCTTTACTTCATGAATATTTTAACTTTTGACTATAGATATTAGTATGTATATTATTCTATCATATATTACATATTTATACTTTGTTTCTAAAAAGTAAGGGTACCTAACATTTTTTAAATTTTGGATGTTATGACGATTTCGAAAATTTTCTTTGATAGGTATTTATATTTTGCTTCTTTAACATTTTAACTCCTCACTAGTAGGTATTATTATCTATATCGTTTTTTACAGATATGTATACAGTGGAGTAAAAATATTTCATGTTTTGATATAAATAGTATTAAACAGAAAATATTCATATTTTCAAATATAATTATTTGTACTTACAATGTTCACTATTTGTACCTTGCTTTTTAGAAAGTTAGTTATGTTGGTGGTTATTGGCAGTTATTTTGGTCAAATTGGGGATTTGACTTGGGGATTTTTTGGATAGAACATTTTTTTTCATATTCTTGTTGTTAGGACAATTTTCAAAAGTTTTATTTATAGATATTTATACTTCGATTCTTTGATATTTGTACTTCTCTTTGTAATTATTATTACCAGTGTCGGTTTTTCATGTTTTTCTAAAAGTCATGTAGTAATAATATATAGTTCACCTTGACATTGATAATGAGTTGGTCAAATTTAGGGATTTGACTTGGAGATTTATATTTGGGGATAGATATCTTCTCCCTAAAAACAATAAGTAGATTCCCCCAACACTAACGAAAAGAAAAACACACACACACAACCCAAAAAAAAAAAAAAGGAAATAAAAGGAAAAACGAAAAGGGTGACTTGGCACCCTTCGGAAGCCAAGATTGTTACCTATTTTAGGGAATATATTAATAGCTATAAGTATATATAAAACAATATTCAAATTGATCAAAACTGAATTAGTATCTATACGTAAGTTAAAAAAGTATGTCTATGAACTTTTTATATATTTTTAAGTGATCCCTACCAAATTATTAATGGCAGATTATCAGATCTCTGGCTTTTTTTTTTTTTTTTTTTTTTTTTCCGTTTTCCTTTGACAGGGACATGGGTTTATGGGTTTACATCCATCCCTGACCTCTTGTCTTGTCTCTTCCGTATCCTTCATTCTTCTTCTTGAGTATTTTAACAATCGGAAACTTCATGTGTCCACGCAGTCAACTGATACATCAATCCATCGTTGACTTGCGTTTGACTTGGAATTGCCAGCGACGAACCGCTCTTCCACGGTGGACTTTTTCTCACCGATCTTAATCCTACCAGGTGGCATTAACCTCTCTCTCTCCTTCTCAGCATATGCAATCATAACCCTACCGATCTTTTTTCTCAGCGATCCTAAGACCAGTCTAATCGCTTTTAATGCCTATCTCATCCATGTCCGATCGCCGCTTTGATTCACCGATATCCCGCTGGCGATTAAATTCAATTTTTGAAATATCCCGCCTAATTCATTTGTATGCCCTATTTCACCCCGTCGTCTCTCTTATAAGGCCATTTCACCTCCATTTTAAATTCTGATATCTTTTACACAGAGAAACACTTCTCTCCAAAATTAACTCCGGTAGGTAAAGAAGAACACTTGATACGTTACTTTAAGGCATCTTTTAGTTACATCGACAGATGTTGCTGTTACACAGGAATGAATAAATGGCTCACGATGCAATAAATGACATTGAGTTCCCAAATTGGAACATTGCTCTTACTGAAATTAATTTTTTTTTTTTTGGATGTGCATTAAAAGATTTTTTGAGCAACTCATTTTCCACATTGAAAAGGTTCATTCGTTACTTCGTTCTTAGTGGTTTCCTTTTTTCTGTTCTCATTTGCCATTACTTGTTATATTCGAAAGTTTAAGCGTTACGGATAGTCATAGGAAGTGTTACATGCACAAGTGATGTTGTTACTAGGCTCTTATTTCTTTTTTTTTCCCGGATGTGCACGAAATACTTGTTACTTATGGTTTGAAGAAGAGTTACAATCAAAATTACAATCGTTACGGGTTTTCAAAAAAGTGTTACATTCAAAACATCAGCTGTTACTGTGCTTTTTTATGTGATTTTTCCCCACTGTCCACGAAACACTTGTTACCAGTAGTTATAATATTTGTTACGTTCTATAGTTCATTTGTTACGGATATTCAAAATAGTGTTACATTCAACAGTTTACCTTGTTACTATACACAAACATTATTTTAAGTAAAGCATTTTAACATACCGTGTCACAATATGGGATGTAGTAGTTGCATTATGAGATCTAGTAGTTACATTTGGGTATGCAGTAGTTACATTACAGGATGTAAATATTAATTACATAATCTAGTTAAATACATTTTAACAGACTGCGACACAGTAAAACTCAAACAAATGAATTTTAAGATTCTGTCAAAATTACAGTAATAATAGATCTAAATAAACTATCAAGTTTCCAACTAACTCAGGATGAAATTAATCTGCATGGCATTGCTCTAATGGGCCATTCTGTAACTAATAAAGCTGCTAAATTTACATTAGCCAACATATTAATGCAATATGTCACAATCCAAAGGGCAAAACGTTACAAGCTAATAGTTAGCGGTTACAATGGAATTACAAAAACACCAACAAAAGGGAATAATTTATGTTCATTGATTAAAAAGTTAAAATTACAACCGATTAACAAATTACCCAGAAGTGGACGCTGGGGAGTACACCAGTGGACTTTGCGAGGTCATTATCCCTGATGACAATATCCTTCCACTGTCCATTCGCAATACCACCTTAATGCATCAAATGAAAAAAAGGGAGAGAGACCAGCTGTATAGTGAAAAAAAACTTATTCGTGTTACAAAGAGTGAAAGAGGAGTGGGCGGGATTAACGGTTCAAAAAAGGTTTGTCTGTTTGTAAATTAGATTGGAGCAGAAAAAAAAATTATATTGTCAAATCAACCGCTTTATTTATTTTATTTGGAACTGCACATGTACCAGTGTGTTTGTGTTAAAAAAATAAACCTACGATCAATAGGAGTGAAATAGAGTGTAACCGTTGGTTTCGTTGCCGTGTCACGCATACTCAAATCCACCTAAGATGCGCATGTGGTATCTTGTGGATCGATGGATCAAATTGTTGTGGACGCTAGGTACTTCACAATCCAACTCCATGACCTTTCAAAAAAAAAAACAATCCAACTCCATGTACGGATGTGACGTACATAATACTCTCCAAGGTTGTGCTGGTTATCTGGCCAGTGGGACCCACAGAAAGAGCCATCCATCCAATATCCCATTCCCAAATCCCAGTTTGTGTAACTCGCAACACTGATTCGTACTTAAAGTCTTGGGTACGGAACATCAAATTATGTATAGAGGAGGGATCCATTGACAATGCATATTTTGACAATCTTGACAACGGTCATCTTTAAAATTTATAAAAAATCATAAAAAATCTTAAAAATGAAAAAAGTTTATGGAAGTTATGCTTAACTTATAGATTGATTATGTTTTCAATTATATTCAATTTAAGCGATATTTGATAGATTTTTAAAGATCTTTTAATTACAACCGTTAAAAAATGTACAAAATTTTGATAAGGCATCAAATGATGTTCAAATTGATTGAAATTTGAAACACTATCAATCTATAAGTTAAATAATGCATCCATAAAACTTTTTTCATTTTTAAGATTTTTTATGATTTTTTTACAAATTTTTAAAGATGACCATTATCAAAATTGTTAAAATATGCATTGTCAAGGTATCCCTCCTCTTATGTATATATATTATATTATTATGTACAAATCACAAGTACAACCAAGATGCACATGCCGCCAGGAATTCATATCCCCTGCTGTACTGGATTGCGCAGTTCACAACATCAGCCGTTGGATTGTCTAGAGTTCGTGCTAGTGCGGATCTCGAGATGATCCAACGGATGATGTTGTGAACTGCACAATGTAGTTAGGGGATGAGCAGTTGAGCACTCATGCAGCCAGTGTCTTTTTTTCCTTTTTTTTTTTGATGAAGCAGCCAGTGTCACTTGCCACTCATCATTAAAAAAAAAAGACTTATATATATATATACTAGCTATCCTATCAATCATGCTCCTTTGTTTTATGCCTTGATGGAGGAGAACAGTAGAGTGAAGCCATCGCCGGAAGTGGAGGCAGCTGAGGAGGAGAAGTGGCAGTTCGGTCTGAACAAGGCCGCTGCGGCTGCAAGTAACCGGAGCATCCGGGTGACCCTCAACAAGGTCATCTCTTGCGTAGAGGAAAGCGGCCCCAGGCCGGTGGTCTCGCTCGGCCAAGGCAATCCCTCGGTGTTCCCGAGCTTCCGCATTGCTCCGGTTGCCGAGGATGCGGTCGTGGAGACCATCCGATCAGCTCGATACAACAGCTACGGGCCTACTAACGGGGTTCTCGCAGCCCGACAGTGAGTTTTGAACCTGAGTAACTGGAATGAGTAATACCTAGGTAGCGTCCATAGAATATCTGTCCATAGCATCAGCGTCCATAGGTTACAAAATCAGATCTATCTGTTATAAAATCAGATGTATTTGTTACATTCTGAGTAGGTCTATGGACATATGGAAGCATTTTCAGATGTATTCGCATCGGTTCGGAGAGAAGCAGATTGATCCTCAATTCCTACCACTGCAAAGAAAATTAAACATTTTCTGTGATGACTAATTTTGTCAGTACAGCGCTAAATTTCGTCACTATTAGACCCTTTGTGACGATTTTTTTTTTACTGTCGCTGGTCGTCACTAGTACGCGAGTCACTTATGTATACAATAACGTATTGGTAAAAAGTCCGGTCATTTCTAAGCATGAAAGACCAAAATCTCCTTATGTACATATGCATGATGTTTTGAATATAATTTTTTTTTTTGATAAATTCTTAGTTTTAAAAAGTTTGGTTGCTAACTGGTAAAAACTTTTTGGTCATTTCCCCTGGAAATAAATGTATAAAGAGAGAGAAATAAAAAAAAATAGTAATACTATAATGGTAACAGATCTTTTTATTTGTGTAATTACCTAAACTTAATCATCGGTCAATAGCATGGAATTTCCTATTGGAAAACAATATTGACATATAACAATACTGCGGTTGACATCTTTGGCCCATGATTAATTATCATTCAATTAAAACACAGAAAATTCTAAGAATTGCAGGGCAGTCGCAGAGTACATTGCAAAGGATCTACCGTACCGGCTCTCCCCTGATGATGTTTTCCTCACAGCAGGCTGTGCACAGGCAATGGAGATAGTCATAGCAGTGCTGGCCCGACCTGGTGCCAACGTATTGCTCCCGAGGCCAGGTTTCCCCATGTATGAGGCACGCTGCACCTTCCTCAATCTCCAAATGAGGCACTTTGATCTCGTACCGGAAAAGGGATGGGAGGTTGATCTCGACCAGGTGGAAGAACTTGCGGATGAGAACACCGTTGCCATTGTTGTTATCAATCCTAATAATCCCTGCGGCAGCGTGTTCAAGTACCAGCACATGGAGGAGGTTCGCATTTGATTTATTTTTACTTTGGATTAATTAGTGAATTTATATGAGGTTCACATTTGAACGAGTTCTAATGTGTACATTAGAAATAAAACCCTGAACCCTTTGTGTCGAAGTCGAAACCTTATTTGTGCTCAGTTTTACTTGTCAAGGTAAAACAAGGCGTGACACGATTTCATTCTCAAAAAAAAAAGAAAGAAAGAAAGAAAAAAAAATAAGTGTACATCAGAATCTAAATGTGCTTTTAAACATTAAATTACTCACGAATCACAATAATTGTGCATAACTGTCTTATTGATTTCAGATAGCTAAAACTGCAAAAAAGCTGGGTATAATGGTAATAGCTGATGAAGTCTATAATCATATGACTTTTGGGAACAATCCTTTTGTCCCCATGGGTGTTCTTGGAGATATTGTGCCGGTTCTCACCCTGGGATCCATATCCAAGAGGTGGGTTGTGCCGGGTTGGCGATTGGGTTGGATCATCACAACTGACCCCAAGAAAAATCTTGAGAAAAACTAAGGTTTTTCCTTTTTTTCTCCCCCTCACAACAAAATTTGCTTCTTTTGCTCTTTTGGATTTTTATATGCTTATTGATTTTGGATTTTTATACGTTATACCTAAATAAGGTAGATTAATATCTAAAAAGAAAAGCAGACCCTGCTTTTCTTGATCCAACGGTTGGGAAACACCGAATTACTTTGAGATTTGTGCGGTAAATACCAAGTACTTTGAGATCGGCGCGACAACCGATCCCGACCATCCGATCGGAAACGCAGGGCCTGCTTTTCTTTCTAGAAAAGCAGCGGATTCCGATCCTTCTACATTACAAGTAATGTTAACATCTGCTGAATATGTCCCATGATGTCAGGTTGTTGAGTCCATCCAAAGCTGTCTCGACATCACAACGGATCCTGCTACCTTTATGCAGGTTATCTAAAATAACTCTTACCATGAACGTCGGTAATTAAGTAGTAATAGAATGCTGCTGATATTAATGTCTGCTTGTTCAAATATGTATAGGGAGCAATACCTCATATTATTGAGAAAAGTACAATGGACAATTTTCTTAACAGTATAGTTCATGTATTGAGAGATGTGGCAGAGATATGCTACAATGGGATAAAGGATATCAAGTGTCTCACTTGCCCTCACAAGCCAGAGGCTTCTATGTTTGTTATGGTAAGAGGGTATAATAATCATAAAAAACATACACCATTTCTAGATGGTATTGAGCATGGTGACACACTCAAAATATTAATCTACCTTATTTAGGTAAAGCTCAATTTGCCGTATCTGGAGGATATTAGTGATGATGTGGATTTTTGTTCCAAATTGGCGAAAGAAGAGTCTGTCATAGTATTGCCAGGTACTTTCTCCAATTTTTGTTCTGGTACGCCTTCGAAGACATAATAACCTGTACAAAGTTTGTTCTTTGAAGTAATCAAGCTTAATTTCTGCATGAAGAATCGTACCAAGCACCATGCAATTAGACCTTTTGTCGAATCTCATTCACTTGCGCTACATATATATATGTCCCTTCTGTTTCATTGTTCATTATCGAATTTGCTTGTATTTGTGCAAATGATAATCTGTATTCCCCAAATGTTCTGCTACTGGCTGCCATTACTGGAGTAGCATTGTATTTATCCCTCAGGTAAAAGTGAGCAAAGTCATATCGTCTTAACTAAGGCTAGATGAAGGAAGACCTTGCCAATTCATAGAGATTGCATGTTAACAATTTGACTGCTATTATATATATATGGTCTGGAATTTCACCCCTTGATAGTTAGTTGATAATTAGATGCTCCTGAAAATTTAATTTTTTTTAGTTTAACAGTGTTTCATCGTGTTATGCATAATTTTAATCATTAATTTTTTAGGGAGTGGCCTGGAGATGAAAAATTGGCTGCGCATAACATTTGCAGCTGAGCCCACTTATCTCGTTGTTGGACTAGAAAGGCTCAAAGAATTTTGCCAGAGGCATGAAAGAAGAGTTGTTGAAATATAAAAGCCCAAGTTCACCATTTGACCACTATTTCAAAGTTCTAAGTTTGCATCCAATAATATGCAGTTGGGTGTGATTGTTGTAGTGGATATGTGATAGTGTAATAAATTTTTAGATATCCATTATGTAGGGGTAAAAACCATTTTCTTCCGTCTATTGTAGAGCTCACTCCTTACTTTAGACTAAAATTGTTACTCCTTATTTTGGATTGAAATTATTATTTCTTATAATAAATTTTTAAGATAAAGAAAATTGAATGGGCCCTAAGTTTTAATGGGTTGAGACATTAAAGTACGTCAACAATGATAATCAATCTAAGTAAACAATCAACGGCTGAGATTTATTTATTAAGGAATATATAACTTTCATATTAAGAAATCCAATGTGTAATGATATTATGTGATAATGGTACGAGTAAATAAAAAAAACCATTTTCTGCATTTCTTTTGACCTGAAATGACCAAATGGTCCATATCTCTGGAATGGAATGGTATCCGCCGATGGCAATATGCTGTCAATGGCAGGACCCCACAAAGAAACAAATTGTACCTATTAAAATCTAAAACCGTCTAAAACTATTCAAATTAACGGTCGGATCAACGTTGCTGCAATCTGCCATAAATAATAGGGTAGTATTCACCTTCTTTTACTTATTTACCAGTTCACTGTATTTTTAATAAACAAATATAATTTTTCAGTGAATATTTAAATCTTTCTGATTAATAATATCATTTTACCTGAACAGATATATTACAGTTTCAGTAAATATTTATGTAATTATGCTAATCACATGAGTATACGTGGTGTGTCGAAACTATAAGAAGAGGTGGATGGGTGCGGAGGCGGACCCATTAAGGACTAAGGAGCAATCCAAGTATGACTACTATTATATTACTATTATATTACTATTATTACTATTATTACTATTATATTACTATTATTACTATTATTACTATTATATTACCATGACCAACAAATCAAACCCCTAGCAGCTACTATTATATTACTATTATTACTATGACTACTATTTCACTATTATTACTATTATTATTACTATTATTATTATTACTACTATTATTATTATTAGTATTATTATTACTACCACTATTACTACTATGTAGTATCATCATTATTATCATTCATATTAGTATTATGTAGTATCATACTCATCATCACTATCATTCATATTAGGACTAGTTTTTCACTATTACCATTGTTATTACTGTTCTTTCTTTATTTATCTATTTTATCTTTCTTACGATCATGATCATCATTGGATTTTACTTGGTTTCATTTTTAGCCTACCCCAACTTGTTTGGGACTAAAGGCTTGGTTGTTGTTGTTGTTGTTGTATCTTACAACCTCTTAAAAATAAACCCATTTTACCAATTGTGTTCTAAGCTTTATTGTTATTGGACTGAAAAATAGTTCTTGTAAACTTCCTAGTAACTAATTGTGTCTGGCTTTCTTTATAGTCTGAATCCGCCACTACATAGGTGACTTACTTTATAGAGTAGACTCCATGTATTTCTCTGAATAATAATGGCAGATACAGATCCAGATCTGTGGTCATTTTTATGTTTTTCACAGACCTTTTATTATTCCTCGAAAAACATGGGCTCGCGGTGCAGCGGTGCTCACAGAATGTGATGTCATCATCGGCTGCTTGTTTATAGATTATCAGGATGCGTTTTTCTGGATCGAGCGGTTGGTATTCACAAACAGTACAAACACTTATGAGACCGATTAAAGTGGACCGTCCGATCGGAAAAACCATGCCCTGCTTTTTTCCAAAAACAAATGCAGCGGATTCCAACTTTCTGACCCGGGTTGGTTTACCTTACTTGTTGTCTCTTTCGTATCCTCCATCATCTTCAAATATTCATGATGTAACTCCATGTAATGTAATGATGTACGGATTTCTCAGCTTGTGCTGGTTATCTGGATAGTGGACCCACACAAAATGTCCTCCAACCTTGTGTAACTCGCAATTCGCAACACTAATTCATGCTTAAACTCGGCTACTGAATATCAAGTAGAGAATCCATTCTGTCCAAGTTCCCAATAAAATATCACCTGTCTTTTTTTCTTTTCTATTAATTATTAGGGAACAGATACGTAGTACCAAAAACATATCAAACTCAATACTTTAATAATATTCACATTACATAGATTTGTATTAATTTATTTAGTATTCAAGTTTTTGAGCTGTAGGTATAATCCACAGTATAAAATCAATAATATAGTAATAAATAATTAAATATGAATACTAATTTAATTCAGTCGGTATCAATTCTCTATCAAATTTGATCTCTCTGTACTAACGTTTTCCTTTAATATTATTATTCTTGATTAAGAAGCAGCCAGTGCGTGTCACGTCACTTGCTCTGCTTCCTTGCTATCACTCTAAATAACTGTATCATTGAAAACCTCTTAACACAACTCACAATCAACAACCATCAATCCTTCCTCTGTTCTCTGTTCTCCGTTCTCTGCTTCATGGAGACAGACGCCGAGGGCCGGTGGCAATTCGGTCTGAACAAGGCCGTGACCGTGGCGGGGAGCCGGAGCATCCGGGGCACTCTCAACAAGGTCCTTTCCCACCTCGAGGAGACCGGCCCGCGGCCCGTCATCCCGCTCGGCCACGGCGACCCCTCGGTGTTCCCGAGCTTCCGCACCACCCCGATCGCGGAGGAAGCGATCGTCGAGGCTGTCCGGTCCGCCAAGTACAACAATTACTCGTCTACCAATGGGATTCTCCCTGCCCGAGAGTGAGTTTCTAACTCATCTGTTTTTCCTTTTCTTTCTATATTTTTGAGTAGTTGTGTTGAGTAATGAGAAACATCTTGTGTCCATTGAAAATACATCCATACGTCCGTAAACGCACTCAAAATGTAATAAATACGTCCGATTTTATAATAAATAGATTTGATTTTGTAACAGATGGCTTGATTTATCGTGAATTAGTATAATTATGTCTTAGCATTGAAAAGCAATTCGATCTTAACTGAATTATGTTGGTAGAGGTTGGTTTTGAAGTATTGATTTTATTATTCGTCCCAATTTGGTCAAATTTGATTTTCCTGAGCTGATGCGAGCTCGCTTGTCGTGTTGGTAAAGGAATTCAATTGCATCCGTATTATCATATAATATATACCCCTAAAAGAGGCAAATAGATTTTTCATTCATTTAGAACTGAGGACCGTACGATCTCATGATCCGACGGTTCAGACAAATACAAGTAATTGTTCCATTATGAATATATTTGTTCCCTTATGAATGAATAAAGTACATGTCATTGTCACGCCGAATATTTTCTTTTTTTTTGGAAAAGGGAGGTCAATTGACCTGACCGCATTAGTTCTAAATGGATCTGCGAATTTTACTTGGTTGTTGTACTTTTTTTTTTTTTTTTTTTGTAAAATTGTGAATGATATACTTTATAAAAAATATTGTTACCAATTATATGAGCCTTAAAGTTGAGGCAATCAAAATTGTATTAGAAAGTTTACAACTTCTCATTTGTGAAATTACCTAAACTTTAATTACATTGGACAATTTCATGGAATTTCTTTTTTGAGATAAATATTATGGATTTCTCATAAAAGAACTGCATCTCAGATCAATCTGTTTAGTAATTAAATATTAAATTGAATTTTTGTCTGGCATTGATCTGAGTTGCAGTTCTTACAGGCCTTGTTCAACTGTTGATAAAATCTGTTGTCTTTTCTAAATTTCAGGGCAGTTGCAGAGTACTTATCGAAGGATCTACCCTACAAGCTCTCCCCTGACGATGTTTTCCTCACAGCAGGTTGCGGGCAAGCAATTGAGATTGTCGTGACAGCTCTGGCGCGACCCAATGCCAACATCCTGATCCCACGGCCAGGTTTCCCCATGTATGAGGCGCGCTGCACCTTCAACAATCTCGAAATGAGGCACTTTGATCTTGTTCCGGAAAAGGGATGGGAGGTCGATCTTGACCAAGTGGAAGAACTTGCGGATGAGAACACTGTTGCCATTGTTGTTATCAATCCTAATAATCCCTGCGGCAGTGTGTTTAAGTACCAGCATATGGAAGAGGTTCATACTTAATTTATTTACTTTGGATTAATTCTTGTACATCAGAAGCTAGAGATTTTTTTTTTTTTAAAAAAAAGTAAATAACTTGCAAATCGCAATATCTGTGCGTTGTTTTCTTATTGATTGGTTGCTTCGGATGTAATCACAGATAGCCAAAATGGCGAAAAAGCTGGGTATAATGGTAATATCTGATGAAGTGTATGATCATCTGACCTTTGGAGACAACCCTTTTATACCCATGGGGGTTTTCGGAGATATTGTCCCGGTTCTCACTCTGGGATCCATATCGAAAAGGTGGGTAGTACCTGGCTGGCGGCTGGGTTGGATCGTCACAACTGATCCGAAAAACATCTTGAGAAAAACAAAGGTTTTTTGTGTGTGTGTGTGTGTTTTTTTTTTTCTCTTCATGAACTTTGGTTCTTTTGCTCGTATGGATTTTTAAATTCTTCTGGTTTTGCGATTGTTATTCTTGACAATCATAAATTACAAATAATGTTTAGTTGTTTACTTCAGATAAATATTTCCCTTTCTGTCAGGTTGTTGATTCTATCAGAAGCTATCTTGACATCACAACAGATCCTGCTACCTTTATTCAGGTTATCTTGAATTTCTTGTTTCAAAGAATGTTATTGATTAGTAATTGAAGATATCAGATATTATTTAATTATTTTATTTTATAAATTGTATGGTTGTTCATTTTCAGGGAGCATTACCTCATATCATTGAAAAAACAAAGGATGATTTCTTTAACAACATAATTCATGTCTTGAGAGATGTGGCGGAGATGTTCTACAATTCGATACAGGATATCAAGTGTCTGACTTGCCCTCACAAGCCGGAGGCCTCTATGTTTGTTATGGTAAGAGGACAGAAGGAAAAATTAAAAGAAATCATGGCACAAATCATCTCTTAGTTATTACTGAAAATGGCGATGTGCTCGCACTTTTGTAGGTAAAGCTCAACTTGTCACATCTGGAGGATATCGGTGATGATGTGGATTTCTGTTCCAACCTGGCAAAAGAAGAGTCCGTCATAGTGTTGCCAGGTACTTTGCACCGACTTTTGTTTTTACTACCCTTCAAATGTATTACCTGAATAGTTTGTACCTTGAACTAAGTTTTCTGCTTGAAGCTTTCGTATCATGGAGTTCGCAGTTAAATTCCTTCTGCTAATTCATTATCGAATTTGCATACACAGCGCTAATCCATGTCCCCCTGCATCTGCTGCTATTGGTTGCCATTACTGGAGCAGCTGAACCTCTCAAATAAGATATAGCAACATAAATTGTCGTAATTATGACTAGATGAAGCAGAACCTGGCCAATCCGCAAAAATTTTGAAGTTGAAAATTTGACTGTCCTTTCTT
Source organism: Cyperus esculentus (assembly GCA_030179965.1). Lineage (NCBI taxonomy): Eukaryota > Viridiplantae > Streptophyta > Magnoliopsida > Poales > Cyperaceae > Cyperus > Cyperus esculentus. Next base: position 2,008,448 of record JASGLE010000024.1, on the reverse strand, counting down.
ATCTGAATTTTCACACCCCGACATGTGCTGTATTCTGATTTATTGGGTGCTGATTAACAATCTGATACAATAAGCACTCCATGAAATCAAGTATTTTGGACAAGATGTTTCTGAACATCTCTCTTTTTGGGACAGTAAGTAATTATGTTTCTGCGTGATTTCATTTTGCAGGGAGTGCTCTGGATATGAAAAACTGGCTGCGTATAACATTTGCGGCTGAGCCAACTTCTCTCATGGTTGGACTGGAAAGGCTCAAGTCATTCTGCAAGAGGCATGAAAAAAGAACCCCGGTTTGATTGAACCAACAAAGCAGTGGTGAACAAGTAGTTAGTAATTACTTTAAAGTTTGCATCCAATATACAACTGGGTATAATTGTTGCAGTCTATTTGAGGTATGTATCGAAGTGAAAATAAACTTGTACCGACAGCGCAGCTGAAAAACGATGAACTGCTTGTTCATTGGTACTTCTAAAAGTTTGCATCCAATGTACAGTTGGGTGTGATTGCTGCAGTAATCTGTAATCTGTGATATGTATTGAGTCATTGAGAACAGACCGGCAAACAATTGGTAAAATAATCAGAATAATGAAGATGAGGATCAGCTATTTGGTTGATCTCTTCCTTTAGAAATGTTTCATGCAATTATTCTCTGGACAGATTTGCTGCTTGGTACATTTATTTTATGTTTTTTTTACCTAAAATTTACTTCGGTTTTGTTGCATCTCACTAAATAAATTGATTCGGTTGGGCATCGGATTCTCTAGACAGATTTGGGTGGATGTCTGATGCTCTCTTTAATTAGGATATATTATATCTAAGTCCGTCGATTAGAGTAGTAGCTAGAGTTGGCAGATTGTCGGGTCGGGTATCGGGTATCGGGTTGACGGCTGCCGACATTTTTCAGGTCGGGTATCAGGTTGACGTTTGCCGGCATTTTTTGGGTCGGGTCGGGTCGGATTCTGGTCGGGCGGGTTTTTCAGATCTGGTCAGGATTTGCACCTCTATTATTTGCACCTCTATTACTGGGTCATCTCGGGCGGGTCGTTCGGGTTCGGGTCGGTTTGACTTGCCCTAAAACACGTCGGGTCAGGTTCGGGTCAAACTTGACTTTCTCTGAAACACGGGTCGGGTATGGGTTGGATGGGTTTTCGGGTCGGGCCAGATTTTGCCACCTCTAGTAGTAGCTATTACTTGAGTTGTACACCTAATATTATCTATTTATTAACTGTAAAAATAGTTAACATCTAATAATTGTAATTAACAAATAAAATAGTGGATGCAAGTGAAATTGTAGTTATGATGTGTCAAACTAATTTCTCATTTTGAGACCACCATATGCAAACGAATTTTCTTGGGAGGGTGAATATTCCTGACTATGCTGCTGCACACTGTCATACGCCCCTTTTGTAAACCTTCTGACTAAGTGGGTTTGGTGAACGGCTAAAATTTAGATCATCCAATTTCTTATTCTGTACTTCTGCTCTGTTATGATGTGCATATATACCTAAGTTTAACCAACTTACCTGAGGAATGTTTGAATGCTACATTGCTACCATTTAAAACATAGTAGGAACTAGAAAACTAAAGATCATATAATAGAGTTTTACATTGAGTCGTAGGTAACAACCACTCCTTTTATCTATCCACCGGTTCACCATATTTTTTATGAACAAATATAATTTTTCAGTAAACATTTATATCTTTCCAATCAACATATAGCATTTTCCAGTAAACAGATACACTACGGTTTTCAGTAAACATTTATACAACTACGACAAGCACATGGATGTACGTGGGTGTGTCAGATTGTGAGAGAGGGGTGGATCTGTGACTTACTTTATAGGAACTAGAAATCTAAATATCATATAATAGAGTTTTACATTTCACATAGGTTGAAAATTTTAATTTTCAAAAATCGGAGTACACTCACTCCACCAAAATTAAATAACGAAAGGCCCAAAGCATTTCTCGGTTGGAGCGAGCAACTAATAACGGTCCAAAACAGACCATTATTATCCTTTCCGGCCCATTCTATACCCCACTACATAAAAGCATTTCTTTCCTGGGCCCGAACTCCAGATCCACTTCAGATTCGAACTCACACAAATCTCAACACAATCCAGCGGACACTATGCATCATCACACGGTGCAGCACTACAGAAGATACGGACAAATTCAAATCTCTTGGTAAATTACCAATCTACCCCTGCGGTAATAATTTCCTCTGTAGAACCTCTTCCCAGTTCCCAACGGCTATATTTTCTGTCTCTTTTATTGCATCCCAAATTCCCCAAAAACTTTAATTCAAAGTTCAAACCCCAATCAAATCAAACCATCTTTGATTCTCATCTCGAGCTTGATCTCTCCGGTTCTCTCCAATGGAGTCTCCGCACCTTCCGCCGCCCCCGTACCAATTGCCGGCATCGCCACCTCCGGCCAGCCCGATCCCGACCCCCACACCTCCTTCGCGCAAGAAACCCACGATCTCGCCCTCGCCGCTCCACCTGTCAAACTACATCGCGGCGTCGGTTCCGCTGCAGGAACTCCTGTCAGCGTCGCCGAAGAGAAGGCCGAGATCGTCGCGCGGGTTGATCCAGGAGGAGGTTCATGAGCCGGTTGTTAATCTGACTCCCAGGAAGAAACGGAGGGGCCGGGCAGCGGCGATGGTGGTGGCCGCAGCGAGCGGGTTTCCCGGAGGCTGCGTGGCGTCTCCCAGGGCTGGTAGGAGGGCCCGGAGGCGGCTGGATAAGGAGGTCGTTGTGGTGAGAGAGGAGAGGGATTTGCGGAATGGGGAGGAAGAAGGTGGGGTTAAAGTGAGGAAGAAGAGGCAGTGTAAGAGTAAGAAAGCTGCTGAGATCGAGGAGCCCAGAGAGGATCTCAGCTTAGTCCCCTTTGTTCCTCCCGCCAAGGATGTGAAAAATGGTGAGCAGTAATGTGTTCAAGATCATAGAAATGTCTTAAGTCTTGGTATGCACATGAGGTGTTCGAGGAAATTACCAGACGGATTCTTTGTTATATCTTCTAATTTAATCAGCTGGGTCTAGTTAATTTTGTATTGTTTGTGCAAGAAAGTATGCTTGTAGGTAAGAACCAGCCTTTGGTCTAGTGGCTAAGGGCAATGCTCTCTGTATGGGAGGTCGCGGGTTCTAAACCCGGATGGGGGTCTTTTATAGACATTTAAATTTGAGTGACCTGACCCTCATCTGTATCTCAAAAAAAAAAAAAAAAAAGAAAAAGAAATATGCCTGTAGTAGGTGACTAGAGTTCTTGGTGAAACTTGTTGTTCAAATTCAAACCAAGATTTTTGTTTGGAAAGTAAAGAGAGACTCTTGAAGATTTGGACTGTTTAGTTCTCTGGTATTTACCAATTATTACCCTTCATGCTGATATATGGGAATTTTTCAATCTAGGCAGTAGTTTGACGGACCATTAGTAAATGTACCTAATTAATTGATGTTTGATTGTAGCAAATTTGCAGTGATTACAAAACTATACCCTTTGGTCATATGTTAGTGTTTAGTCTGCATTTTTATTAAAATTGCCCCTCGTTAGTTGTATTTTGTTAAATTGTGTACAGTTTGTAACTCCATATAATTTTTTACATTTACTAAATCTAAATTGACTCCTGTGTTTTTCAGTTTTCTGACCCTTTGTTGTTTTCTGTAACTTTAAAATGCAGTACAAGACTCTACAGGAGGTTGCAACGATGAAGAAGTTCTTACCATGGGTCTATGTGATTGTCTTCATGAACTTATAATGTGGAAGGATGTTGCAAAATCGACACTCTGGTTTGGTCTTGGCTCAATCTTCTTCTTATCTACCTCATTTTCAAGAGATCTTAACTTCAGGTACGCTGTACGCCCAACAACAGCTTGAAGATTGTTCTTTTACCATTTAGTCAACAGGTTTTAATAATGTAGCAATTATGCAGTTTGATCTCGACGTTTTGCCATTTGGGTGTATTCATGTTGGGTATGGCCTTCTTACGAGATTGTCTTCCGCAAAGGTACATTATGTCAAATGCATTTTTTTTTCTTTTTTTTATGTAGATATAGCCAATTTTAACTTTAAAATCACATTTAGTAGGCCTGAATTGAAGGCCACCACAAGATTTCATTTTACGGAAGAAGACATCCTTAGTGTATCAAGGGTCGTGGTACCAATTGCTAATGAGGTCATTTCAAAGGTTCAATTGCTTTTCTCTGGTGATCCCTCAACAACTATTAAGGTAAAGAAAGTGCAGCTGCTTTTCTTTTCTTCTTTTTTCATCAGTTTGCATGGAGTTGTGTTGAATGGTTCGCAATTTTTTTTTCGTTTTCCAGGTACTGCCTGTTCTCCTCTTTGGTGCAAAGTATGGCCACTTGATAACATTTTGGAGGCTTTGTGCAGCTGGTAAATTTAAACTGAAAGTCATACTTAGATTATTTTTTATTATCTATGTTTTTTGTTATTATAATTTATGAACATCGAAATTTAATAAAAAAATAAAATTTACAGGATTTTTCCTCGGTTTTTCCTTACCCAAGCTCTACTCCAGCTACTCAGAAAAAATAAATAGAGGAGGTAAATAAATTCTATCTTGCACTGATTTATACAAATTCTATCTTGGACTGATTAATTGTAGTTAGTAAACACGTTTTGCAACTTATAATGGTTTTGATTGTGCAGTTGAGAACGTAAGTCTTCGACTTGTAGAAGCTTGGAGAAATTGCCCTCGAAAGAAATTTGTCGCTGCCTCAGCAGCCACTATGTTCTGGAACCTATTTAGCATCAAGACTCGCATCATGGCTGGTAAGAACCTTTAAATTTCTTCTTGCATTTTGTGAAACAGCCGACTTGTTGAGGGAACAAGCAATTTACATATGTGTCTTATGTTATAATAGAGCTGTAATTATATTTTCCTAATAGTATTGTTGTTCTTGTGCAGCATTTGTGTCTGTTGTGATAATTCGTTATCACTATCAACAAAACAAAGGAGAAGAAAGGCATAACGAAGGCCATCAACACGACAAAGAAGAAGAGAAGCTTAACAAAGGAGCTGAAATTAAAGAGGATGACAAGCATGATGAAGCGATGACTGAATGAATAAGCCTGGTTGCAACCTTTGCAACTCCAGACAGAAGTTTCCTCCAAATGGCACTTCTCTACAACTATGTGCTCTCTAGTTATCTGAATGTTCATTGAATGAGTGATGATGTTTGATGTTTCTCTATAGTCTTTAGGATTATCGGTTGTCAGACAAGGGCGTCATCGTAGTGTGCACTTGTGTATATTTGAAACCTACTATTCTGTAATCTGTACTGAGATTAATAAAGATGATGCAATGTGCTGACAGTAGGTCAAGGTTTTCAAGATGAAGTAATTTTCTTGAGTCTGTGTATCAAGTACAAGTAATCTTCACCTCTGTTGTTATTGTGAAAATTTAATTGCATTGCCTGCATTGGAATCAAGAGCCTCAAGTAACTGGGTAGATGAATCCAATTATAAATGTAATACAAATACCAGTTTATTGGATTGGGTTTGGATCACATGCCCAAAATTATGAAAAACAACTACCTCAGAAGCAATTTAGTAGGAACAATTCAAGATTTTCCTTCAACAAAACAAGACCTTTCAGACAATTAGATACAGATCATATACAGTCAGATTCATATTAGAACGAGAGCTGAGACTTACTTTTGCAATTTTTTCACAAAGTAAAAAAAGATGCTTACAACTTATTTATGGAATATGATCATTGTGCAAACTTAATTGCTACAAATGTATTTTATTCGGAGAACCAATAATTTCAAAGTGGTAGCTAGCCAATGAATGCAAGAATTCACAATAAACTTGTCAAGATGACATGTTCCTGTCATGCAGCAGTACTATGATGTATTTTGGATGATACTAGACTACAATTTCCATAGCTTGAGATGGGACAGGATTATTCATCTAACAACAGAAACATAGTTCATTATTGCGATTTGTAATCGCTTAGCAATAATTAAGTTAGCTGATCACAGCTCATTCTGGTTTTGTTCTCTCTATTTCTTTTCATGCCTCTGGCAGAAAGACTTTAGCCTTTCTAAACCAAGTTCAAGAGATGGTGGCTCAACCGCAAAGGTGATCCTTAACCAATTCTTCATCTCCAGGGCACTCCCTACAGTTGGATATTTGAAAATGGAACAATTTGAATCACATAAATAAGAACAAATAGTGAGAATAAATCTGGATTTATTATTTTTTTCAATTCACCTGGACACAAAATGACTGACTCTTCTTTGGCCAACTTCATGCAGAAATCCACATCATCAAGTATGCCATCCAAAAGTGACAGTTCTAGTTTTACCTATTGTTTATGAAGAATTGTAAGTTCCAGTTACAAATTTTTAACAGGAAAGATCGACCACATAGATTTTACCAGTATTATTTTCCTCTTACCATAACAAACATCGATGCCTCTGGTTTGCTGGGGCAGGTGATACAACTGATCTCCTTTATCTTGTTGTAGCATATATCAGCTGTTGCCCTTAACAAGTTATGAATTCTTTCGAAGAAACCATTTTTTGTTCTTTGAATAATTTGAGGAACTGCTGCCTGTCAAATAAACCAATCAGTTCGAAGGTAAACATGTCCGCAACAATGGCAAAGTAAAATATTCTGTAAATGCGTACCTGAATAAATGTTGCAGGATCGGCAGAAATGTCGAGAAAATTTGTTATGGATTCAATTACCTGATATATCATAGAAAAGATTAATTCAGGACAGTACTGACCTTACCTACTGGAAGTGCCATTACTATTAAAGGAGAAAAATGCCTTCATAAAAGAATATTAAATCAAAGGAGAAAATTTACAAAACTTATATATTACCTTGGTTTTCTTCAGTATGCCTTTAGGATCAGTTGCAGCAACCCATCCGAGCCGCCACCCAGGAACGATCCAACCTTTTGAGAGAGACCCCAAAGTGAGGACAGGTACAATGTGCCCAAAGACACCCATTGGCACAAAAGGCGTGCTCCCAAAAGACGAATGATGGTACACTTCGTCGGCAATTACCATTATCCCGAGTTTACTAGCAGTCTCAGCAATCTGTAAATCATTTCGAAGATTGATTTAGCTAGGCAGCGTAAGCTGTGTGTTTAGTTATGTGTGTTTAGATGTTTACAGCATCCTAGTAGAGTTTTTCTGTAAGAAATAATAACTTCAGCATTCATATTTTTTAATTAAACATTGCTTAACCTTATAGAAGCACAACTTACAAAAAAAATTTAATTACCCAAGTAAATGCAGATTGTAATAAAAGAATACTACACATAATTGATACTTAAAAGTTGTGAAGTTCAAGGTACTTCATATTTTTCTGTTCAAAGTTGTAACTGGTCTGGTTCTAACAGTTTTAACTACAATTTGCAAAGCTGGTAAAAAGTTTTTTTTTTTTTTTTTTTGGCCAAACAAGCTGGTAAAAAGTTATTGTCAAGATTCTAAACAAAATGGTAAAACAGACAAACAATTGGACATAACACAGACAGACAAACAAATCTACACAGTACAAAATTATATTAACTGACAAGTAACAAACAAAAGGACCACACAACAAGCCAACCTTCTCCATGTGCTCATAAGAAAGCACACTGCCACAGGGGTTGCCAGGGTTGATAACCACAATGGCAACAGTGTTCCCATCAGAGAGTTGCTCGACTTGATCAAGATCAATTTGCCACCCCTTTTCAGGGTTCAAATCATAATGCCTGAATTCCAGACTGCTGTACACGCAATGCGTCTCGTACATCGGGTATCCCGGCCTTGGCAGCAGGATGTTGGCCCCCGGACGGGCGAGACAAGACGCAACCAGTTCGATTGCCTGGTTGCAACCGGCTGTCATGAAAATGTCACTAGCTGAGAGCTTGTATGGAAGGCTCTCCGATAGGTGCTCGGCAATAGCCCTGAGTTTTTATACCAGAACAAAAAAAGAATAATCACAAGATTTTCATAGAGATTTAAGGTCATCAGTGCATTATTTGTTACCACATTACCAGTATTTTCATAAAGGAATATTATATTCGGAGCGTCCTCATTTTAACTATCTACATGCACGTCCATACATACACAAAATTTGTAACTCTTATCTCAAATTATGTAACATTTAACTCAAATTTTGTAACAATATAAACATATAGACAGTAATATTGATACTTAACTCAAATTTTGTAACAATATAAATATGTAGACAGTAATATTGAGAACACTAGATATGACCCTTTTCATAAAATTAGTCAGAACTGCACAATGTAAGCTAAAGTATAGTATTTGTTGCAACATTATTGGTATTTTTATTACAAAAATAGTGAGAACTGCACAATTTAAAGCATAAATAATTTTGTAAATAAGCATAGTATTTTTTTCCCACATTATCAGTATTTTCTTTAAAAAAAAAAATAGTAATAACTGTACAATGTAAAAGTAAAACATAGTATTAAAAAATCTTGTACATAAAATAAGCATATACTATCAGTTGCCACATTATCAGTATTCATTTGCAATATATATGCAATACTAATCAAACAAAGTAAAAAAAAAAAAAAAAGCTCTTAGTATCTTACTGTCTAGCTGAGAGCAATCCGACAGGAGGCGGATAGCGGTTAAACTCCGCCGTCTTAAGCGACTCGACGATGGCATCCTCGGCGGCGGCGATGATCCTGAAGCTGGGGAACACCGAGGGATCGCCGTGCCCGAGCGGAACGACCGGCTGCGGACCGTGATCGTCCACATTGTCCATGATTTTATAGATGATCCCGCGGATGCTCCGACCGCCCGCGGCGGTGAGCAGGTCATTCGGACCAAACTGCCACCTCCTCACCGCCGCCGCCGCTGCCTGCAGCTCCGTCGACGGCTTCTCGCTCGCTCCTCCGTTCTCCATTTTAGGTAGGTAGGTTGTGTAGTTAAGGTGTGTGCGATCGACAGATGAGGGTGGCGAGAACTGCAGAGAGACTGATGATATGAATATGTGAATGATTCATGGAATATAAGAGTCGCAGGATGCGACCACCTTTTATCGTTGCCTACCTTTTATCTATCACCTGATCACCGTGCGTTTGATAAATAAATATTATTTTTCAAATAAATATTTATATTTTTTTGATCAATATATATCATTTTCTAGTACACAAATATATTACGCTAATTAATAAATATTTATATAACTATAACAAGTACATGGTGGCGAATCTAAGTGTATATTTATATAACTATGGGAGACAATGTCCCCCATATTTTTTTTAAAATTCATGTACATGTTGTATTTTGTAAAACATTTGTATATTTGTTAAGAAAATCAATATTTGAATCCCATAAATTATAATAATTTTTTATATTGTTGAACTCCATAACAAAAATTTATGCTCCTCATTAACTCATAACAATTATAATAATATATTATATGATATGTGAACCCCATAGAAAAATTTTCTGGCTCCGCCACTGTAAGCATATGAGTGCACGTTGATATGTCAGATTGTGAAAGAAGATGAATGGGTGGTTTATTTTAGAAGTGGCCTCTACGTATTTCCCTATAATTAGGGGTGGCAATGAAACAAGTTTTTCCGTTGTTCCGTTTCGTTATAGGAACGGATTTTGGTTCTGTCCGTTATAACGGAACAGAAACGGAAGAACATTTGGTTCCGTCCGTTAGAACGAAAACGGAACAACAACCTATTTCCGCCCTAAACACGTATTTTCCACGTATTTTTCACGTATTTCCGTTGTTCTGTTCTGTTATAATAGAACAAAAACGGCACGGATTTTGATTCCGTCCATTATAACGGAATGGAAACGGAACAGATTTTGATTCCATCCGTTATAACGGAACGGATTTTGGTTCCGTCCGTTATAACAGAACGGAAACATAACACCCCATTTCTGCTACCATTCCGTTCCATTGCCACCCCTACCTATAATTTATAAAGTTACAGTATATAACGAGGACCTGCGTGACGACTGACGAATGACGAAATGTAAATTTTGGTTTTACGAACAGGACGCAGGTGTCGTCGTGTCGGACAGTCACGTACTCACGTTGCGGTTTTACGAGATTTGAACTTGAATAAATCATAAATCATAAATGGAACGACTGAACGAGCCAGCCAAGGGTCTGGTACAGTCTACTGCGCGGTTCTGCCGTATTGCACGTGTTAATTTGTACGTTAAGCAAAAAAAAAGGAAATAAAAAGAGAATCTTAATAATGAGACTTGACATCACTTGACACTTTTTTGACAGCGGTTTACTTGAGAATCTTCATAATGAGATTTTCAACAAACCCAAAATAAATCTTGGAAAAATCTTAAAAAAAAGAATAAAATGTTTAGAAATATAATTGTTCACCGGTCAGCACGTGCCCATTCATTTTTTTTTTCTTAAAAAACACTAATAAAAACATTAAAGGGATTTTAATATTTTATCAATATTTACTTTGACACCTCAAATATTCCAAGGAAAAAATAGTATGTTCAGTCGTTGTAAATTGTCTTTGTACAGATTCAATGTTTTATTTGATAATCCATCAGTTTTCTTTATAGAAAGATCTTGTTATACGATTAGAGATCAATTGACAATGTTTTGTTACTTTAAATTTGTGCGCATGTCACAAAATAGTATTAAGTAACCTGCAAAATGTTATAGTTTTTGGGAAGGCATCAAAATGGTATATTGTATCTTGATAACCATGACAACGCCTCTTAAATAAATTCATAGAAAATATTAAAAATGAAAAAGGTTATCAACGCCTCTTAAATAAATTCATAGAAAATAATAAAAATGAAAAATCTTTTACAAACATGTTGATACATTCATAGATTGATTGTGCTTCAAATTTCATTTAATTTGAATCTCATTTGATACTTCATCAGAAAACTTAAAAAAAAAAAATTGTATGATAATTACAACGGTCTCATTTTAATCATTCTTGATGGACTAACAAATTATACTAAAACTGAATGAAATATAAAATACAAATTATCTATGAGTATATGAACATCTTTGTGAAAGACTTTCCATTTTTAAGATTTTCTATAAATTTATTTGAAAGTAATTATCATAGTTATCTAGAACTCGAGATAAATAGTTGTCACATGATATCTCACGTATTTTTCCAATTTTGTGAGGCTATTATACATGCATGGTACAAATTGTTCTTTTGTAATAGTCCACACAGAGCTCTGGATCAAAATCCTAATAATAGTTGATATGAATTGTCAACATGATATTCATATCAATATTTTATATATTTTATATGTATGCAGAGTTATATATATTATTTAAGTACTTAAAATATCACTTGATTGAAAAACTGAGAGCCAATTAAGTGACTTTTTAAATATGTAAAAAATATTAAATTTTGCTTACAACTAAATTTGCATTTATGAAAATAATGGCAAGCAGTTCATATTCACTATCAATATTTTGTAAACCAAGATATAGTATACCAATCATCGTTACATCACTTCTTTGCAGGGGCGGAGCCAGGTTTTGAAATAGGGGGGTGGAGACACCGAGGGACAAAATTTATTGGGGGTGAAATAAAAACTCTCAACAAAATACACTGTGTATTAACGTTTCCGTATACAAATTCGAAAATCTTAGGGGGTCAGACCCCCCCTCCGCCCCCCTCCCTCCGCCCTGCTTCCTTGGATTTTCTTCATAAACAAAAAATGTAAAAAAAGTTTCTGCTGCATCATTACAAAACTTTCTCTCGCAATTAGCAAAACATGCGGAACCCCATCGCAAATGTGTCTACCAGATATTTGTATGCAAATCTCTCTCTCCATTCGGAAAGATCTACTAATTATCGTAGTTCATCACATTCACATACCATATAAATCAACCTCAAAAAAAAAAAAAAAAAAAAAAAAAAAATCATATACCATGTAAAGTATATATGAAGATGACCATACCATACCAATATACCATACGAGCCCCTACCTGAAAGTGATCTCTACAATTGATCGAAATGGATGTCGTTTAAAGGGCCAAAAACAATTTGTCGCATGCATGGTACGGTACATAACCACGTGCCAAAATAGTATGATTTTGGTCCACCTCAAACCATAAACTTAGTTTAATTGAGATTCTGCGGATTTTGCAACATCTGAACATGAATTTATTTTGGGGCCCAATTTATAACAAGCATAATATATATAAATATATACTTTTCTTCAATGCGTTAATTAATTTGACTATAGGGCACGTCCACATGAGAGCTAGTTAGTTTTAAGAATACAATCAAGTCCTTGTTTTGTATAGTTACTAGTAAAGAACACATACTTTACTTTGGACTGAAATTATTATATTTTATAATAAAGGGCCGAAAACTCATCTCTTGTGAAGAAACTAATATGAGCCTTAAATTTTAATTGGCCGGAACATTAATATACGTCAACGGTGATGATCAATCTAATGTATACAATCAACGGCTGAGATTTATTTTTTTTGGGAAAATAGAACTTTCATGTCAAAAAATCTAATCTCCCTTTGGGGAAGATAAAACTATCATGTCAAGAAATCCAATCTCCTTTTATTAGGAATAAGGATAAGGATTAACGTGTCCATTAATTGTGATTTTCTCGGATATATATCTCAAGTTCTCCATCAACTCACATATTTCTGGAAAATAAAGAAAAAAAAAAAAAGGAAAAGTGAGAATTCATCACTGGCAAAAAAGTGACCTTTTTTGTCGACAATATGACACTAAAATATATATTGTCTGTTCTCCTTCAGATAGGGATATAGTCATATAGATGACACATGATAAAATTACTGGCTAAAAGAATGATCAGAATGCTTTCATTAACAGAAAAATCGCAAGTCATTTTCGTGCACTTGCACATAATTTTAAGTTAATAATTTAATATTGATGGAAAATTAAACAGCATGCAGTTGCACATAATTTTTAAGTTATATATACAACTTCATGTTTTAAAATTGATGGAAAATAATTTCTATTTGAATTCACAGTTTTACACCATTAATTGGCTTAAAATTATATTTACAGTCCACTAATCTAACCGACAAAATAAATAACATGCCAACAATGGGAAATCTCAAATCTGCCTCCTAATTAATAAGCTGTTACTTTACTTTATACTTTAACAACTTTTTTCTATGTACTACTAGCTGCTTGTTCTTCAAATTATTCCATTCTTCTGTACATATATAGGGAATGTTTTAAATATCTTGCTTTTAGAAAGTTAAATTTTATTCTTATGTCTAAGTTTTCAACAAAATATTGTCTTTGTAAATAGAATTTTTGTCTGTTCTCACTACTATTTTCTCTATTACTACTTATTTTAAATTTAGTTTTTCATTAAAAAATATAAACAAAATTTAATGCTCAAAGAGAAATATACAAATTCAAATGCAAGCACATATTATTAAGTTTACTCCGCCAGATTTCCATTATTTGCTTCCATGCTCACACCGACATAATTTTATCGGTTACAGATGAATCTCATAATAGATAATATTCATTTATAATCATCAGATCGAAAATAAAATGATTTTGGTGGGAGTATTGAAGTAAAATTCTATTTGTATTCTAAAAAATTGGTTTCCATTATTTTGTTATACAATGTCGAACTATGGTGTCATATGATGTTATCTATAAACTACCGTTTAATAATTCATGAATATTAATCACGAGAAGGATCCAATAACCACAAAATTTGGTGTTTTTGATAACCACATTATTATTTATACATAAATTAATAAATCTAAGCCGTTAGATGTATTCTAAATAATCTCAATAACAAATATATAAAAAATGATGAAAATTTAACATTGTTTTGATTGCCATCAAGAGAGAAGAAGAAATCATAAAATTTGAAGCGCTGATTTTTGTTAATGCTTAATTCACATGTAAATAAAATCAAAATGATATAATTTTTTTATTACACATAAAATATGCTATATACAAAACATTCCATCAATTAATTTGTTATTTAACTATTAAAAATGTATTTATTTGAGATATAATTTTGTGGTTATGATGGGTACCAAAAAGTTGTGGTTATTTGATCCCTCCTCATTAATCATAGCCCAATATATATGAAATATATTATAAATTTTAAAAGCTTGAAATCATTTTCGTAAATCAGAATTAAAATTTTGTTTCAATTAAAATGAAGAGAAATGCGAAGTTCTCATCTGTTATTAACACTTATTTTTTGGTAAAAAAAAAAATTCAAAAATACAAATTTTTATTTCTTGTAAGTTTGAAGCCATATATTTCCAAAAGGAGTCGATAATTTAGCGTTCTGCATGCAGATATCAGTATTCTTCTTACAAATCTAAAATATTTTAAAGTAAATCTAGCGTGCTCCTAGGAGTACAGAGGCCTTCCGTGTTCCTAACTCAAAAATCATACTAACTTAAGAAACTCAAAAAATGAAAGTTTTTTGTATCCTAGCTAATATTTTGATATAAATAATTTATTGAGACTCATAAATTGAAATTTCAAGATGATTAAGTATGATTTTTGAGTTAGGAGCACGGGAGTCCTCCGTACTCCTAGGAGCACCGTAGTTTTACTCATATTTTAATATGTTTCTTATTATTGTAAATTAATTTTGCATTCCTGATATTGATGCAAGCTAGCAATCACCACTGATGAAGAGCTAGACATGGTTGCAATTTATATTTTTAACAACTTCCTCCAAAAAAAAAAAAAGAAAAAAAAAGAAAAGAAAATTTTAACATAAATTGAAGAAGTTAGGTCAGGTGCTAGAATAAAAAATAATAAAATATAGTATAGACGTTATCCCCGTTATCTGATATTCTGATAATAATCGAATGAGCTCCTTGTCCTAGATTTCTCAGTTTCAGGTTTGAAAATAGTGTCAAAAATAATTATCATTGTCGTTGCATCCGCTTTCTCTGTGCCTCTCCTGTGCCTCTCAGGCCCTCAGCTGCCTTATCCGCCCTATATTGTCACCATCATGGGAGCAACAAAAATATCAGAAGATGAACCAACGTAGATTGTCATGAGATCTGCACTGACACGAATCTCAAGACAATCTAACGGCTTACATTATGAGCTGCACAATGTAACGTTAGGGGATATGAATTGTTGTTGGAGCGCTAATTAGTCGATCAGCATATATTTCTGCATAATTCCAATTTCTTATCTGTTCCAAAGAGAATATGAGCTCAACTTCCACAAAGGGAAGCCAGCTGCATTATAGAAGAAATTAATAAACATTTTTTTTTGACAATTTTAAATATATGAAAGAATAAAAAATAAAGACTTTCATTCAAGTAATTTAATCCAAAATTCTGATAATCACATTTTTTTTTTCTCAACTGATATATAATATATAACTGTAATAATAAACAATGAGAGTTGAATTGAAACTTACCTGACAACAAAAGAGCAGATGCTCATGTATATTTCTCATAAAACTAGTAAAAAACCCACACCTTGCTTTGGGCTGAAATTGTTATTTCTTATAATAAATAAGATAATATGTAATGGGCCTTAAATTGAGATTTTATTTATACGGGCCCTAAATTTTAATGGGCTGAGAACGTCAACAGACATTAACGTACGTCAACGGTCGTGATCAATCTAAGTAAACAATCAACAGCTGATGTTTATTCATTAGAGAGGATACACCTTTGAATTAAAAAATCTAATATGCTTTTATTAGGAGCAAGGATAAATGAAAACATGAAAAGGTTAAAAGAAGAAGAATAAAGATCATCATGTCCGTACGTGCCTCAATCCCCAATATTTAAACCCCCTTCAGCCAACCTCAGTCCTTGCCATTAAATCCTCACACAAATCTAACATCCAAATTATACAAACACAAAAAAAACCCCCCCAAATCACTCAAAATCTTAACCAGAACAAACACCAGCCATGTCGAAGGCGGACGCTGGCGTAGAAGAGCTCGAGGGTGGCGCAAAGAAGCCGTACTTCGAGCCGAAGCCCACACCCCTGATCGACGCTGGCGAGTTCACGAAGTGGTCGCTGTACCGGGCCGCCATAGCGGAGTTCGTCGCGACCCTGCTCTTCCTGTACATCTCCATCGCCACTGTTATTGGCTACAAGAACCAGAGCTCTGCAGAGGCCTGTAACGGCGTCGGCTTTCTGGGCGTTGCGTGGGGCTTCGGCGCCTCCATCTTTGTTCTTGTCTATTGCATTGGTGGCATCTCAGGTCACCATTGTTGAACCTCTATCTCAAAACATAATAATCTCACACACAATGACATGAACATATAAACTAGCTCAAATTTACTGATGTATATAGTATTTGATATTTATATATAAGAATTTTACTAATTAAAATGCTCTCAAAAAAAAAAAAAATTTCGAACTGACGATTATAAATGAATATTACCCATTATGAGATTCATCTTTAACCGACAAAATTATCTGGGTGTGAGTATGAAAGCAACAATCCTATAATATTACCATATTATATGCACATAACTTTTGACATATTACAGGGTGAAATAAAACTGAAGCCACCATGAATTCTTTCTTAGAATATATATACAAATTTTATTTTTGAATTGATTACAAGTCAAAAGGCTTTGCTATATATATATATAACTATATTTTGTATTGCAACTAAAAAAGTATATATAAAAGCCAGCTTAATTTGTGCACTCAATTTGTGATTTACGATATATCTATTGCCTATTTTAAAATTTATAAATTTGTATGCAGGAGGTCACATAAACCCAGCGGTGACGTTCGGGCTTCTGGTCGGGCGAAAGATCTCGCTCGGCCGCGCAGTGCTGTACATCGTGGCGCAGTGTCTGGGCGCGATATGCGGCGCTGGTATAGTGAAAGGGGTCATGAAGCACCCGTACAACTCGCTGGGAGGCGGGGCGAACTCCGTCGCGGACGGTTACTCGAAGGCAGGGGCTCTCGGTGCAGAGATCATGGGCACGTTCGTTCTGGTTTACACCGTTTTCTCTGCCACCGACCCGAAACGCACCGCTCGGGACTCCTTCGTTCCTGTATGTATCGTATATTCACCAGAATTATAAGTTTCACATAATTAAGGAAAAAGAATTTTTAGTGCATATATATAAATGTATGAGAATGATAATTTTTTTTTTTTTCTTTTGGTAGGTTTTGGTACCGCTACCAATCGGCTTTGCGGTGTTCATAGCACACCTTGCGACGATCCCGATAACCGGTACCGGTATAAACCCGGCAAGGAGTCTTGGAGCGGCTGTTGTTTACAACCAGAAGACAATCTGGGATGACCATGTAAGTTCTTGATGTATTTAATTTTCTTTTAGAAATTGTGTACAAATCAATATATATAGTTTATCTTTAGACACATCACCCTCATGTCAATCAGATAATTAATTAAGCAATTTGAATTGTTGATTACATAATCGAATATCTCATTTTTTTGCATACAACTAATTTTTCTAAGAGCTTTTGATTGTCATTTGTTAATAAAGATTAAAGACATATAACCTTAATTATACACTGCCCAAATTTCTTATGAGCTTTACTATTATAAGCTAATTAAAGCTACCAAGGATCAAGGAAGTATAAACTAATTCTAAGAAAAAACCTACCACATAAAGAAAGATATAATAATATTGCATTATCTTTTATATTATCCTTTGCAAACTGTTCCTAGCCGTACATCAGGCCGGTACGGTACCCCCTAAACATATATACCTTTTTCTTTTCTAATCTAATTATGTTCATATAATTAATTCTGATGTGATATGATATGATAATATACAGTGGATCTTCTGGGTTGGGCCACTAATTGGGGCATTACTGGCGGCGCTTTACTACCAGTTTGTGCTCAGAGGAGGAGCTGCAAAGGCATTGGGTTCCTTCAGAACTAGCACCACTGTCTGAGTGTTGTGAAAAATTAAATTAATTAACAGTGAAAATCTGTTCATGAGAAGATTAAGTGTGCTGGTGTGATTGAATTTATTATATATATATATCATATTGTGTAAATTTTAATTTTCTGGTGAAGTCCATGAGGTCGTGTGTAAATTTAAGATTTGTTGGGTTTATATATAAGTTGAATGTTTATTAATAAAATTGGTTGGTGTGTTATATCTTTTGTCATCTTATATTTGTATGTTTGCTACAAATTATGCTGACAACAGAGACGACTAAATATTAACATTTCTTTTTTTTTGAATAAAAGATGGAGGTCAAGCCTCCAAATTTCATTAAAATAGGACATCAAAGGTGTATAAACTGTACAAGGTGGGTAACATGACTTACATCAACATCGTTTTTGAATTAAAAAAAAAAAAAACTATGAAATGCATAAAGTGTAAATCCAACTAGAACCATAGACTAAACTCTTCCAGTATCTCTCTCTGTAATTGGCATACCATCTTGGACTGATCTCGAAAAATTCTTGCACATCTCTCCCTCCATATGACAAAGTTCATGGTGACTTGTAATCTTTTCTGAGCAATATCATGCACCTGTGTTAGCACTTCCACATAGTTTCCATGAGTTAATTGTACCGATGCATGAAGAGTAGCACTTAAAGAACTTAATGCCCCATGCCTGACTTGCTGTGTAAAGGGACAAGATGTAAACAGATGTTGCGCACTCTCCTTAGCTGCTCTGCACATGTAGCACATGTTTGGTATTTGCCACCCCCTTTTGATTAAGTTGTCAGTTGTTAGTAGCTTATTTTGGTGCAGTATCCACTGGAATACAGCCACCCTGGTTGGCAACCTGATTTCCCAAATGATCTGAATTGGATCGAGGATATGTGGCCCCTGAACAAAGTTGTCATAGAATGACTTTACTGAAAAATGTCCCCCCGGAGTCCATTTCCAGTAATCCGATCCTTGTCATCTGGATTATGGTTTGGGTTTGCAATCGGCTTTGCAGATTGTGAGCTCGCTGCTCCAATTGGTGTGAAACATTTTGAGTGATTTGCAAGTCCAATGTTCCGTCACTAATGTGTTGTGACACCGACCCCCCTGGTGCAGTGCATATGTGTGCAGATGAGGCCATTCCATTGCCAATACATGACCAGTCCAATTGTCTTGCCAGAATCTTGTAGAAATGCCATTTCCTACCTGGTAATTTATGGAATTGACCATGAAACTCTCTAATTCCATCATGCTGCGCCAAAAGGGAGAGGCATTAGACTGCAGCCATGGTCTAAGATGTAGAGGCAGATCGAGCAAATAATGGAGCACTGATTCATCGCCCTGACAGATGTGATTCCACATGTGCCTCGCCATTAATGCTCTATTCATGATCTCTAAGTTTTTTACCCCCGGACCCCCCTATCCTTGTGGGGGTTATAACCTTGTCCCATGCCACCAATGGGATTCCATATCCATTCTCTTTATGTCCTCCCCACGAGAGTACTCTTCTTATCTTATCTATCTCTTTGATGACAGCCTTTGGCAGCAAAAATGTGGAGATGAAGAATACCGGTATAGATGAAAGGATAGCATTTAGCATTATCAATCGTCCTCCTATGGAAAGCATAGCTGCCTTCCAACCCGGCAACCTATTTCTGATCTTTTCAATGAGCAGCCTGAAGTGTTGCTTCTTCAGCTTCTTGTTTGACAGTGGCATCCCCAAGTATGTAAAAGGAAAAGTGGAGGCCTGACATCCTATTTGTTATGCTATCTGTTGCACGTCTTCCTGTTGCATGGATGTCACTAAAATTTTCGACTTATTCAAATTCACTGTCAAACCCGACATTTTTGAAAACAGAACGAGCTGCACTTTGAGCATATGCAGTTGTTGTTCGTCAGGTTTCAAAATGAACAAAGTGTCATCTGCATACAATAGGCATTGCCTACATTGTGGGAAAGGGTTCTGTATGATGTTCTGAGCTGCTAACTTATCCATCCATCGTGGCAGGAAATCCATGGCTAATATGAACAAGTACGGTGATATGGGGTCACCTTGCCTGACCCCTCTCTTCAAAATAAATTTTGTGCCCTGCTACATAATTTATTATAACCTGAGAAGTGCCGTGTAGTACCGCCCTTTCTATCCAACCAACCCATTTGTGAGAGAATCCCTTTGCATAGAGAACTTTCTTCATAAAAAACCATGAAAGGGTGTCAAAAGCTTTGAAGATGTCCGCCTTAAATAAGCATACTTGTTCCCGTTGCTTGGTTGCCATGGTCACCACCTCTTGTGCATAGATGAAACCCTCATTGATATATCTGTCTTTCATGAACCCGGTCTATGCCGGGTGTATTAGGGCATGGAGAACTGCTTGCAATCTGTTGGTCAGCATCTTAGACAAGCATTTCTGGAAAATATTTATAAGACTAATCGGTCGGAAATCTGTCATGCGAGTTGCATTCCGCTTCTTTGATACCAGCACTATATATGAATCATTGAGCCCTTCTATGGTCTGATTCTGTGATTCCAAAATATTGTTGTAGGCGGTGAGCATGTCCGGAATAATGAGAGCCTTGAATTCCTTAAGGAACTCTGCATTAAATCCATCCGGTCCGGGCGACTTATTTTTTGGCATTGATTGAATGGCCTCCGTAAGTTCCCTTTGAGTAATTGGACCTTGAATGCCGTGCATGAGGTCAGCTTGAGATTGGAACAACGTGGTGAGATCCATGAGATCTCCATCTTGCTGCATTGTACCCATGAGAGAGCAAAAATATGTGTGAGCAATCCTTGCTTTCTGCGCCTGACCATGGTGCAGTTGATCGTCCTGAATTAGCATGTCTATGGCATTTGATCGCTTCTGTTTTTGAGATGCTACTTGATGAAAAAATCTAGTGTTCTTGTCCCCTTGTGCATTCCATTGTCTCTTGGCTCTCTGTTTCCATTTGATCTCCTCTTGATCCGAAAGCTCCTGAAATCTTGCCTTGGCCAAAGTTTTAAGAAATTGCTCAATCGGATTAAGCATTCTACTTTCTGCCTGTGTTTCGAGCCACTGCAAGAATTCCAAACAGTTATGCATTTGTTGCGTCCAAGGGCCTTATGGTCTCTTTTCCACTTGACTATGAGCGTCCTGAGCCGTGCTAACTTTTGCTGCAGTTCTTTTGCATTTGTTGCCACCCTTTCCGCCTGCCAATACTCAGTCACCATATGCTTGAAGTCATCCATCTTGAGCCAATAGTTCTCCATTCTGAATATATTAGGGCAAGGA
Organism: Cyperus esculentus; assembly: GCA_030179965.1. Taxonomy (NCBI): domain Eukaryota; kingdom Viridiplantae; phylum Streptophyta; class Magnoliopsida; order Poales; family Cyperaceae; genus Cyperus; species Cyperus esculentus. The sequence goes on along the minus strand of JASGLE010000024.1, from coordinate 1,987,314 downwards.
AACCTGGTTTGACTTATGCACATCAGTGGACAATGATCCGATGCAGCATGCGGGAGTGCCTTGAGAACTGAGTTTGGAAACATATCGGACCAGTGCAAGGAGACCAAGACTCTATCTAATCTCACAAAAGATGGCTGCTCTCTTTCATTACTCCATGTATATTGCCTTCCTTGAAGATCCAAGTCAATAAGTTGTAGTTGATCTACCTGTGATTGGAACTGCCTCATCTCATAATGTGAATGATGATGATTGGATCTATCCTGCGGATTGAGTGTGACATTGAAATCTCCCAAAATCATCCATGGCAGGTGTTGTTGTGGTTGAGCTTGTTCTATTTCTTGATAAAAACTTGCTCTTTGGTGCTGCTCAGTGGGGCCATACACATTAGTCAGTCTTATTATGTCCGAGTTCTCGTTTGACGCTAGGTCCACTGTCAATGCTCTTTGCCCCTGTATTTGTGCTAGTTTTGAGAACATCCTTGACTTCCATGCAACTAACAATCCTCCTGATGCCCCTCTAGCATCAATAGTCAAATACTGATCAAAACTTCTTCCTGCTATTTCCCTCAATAATACCACATCACAGCTTGCCAATTTTGTTTCTTGCAGACAATAATGTGCCGCTAATGTATTAATATGTGGTTCCTGATGTTGTTTCTTTTTTGTTTGTCATTGAGGTTCCTCACATTCCAAGTCATAAATTTCAAGGTTTTTGTATCAGCCATAAACCATAATGCACATTGGAAGACCACCACACTATTACAGTACTGAACACAGAGCGGTGAAAAATTAATTTCATAGTTAAGCACTTCCACAATGCATTCTTCCCTAATACATAATGCTGGTATGAGTACCTCCTTCCCACACATACCCATACAACAACTCCTAGAGCTTCTACCAAAAGCAAAGAAAAAGAAAGTCTGAAAATAAGATTGCAACCAGCATTGTGCAGAGTGTGGCACTGAGCACTCTGGTTTAAAAAGGCTTTTGATGTATCCATATGGGCAGCGGCTTGCTCCCTCGGGATTCTGGCAATGCAAAAGCAACTAAGCATGGCTCAGCGACGGCTCCCCAGCTGCTGGTGCGGCTTCGTGCACATTCTTGAGCTTCGCCATTAAGATTGCCATCTTGAGCTTCTTCTTGACTTCCTCTGCACATTGGATTCCCATCGCATCAATGGCTTTGGATGCCATCTCCTCATCTAACTGCTCCTTCCTCTGAATTAACATTTCGTTCTGACTTAATTCAAGAACCAAACAACTTTTAAGGTAGCGAATATAATTCGATATATAAATCAGAAGCTATTAAATGCTTTGAAATGTTACGTACATATATATATAGCTCTTGTCATTGATACCACGACAAACTTAAATGAATTGTATTTATGCAAACTAATGATTTTACACATTTGCTATAAGCAAACTGATTTGTTTATTAGTTTTGCAAGATGATTCATTTGGTATATATAAATTCATTTAGTTTGCAAACTACAATAATGTACAAGTATAATGGCTAATTATGCAAAATGTTTTTTTTTTTTTTTTTTAATAACGATGAGAGTTAAGCAACTCAAATTTAAATGTCTAAAAGACCGACATCTGAATTTTGGACCCGCAATCTCTTACACTAAGAGCGTTGTCCTTAGCCACTAGACCAAAGGCTACTTCTATTATGCAAAATTAGAGGTGGCAAATTTTGATCTGAACCGAAAAACCTGCCTGACCTGACCCGAGTTTCACGGAAAGTCAAACTGACCCGACCCGTGTTCCAGGGAAAGTGAGACTGACCCGAACCCAATCCGACCCGTGTTTAAGGAAAAGTCAGACTGACCCGAACCTAACCCGACCCGGGAATAGAGGTGCAAAATCTGACCAGCCCGACACGATCCCGACCCGAAAAATGCTGGCAGACGTCATCCTGATACCCGACCCGACTTGAAAAAATGCCGGCAACCAGTAGCCGTCAACTAATACCCGACCCGAATCCGAACCTGAACCCAAACCCGATCCGACCCGACAATCAGCCACCTCTATGCAAGATATTTAGTATATATATATATATAGTATACTAGTTAGTACGTAAAATAGATTAATTGGAGCTTGTCAAATACACGAATCTGGTTCTTGTCCCCTTTATTGCCCTATATATTTACCCGGTTCAACACTTTATTCACCACCTCGTGACCTCTTTGTCTCGGTGCAGTCATTTCTATTTTCTCTCTTAATTTCAATCTCTGTCTTGCTCTTGTAATTACTCGATCAGCATTTCTGGCTGCATAATTCCAATAATTTCTTATCTGTTCCAAACAGAAAATGAGCTCAGTATGCGTGCCCAGTATATATATATAACTGTCATTTAAACTTTAAAGTCTCTAATATATATCTAAATATGAACGAAGTACCAGAGAAAAAATAAATGATTATTAATGAGAAACATCTTGCGTTCATTGAAAAGTTGTCCATACGTACGTCAATAGACGTATAAGAAATGTAACAGATATATCCTGAAATGTAACAGATATATCTCAAAATATAACATATAAACACTATGAACAACTTTTCTATAGACTCTAGGAATTACTCGTAATTAATATAAATCATACTTTTTTCAACTGATATATATATATATATACATATACATATACATATACATATATACATATACATATACATATATACATATACATATACATATATATATATATATATATGCATATCACAGTTTCACCGTACTATGCGGTCCGTATCTCTGTTTCCGGTATCCAAATAGTCGATCCGAACCGCTCGATGTGATCTCTATATCAAATATGTTAGGAAACCAAATTTTACAATTTTTAGAATTTTTTTACTATTTTTAGTGATGGGGAGAAAATCATTGTTTTGTATGAACCAGAATCCTCGGATCTAGCCATTTTCTCCCCATCATTAAAAATAGCAAAAAAATAAAAAAATTATAAAATTTGGTTTGCTAGTATATTTTGATATAAAGATTAAGTTTAACGGTTCGGATCGACAATTTGAATACCGAAAATGAAGATATGGACCGCATAGCACGGTAAAACCGTGATATGCATATTATTGTAACCGGACTTTATATATATATATATATATATATCTATAAGAAATAATAACTGGTAATCAAACTAAAACTTCACTGACAATAAATTGCCAGATGCTCATATTTCACATAAAATAAAGAAATGAAAACATGAAAAAGGTTAAAAGAAGAAGAAGAATAAAGATCATCATATATGTCCGTACGTGCTTCAATCCCCAATATTTAAACCCCCCCTTCAGCCAACCTCAGTCCTTGCCATTTCCTCACACAAATCTAATTAACAACCAAATTATACAAACACAAAAAAAAACCCCCCAAATCACTCAAAATCTTAACCAGAACAAACACCAGCCATGTCGAAGGCGGACGCCGGCGCAAAGAAGTGGTCGTTGATCAAACCAGGCGAGTTCACGGATTGGTCGCTGTACCGGGCCGCCATAGCGGAGTTCGTTGCGACCCTGCTCTTCCTGTACGTCTCCATCGCAACTGTTATTGGCTACAAGAACCAGAGCTCTGCGGAGGCCTGTAACGGCGTCGGCTTTCTGGGCGTTGCGTGGGGCTTCGGCGCCTCCATCTTCGTTCTTGTGTATTGCATTAATGGCATCTCAGGTCCCCATTGTTGAACCTCTATCTCAGAGACAACTATCTCACACAGACATGAACACATATATAAACTTGCTCAAATTTACTGATGTATATATATATAGAATTTGATATTTATGTATAAGAATTTTACTACAATACTCTCAAAAAAAATATATATATATATATTTTCGAACTGACGATTATAAATAAATATTATCCTTATGACATTCATTTGTAACCGATAAGATTATCTGGGTGTGAGTATGAAAGTAACGTCCTATAATATTACCATATTATATGCACATAACTTTTGACATATTACAGGGTGAAATAAAACTGAAGCCAACGTGAATTCTTTCTTAGAATATATATATATATATAGAGTTGGGTTACGGTGATATGCATAGCAAAACTACGTTTTTGCTATGCGCTCGTATCTCAACAACCGTAACTCGGATGGCTGATCCGATTTGACCGGTGCATTCTACATATCGAAAAATCATCGGATACTAATTTTTACTATTTTTGGAGATTCCTAACCATTTTTAACGATTTTTGAAAAAATGACCCTGATTATGAGTTCCAAATAGATTATTTTATTATTATTTTCTTGCCATCTTTAAAAAATCGTTAAAATTAGTTAGGAATCTCCAAAAATAGCAAAAATTAGTATCTGATGAGTTTTCGATATGTAGAATACACCGGTCAAATCAGATCGGCCATCCGAGTTACGGTTGTTGAGATACGAGCGCATAGCAAAAATATAGTTTTGCTATGCATATCACCGTAACCCAACTCTATATATATATATATATATACAAATTTTGTTTTTGAATTGATTACAAATTCAAAAGGCTTGCTATATTTTGTATTGCAACTAAAAGTCTAAACTCTAAAACATTATATATAAAAGCCAGCTTAATTTGTGCACTCATCTTGTGATTTATGATATATATATTGCCTGTTTAAAATTTATAAATTTATGAAGATGGTCACATAAACCCGGCGGTGACGTTCGGGTTTTTGGTCAGGCGAGAGATCTCGCTCTACCGCGCAGTGCTGTACATCGTGGTGCAGTGTCTGGGCGCGATATGCGGCGCTGGTATAGTGAAGGGGGTCATGAAGCACCCGTACAACTCACTGGGAGGCGGGGCGAACTCCGTCGCGGATGGTTACTCGAAGAGTGGGGCTCTCGGTGCAGAGATCATGGGCACGTTCATTCTGGTTTATACCGTTTTCTCCGCCACCGACCGGAAACGCACAGCTCAGGAGCCCTTCGTTCCAGTATGTACCGTATATATATTTACCAGAATTATAAGTTTCACATAATTAAGGAAAATGAATTTTTAGTGCACATATATAAATGTATGAGAATGATTATTTTTTTTTTATTCAATTTCTTTTATTTTTTTTTTCTTGTTGTAGGTTTTGGTACCGCTACCAATCGGCTTTGCGGTGTTCATAGCACACCTTGCGACGATCCCGATAACCGGTACCGGTATAAACCCGGCAAGGAGTCTTGGAGCGGCTGTTGTTTACAACCAGAAGGCAATATGGGACGACCATGTAAGTTCCTGATGTACTTAATTTTCTTTTAGAAATTGTGTACAAATCAACATAGTTTGATTACATAAATGAAAAACTCATTTCTTGCATACAACTAATTAATTTTCCTAACAAACTTTGTATTGTCTTTTATTAATAAACACACATAATCTTAATTTTATATACACTATGTCGAAATTTTGTATGAGCTTTACTAATATAAGCTAATGCTAACAATTAAGTATAAACTAATTCTACAAATATATGCTCTTCAAAAAAAAAAAAAAATTCTACAAATATACTATATATGACATAAAGCAAGTATAATTAATTAATTAATATTATTGCATTATTTTTTATATTAACCTTTTCAAACTGTTCCTAGCCGTACATCAGGCCGGTACGGTACCCCCTAAACATATATGCATTTACTTTTCTAATCTAATTATGTTCATATAATTAATTCTGATGTGATATGATATGATAATATACAGTGGATCTTCTGGGTTGGGCCACTAATTGGGGCATTACTGGCGGCGCTTTACTACCAGTTTGTGCTCAGAGGAGCTGCAAAGGCATCGGGTTCCTCCAGAACTAGCACCACTGTCTGAGTGATGTGAAAAATTAAATTAATTAACAGTGAAAATCTGTTGAGATTAATTAAGCTGGTAATTAAGTGTGCATGCATGCTGGTGTGATTGAATTTATTATCATATATATTGTCTTAAATTTAATTTTCTGGTGAGGTCAATGGTTTGTCAAGGAGCTTAATTAATTTTGTGTTTAAGGGAATTATTTTTATGCTCTGCTTTGGGTTTGGTTTGTTTATATATATATATTGAGGTCGTGTGTAAATTTAAGATTTGTTGGGTTTATATATAAGTTGAATGTTTATTAATAAAATTGGTTGGTGTGTTATATCTTTTTCATCTTATATTTATATGTTTGCTACAAATTATTCTGACAGCAGACGACTAAATATTAACATTTCGATATATAAACCAATATAAACCAACTTTTAAGCTAGTGAATATTAACATTTCTGACTTAATTTAAGCAGCAAACAACTTTTAAGCTAGCTAGTGAATATAATTCGATATATAAACCAATGATTCAAAGCTTTAAAACGTTACATACAAACTAAATGAATTATATATATTATGCAAACTAATGATTTTTACACACTTGCTAAGCAAACTGATTTGTTTACTATGCATATATACTAGTTTATTTAGTTTTGCAAGATGAAACGATTCGTTTGGTATATATATAAATTAATTTAGTTTGCAAACTACAGTACGTATAAGTAAAATTATGCAAAATGTTTAGTATATATAGTGTTTATTTAGTATGTAAAATAGATTGGAGAATCTGGTTCTTGTTAATTTGTTGCCCTATTTAATTACCCAGTTCAACACTTTATTTAATTGCTCTATTTTCTCTCTTAATTTCAATCTATGTCTTGCTCTTGTCATATATGCACACATTGCTTGACTTATTATGCATATTATTTGATTTAATATGCATAATATATATTTGTCTAGCTAGTATATATAGTGCGACATACTGATTTGCTTAGTATACAACTATACATATTAATTTATTAATTAATTTGTAAATTGCATAGTTTTTTATCTTTATTAATTATGCAAGTTGAATTGTTTATTATGCAGATGTAATTAAGTTAATTAATTAGCACGTGAACGGAAGCTACGAGTGTATACATAAATATATTAGAATCAGATATGGAGCACTCCAAGGACAAAGGAAAGAGTGCTTTTGATCTTTTTTTTTTTTTTTTTGGAATCAGGCACAAGAAGAAACATACGCACAAAAACTAAAGAAGAAAGGACCACCGGTCTGCCATGATAGAAATTATATTCATGAAGACGCTACGTTTTATAAATACAGAATTTTCCTATGAAACCAATTTTATTTACTTAACAAGTAATTTTTGAACAATGGAAACTTTTTTATTAGAAAGACTTCGAAATTTAGAAAAATATAATTTTCAAAATGTCAAGGATTGTATATATGATGTTAAATTACACAAATAATGGAAGTTTATATAGTTGTAGAAATGTATATAAGAATGCAAATTCATTTCGTCGTGAATTCGCCCTGTACATTAATCTACAGATACCCTCTCTTTTTTCTCAGAATTTGTACAACTATTAACTCTTGATTTTCGATCCTCTGTATTGCGTACCTTGCTGTAAAATTATGGGTCAGGTATTAATTGTCTATCTTTGTGACCCGGCCCGATGTTCAGTGCACGAGATGAGCTTCAGAAATTATTTTCGGGAATTTCTGTGAGCGTTTTGTGTGAGGAAGTCCAAAATTAGTTGTTTCCGCGTTTGTTATACAGATGGTAGCACAAAAAAATCGTTCTGTGAGCTTCAAATAAAAAATAATGTATATATAAAAAAAAATTGTTGTTATACGGCTGAGTTCAGATAACTCAGCCGCATTTTTTTTTTAGTTTTCAATTTTTAGTTATAATAAGTTTAAAAAAACATTTTAGCGAAATATCAAATTAGAAAATTTGATGAATTTATATACTCAAAAATCAAAAAGATTTTTTACAAAAATAGAAATAATTTAAAGTTTTAAAAAATAATAAACTGAAATGAAATAAACAATAACTCAAAATTAAAGCTAAAACTAAATTTAGTGAAAAACATCATCGTATTGAGTTGTATACACAGTCTAACAGAAGTTTCTAAAAAAAATTTTAGTGATGGAGTGAGTAAATAATTCGGCTGTTAGCACGATCTCAAAAAGTTTACGGTAGCTTATTGTTTCTCTATTTTTTTATTATTAATTTCATATAAGTTAAAAACCATTATATGAAAATATTGTTATAGTAAATTTGCATGGCTCTGACAATTGAATAAAATAATGATCATTTAACAATTAACAGTCAAGAATTCTTTAGAAAATGTTTACAGTCTCTTACTATTTCTTTAATTTTTGAAGTATTGTATAGAAACTGCACAAAAATTTGTATATAAATATGGGTCATTCTTTAAAAATCTAAAAAAAAATAGTTAGAAAACTCTAAAAATAGAAAATTTTGGCATGCAACTAGGTTTCAATATTAAGATTATGGTGAGCAACTTGGATTAGTCATTCGAGCTACGAATTAGGAGATATGAAGTCAAAGCGTACCAGCCACTGCACTTTGTAAAGCGCAATAGCCTCACTCTTTATATATTACATACAATAAAATCAACTTTATTTAAAAAAAAGTTTGAAAATATTAAGAAATAAAGTTGAATCAACTTAATTAAAAAGTTTTAAAATTCTTGATTATACAATATTTGATAACAAAATGAATTAAAAAATGTAAGCCGAAGCAACGCGAGGCGTCCATCCTAGTTACTTCTAAATTCAGCATTTCAAAAATTTTCTGTTCCTTCACGATAAAGAAGGCGATCGATCAACGTGAATACTCTTTCTGAAGAAACTATTCCATTAATTGTCCTTTGTTCTAAATTAAAGAAAGCACATACACCCTGCAGCAGCCTGGGTATGCTGTGTTCTTTATTGCTTTTGAAAGTTGAAACCCAAACCTTCTCAAAGGGGGAGAATTTTCATAATCTCCCCCTCTTAAGCAAAGCGCAACTGCCATACTCATTATGGAAACCGCATCCTTTTCTTTGGTGGCTTGGATGAGAATGGATTGCTCCAAGCAAAAACCATACTCAAGTGATCTCCTTAGCTAGTAGGACATGCATGAATTTTTCCTCTACAGCCTTTAAAAAATGAGTAATACCTACTGTCTATAGAAAAAACCGTCCCTAGCGTTTATAGGTTACATTCTGGGATGTACGTGTTACATTCTAGAGTGTATTTGTTATATTCCGTACATGTCAATGGATGTATGAACGGTTTTTCAATGGATGCAGGATGTTTCTCTTAAAAAATCTACAGAAATTAAATTAAATGAAATTGTTCTCTTAATGGCAAATAAAGTGACAAAGTGAAACGATCGACAGATGGTTTCACGGTGGGGGCACCCTTTAAATTGTCCCCTGAAATAGAAAGCAAGGTGTGAAGCTAGCATGCATATGTGCTTGTATGTTATTAATTTTCTAGTACAGCATATTTGTACGTGCTATATTTTGCGGGTCACTTGATGATACGTCGCCATGAAAGGCTTTAGTTCATGAAAGAACTTAACGATATGAACAATGTGTTCACGTATATGTTTTTATGTTTATTCACTTATATTGCTGGTCGATTGGTACTAGAAGTGGCAAATCAGGCGGGTGAATCAGGTTCGGGTTCATATCAGTTTGATCTTTGAGTCGGGTCGGGTTAAGTCATTTTGACTTTCATAAATTCCGGGTCGGGTCGGATTTGGGTCGGGTTTTGTCACCTCTAATTAGTACCTTGAAAGCAAAGTGATACCGACATATATGCAGAGGCAATTTCGCAACAGGTATAAATTTTGAAAACTAAATTTTGCATGAAAAATGACCACGAGTAGCTCTTAACCTTTTAACACGAATAACTTGCGATGGATTATTTGTGAGTGCGGCTGTTGTACAACAACATGAATAGAGTATCACTGAATTTGTAATTAGTGGGCTTGAATTATTGAATTTGTCATTAGTTTTGCTGGCAAAACCAGGCTAAAATCAAGAAAAGCAGTAGTTCTGGGCTTTAGCTATTTCAGCCCAGATGGTTTTAAACGATGTAGTTACCATTACAAGATGATACATTCCGTGACTGCATTGAAAAGCCCAGATAAATATGCATGTGTGCGTATGTAGTAGAACAATAGAACTTGTTTAGTGTCAATGTCAACTGTCAAGTCTCATTTTCTTAAAGGTTTGGAGGCTGTACAACATTGAAGTAACACTGAACATCATGTATATCTTTCAGGAGTGCTCATCCTCTGTAGCGCTGCATTGTGTAGCGCAGGATGTGAACCGTTAGATCATCTCGAGATTCGATCCTGCACAGATCACGAGATGATCTAACGGTTCACATCCTGCACAACACAGTGCAGCGCTACAGAGGATATGAAATCATGTTTCAGATATAAGGCACAAATCAGTAACAGCATCAGAAAAGTCAGGGGCGAATTGATTCTAAAATGGTTGAAACCTGTAGACTAAAAATCAACTGATGAAAACTAATTCGATAACCATCTGCCCTGATGCCTGAATCCAAGCTATACCATCCAAAAAGAACACTACAACTCTAACCTGAGGCACTGAACTATCTTACAGGTAAAATGATAAACCGCAAAAATTGTCACTGTTGTAAATCTGTAGATCTCCACTGAAGAAAGGTATATACATCATCCAGGGTGCGGTGCTAGATTATGCGATTGACCAACTTTGTGACCTAAAATAATAAAATGTGTGTAAGTGTAATATTTGTCAATATTTACATGTGCATTAAAATTAACAGAACTTCAAGCTACCTCATAATGGCATTTGTTAGCGGCTGATCGGATTGTCCGGAAAAACTTATAAAGATGGGCCAAACAACGCCTTGATACAGAACAACCCATGAAAAATGAATCCGGCATATTCTCATCTGAAGCATACTTAAGATGAATCTTTCTAATTGACCGCAAAACCTGACAAACAATTATTGAAAAGAAAAAAAAAAGATGGGAATAAATCAACTGAAGAAGTGATAACAAATTGAAATACTTCAAATTATAAAAATTACAAATTATCTCACCTCATGAAAATGCTTTTGTGCTATTCCCCCAAACCTCAATAAGTGCTCATAAGTATCAGATAGGAAAGACCCAAAGGGTCCCATAAAGAATGATTCAAGAACAGAAATATCGTGAATTAACTGGAGACGAATGACTTCAATGAACTGGACAACCTATTTCACATTAAATACATACTGATTAGAGAGGCACAAATGAATCAACCCTTAAGCAAACAAACCCATGAAATAATAGAAAACTATATGCCAATTACCTTCAGGTATATCTGCTTGCTAAGAGAGACATCCTGCTTAGTTCTTGTTCGAACACGTGATGCCATTATCTGAAAAAAAAGGTTTAAGCCAATTAATCATGAATTGTCCACTGTAAATTGTAGGATGCAATCAAATCATATTATACCTTTGTCTGCTGAAATGCCTGCTCTAAATGTCTGATCTGAATCCACTGCTCTGAAACTATATTCTGGATCTGATAAAGTGCAGCACAATAAAAAGTTATTGTAACCGTTGAATCAACATTCCATAGCTAAAATAATAGAAAAGAGCATGTGCACTAATACTAATAAATAATCCAAATTGATGGGTTTGAATATGCAAAGCAAACAGATACTTTTACCAAGAAGCTCAACTTCCTGTGGGTTTTGAGAAAAGAAATTATTCATACACGCTTGCCTTTTGCAATCATATGTTAGAAAACCAATCCAGTATAGATGGACAATTTCAGTTACCATATTTGTTTTGGTTGTATTCAAACTCTGTAGTTGACTGCTAAATATGCGGAATTTGCTTCATATGAACAATCACAAATGAGAATCTAAAAGGTTGAATTATGAACCATTAAAAAAACTTTGAGGATGTTTTATTCATGATGCACTAAAAGATATTTTCTCAACATGCATACTACAGGAGAAGCTAAAAGAAAACACCTTTTCAGTTTCTGAATTCAGAGTTTCCAGCCTTTCCTCTGTGACTTTTGAAGACACCTCTAGATTGTAAATATCTGAATTCACCTTCTGAGATTGATCCTTCAGCAGTTCCACCTGGTTTATTCCAGTTTAAATTCATTTTGACATACAATAAAATAATGTACAAAATCTGCATACAGTATTATATGAAGCTCATATAGATAGAGAACCTCTTGTTCCAAATCTTTGGTGTCATCGTGATCGTACCCGCTACTCAAGGAAGTCTGACAAAATTAAAAACAGAAGTTACCAAAAAAAATAAATGCCAATCATGATCCAAGCAATAAACGGAGTATAAGCCTGAGGCAATCACAATTCTGTTTCAAAAATTAGGCATTTCAAAGTAAAGACAGTATTTCTAAACACTAAACAGAGATATCAATAACTCAGGATTAAACCTCTTTGCACATACAAGAAAGTTCATTTACAATCTTCACATGTCTTTATAATAATATTTACAGACCCACAAAGAAAGAGAAGAAGAAAAGAAAGCATTGGTGTTCCACACTTCAGACACATATCTGCATCTTAACATCAATAACTTCTCTCAAGAGCCAAAAAGTCCTGCATGTGTTAGTTCGAATGAATATCATTTCAGACATATATACAAACTACTTTAACCAACTAACAGAACATTTATGGTCTTATGCTCAACATTATTATTCCCATTTCTGCTCTTCGGCGATTAAATTGTATAATCAACAACCAATTAAATTAAGCCAAAATGGAAACCTTGATAGTCTCTTGTTCATCAATCAAGTGCTGGATATCGCGCTCCATGGCCTCTATGAGCTTGGTGTTCTCCTCCAGAACCCCAGTCTTCGCGTCCAGTTTCTTCGCGCTCTCCTCCAGAGCGGACTCTGCACAACACAATCACCATCCATCCCAATTACTACACACCGGAATCTCATCTCCCCTAATAATTCCCAAAGATCATGGATTATCAACAGCGTTACCTAATTCAAAGATGCGATCTTTGAGAGATCTTATCTCGGTCGCCATCTCGCGCCTCAGCTCCTCCACCTTCTGAACCGCCTCCGCACCCCGACCGGCAGAAGCGGCCGCCGGATCGGAGAACGCGTAGACCGACACGACCAGCGCCGAAGCGAAAGCGAGCACGAACAGCGACCGCGTGGGCGTCCGATAGCCGCCGCGCTGCGAATTGAAGAAACGGAGAGCGAGCTGGAGGATCCGGAGCGGCACCACGACCGAGAGCAGGAGGATCGGCACGCCGTTCATCGTCGCCAGCAGCGAAGGCGCCATCTTTGCGCGCGACTGTCGTTGAAACTTGAAACCCGTTTTCTTCTTCTTCTTCTTCTTCTTCTTCTTCAGTGAAGCTTTGTTTTTTTTTTTTTCAAGTACTGAAGTTCCATGTCCTCTGTAGCGCTGCAAAGTGTAGAGCAGAATGTGGACCGTTGGATCATCTCGAGATCTGTGCTAGCACGAATCCGATATGATCTAACGGCCCACGTTATGCGCTGCACTTTGCAGCGCTACAGAGGATAAGCACTCGTATTTTGAGTAGTTTTGCCGGAACCTCCGTTGAATTGCATTTCAAATCCTCTGCAGCAATGCAGTGTGCGGTTAATCATATGGACCGTTGGATTGCATCAGATCCTGGTCTGCACGAATGTTGAGGCAATCCAATGGACCATATGATACATTGCGTATTGCCTTAAGGTAGAGGACGAGCACTCCGTTGAATTTGGGGACTGGTTTTCTTTATTTAAGAAATTAATGTGGTTTTTGCCATTTTGGATTGATTGCTTATGCGATAAGTATGTGAAATGTTATTGTGTTCCTAAATTGAGTATTATTAAGAAATTTTGTAAGCTTGAATAAAAATTATAAATTAGTATGTAACATCTGGTCTTTAGATTTATATAATTCATTAAGATATGTAGAATGCCTCGACATTTCTCATATGTTATTTTCAGATTGTGGTAATAATCTATTTCGGTACAAAAATATATGAAACAAAATCAAACTAGAAATAAGAAATATAATTTAGCCAAGGAAAATCTTGGTAAAGCTTTAAACAGCACAGCGAACTTCGCTCCCAGAAAAATGTCAAAAAGTCAAAAACCAAAGCGTCACTTGAAATGTTCGGTCTAAATCCAGGCTTCCAAAGGTCCATATTGGGCTATGTTAGATTTTCTGGCCATTTCGGCCCGTAATGAGGATTTCATATCCTCTGTAGCGCTGCACTGTGTAGCGCAGGATGTGAACCGTGAGATCATCTCGTGATCTGTGCTGGCTCGAATCTCGAGATTATCTAACGGTTCAAATCCTGTGCTACACTATGCAGCGCTACAGAGGATGAGCACCCCGTAATGAGGTAGTAAAATGGACAGTACATATGCTAGAAGAGTTAAGAACTTGAGCCGGAGAAAGGCCCATTTACTTGAGCCATCAAATTTTATTGGGCCATATATAGCTTAGATAGAAATTTAACAGTTTTGATACTTTTTGGCAAAATCAACCAACCAATCTTTTCTTCTATTTCCTTTTTTTTTTTTTTTTTATACGGTCAGCCTATTGAGCCATATGTTTTTTTAACACAAAATGCACAATCCTGCTAATTATAAAACTTTTTTAATTTGGATGCCTAATTGAAATATAACTATTTATGTTCTGTAAGCAGGAAAGTTTTATGAAACAAAAAAGCTTGAGACATTGAGAATTTAGTGCCCTATGTGACATGCATCTCAGAATAAAATCATGAGCTGAATCCACAAGTGTTCTCTCTATAACATAACAGTAATAATAGCAGGAAAAATTGTTACAAGAAGGTACAACTGACCAACTGATCATCATTAGTTTACAAGTCGACGGAATTTCTTTTTTTTTCGGATAATGTACAAAGCAATGGAGCCATTAATTGGCACCACTGCATGCAAAACTCAACCGCTATTTGGTGGTACGGTCGATCGATACGCCTTGCTTCTGTAGCTCCACCATGACACTCTCTGTAGAAGGCGGCTTCAGGCCAAGAGGGAGTGGCAGCCATGGTTTTTCCAACACATCGCCAATCACCGCATCTATACTATCCTTCGACTGGAATTAAGAATCAAAAAAATGAATTAACACCAACAGCAACATCTCATAAAAATAAAATGTGTGTTTTTAATTAACATGAACTAGTTTGTATATAATTAAA
Source organism: Cyperus esculentus (assembly GCA_030179965.1). Taxonomy (NCBI): domain Eukaryota; kingdom Viridiplantae; phylum Streptophyta; class Magnoliopsida; order Poales; family Cyperaceae; genus Cyperus; species Cyperus esculentus. Next base: position 1,972,300 of record JASGLE010000024.1, on the reverse strand, counting down.
GAACATTGGGAAGATACATTATCACGTAATTCACAGGTAAAATCTATTTCCTACTTTTCCCGATCCTAATTACGTACTTCTCGCTCTCTACACCAAACCTAACATTCCGTTTCGGTAAATGTTTTATTTACCAATCATCAACTCAACCGACAAATTGATCACAATTTATTGCACTAAAGATTCACCGGAAACCTCACAAGGACATGAATTTAAGTAAGAAGAAGGGGACTTACAGGAAGTGCAGTTTCAGAAACTTGTGAGCTTGAATTTTTGCTCGCTGATCCTGGAGGGGGAATCGGCCTGTACATCGGATGCGCCAGAACGCTAGGAACCATCGGAGCTGGAAACCTCTGTATCATAATACCAGTTAGAAATTTTCACACTCAAAAATTTCTATTCTTCTATAAAATAGAGAAGAATACAATCAATTGTTACTGGTACATACTGGTGTCGTCATTGGCATAGCAACACAGGGAGATCCTTGCGGAAGAGGATGCGGTTGGCCCTGGAAAAAAGGGACAAATCGATGTTGTTATGAGATTGAATCATATGAAAGCATGAGTGCATTATTAACAATGCAAGTCTAACAAAAAAAGTGTATAAATCGAAAGACCGGCACAAACAAGTATCAATAAACACAAGGAAGCCCAACTCATCATATGTGAACTATATTCACTTATTCAGTATCGAATTTGAATATGCGAGTCTGAGAAAGAACAATTTTGAGAGAAAATTAAAGATAACGTACCCGTGGATACTGGTGGGGCCAAAAGGGGGCATTTGCAGCAGCTTGCGCAATGGGTGGATGAGGGGGCGGCCAAGTAGGATGAGCGGGCGATTGTGGAGGAGCCGGCCACATAGGAACCATAGGAGGATCGACGCTCGGGTGGCCCCAGACGTGCAATGGTCGGAAAGGCTGTATAGGCGGAGGCGGGAAAGCCATGGCTGGTGGAAACCATGTGTTCATGACCCGCTTTGCACCGCATCCCGCTGCGGAGTATATCTGTCGCCTCTGGCTCCAGCTTGCCGCTTCTGCCTCTCTTGCTAGTAAGTGCTTCCTATGTGACCGATATTTCTGCGAGTTATGTAATAGTATATGTTTAAGTCTTCTGAAAATTTTACCAAAGATTAGGGGATAACAACATGAGAGCATATTATATATTGTCCTGAATTTGAAACATGAGTTTACTCATATAATTTAGCCGATGAGTTTAAAAATCCGAAAAATCTCCTTGTTCCATCTTTAGTTGTTAATTACTTGTTATTATGAGGGAAAAATAGAAGGTTTTAAGTTAACTCATCATATATACCTGTAAGTGGCTAGCAATGTTATGTCGAGTTAACGAGTTGATCCCCATGATCTCTAGGATCCTCGAAGGAACGGCCTTATCAACTCCGAGCTGCTCTACGGCCTGCACAAATCTCCGGTGCAGTTCCGGTGTCCAATCCACCTAAAATCACCATTAATGAACAAAAACTTAATTTGTTGCTCCTAAATCCTAATATATTAATTAACCAAGACATATATATAATTAACTTCTATATATGATTATTCTAAAGCTAATGTACAATTGGAACAATCCAATTTAGGCTTGTGTGTGTCTTTCATCTGTGTCACTGAGTAAAAACACATGCATATGTATGTATGGAGGTCCGTGATAAGTGATAACTGATAACTTGTCCCAATATGCTTTCACTGTGTTCGGTACTGATCAGTAGCAAAGTGCAGTGCTTTATATATATATATCTGAACTCTATACTTACCTACTTATTCCTGGCATGTTCAGTGCATAAACAACATGCCAGTCAAACAAGACAAATTAAGGATTTTCTTTAACGGAAGTATATATAATTAAGTACAATCTTTCTTTGCTAGTTTCCTTAATTACAATACTAATATATAGTGGCTTTATGAAGCTTGCCATATATCCAATTAATTGGAGCCTAATTAACAACGTATAATTGAAATTTGAAAGAATGATTCGTCTGATAATGAATTGTAGAGCTTCCTATATATACATACAATTAGTACTTAATTAACTATATTTAATTTCTTTAACAGTAGTGCATGCCCATCTTAGAAATTTAAGTATATCAATATTTGTTTTGAAGTTTCTCCATATATATATAGGCAGTTGGGACATACTGTTGCTTACATTTGTAAAAAAATTTAGTTTTATAAAGAAGTTCAAAAAGAAAAAAAATCTATATTTCACATAATCACAAAACCTAGCACAATGTAATTACTAAACCATCAAAAACAAACTAGCTATTAAGAGATTTAAGTAGGCAAGACATGTTTATGTTGCAAAGAAATTAATAAACAAACCAACAAATTAACAAATGGCCAAAACTAAGCAAGCAAATTAAATCTCAAGCTGCACCACAGACATTACCTTAGCCTTCTTCTTTCCTTGTGATATCTTCGATGTTTCGCCGGACTTCTGCTTGCTCACGGCCTTAACGGTCGAAGACGAGGATGATTTGGTATCAGCAGCCTGATACGCCTCATCCTCCTTCACAATATTTTCCGAATCTACATTCTCATCTTCCTTATTACCACAACTCTCCTCATGATTTGTTACCAAATTACTCTTTATCTCCTCGCAACAATCTGCTTCTGTTGTTTCTTCTTGATCGACAGCTGAATAGTCGGCCAAGAGTTCTGCCATATCAACCTCGAGGCCAGGCATACACTCCTCATCAAACTTCTGAAAAATATCGCTGAAATCTATACCGTCAAGCAAATCGCCGTCTATGGTGAAGTCAAAATCATCGAGGAAGCAACTAGGTTCATGAACTTCCACTTGTAGCGCTAATTCATCGCTCATGCATGGCATTGGAGAAACGGCAAGCATTGCTTGTAGATTGCTGTTCTTAATTCTTCTATTCTTTTTTGCTATTTCCTCCTCGCCTTCCCCTCTTCCCGATTCAACACACATCGCGATATAGTAGAAAAATTGGTTAATAAACTAAACTAATACCGACGATTGTATACTAATTTCTCCTTCAATTTTTCGGAAGAATTAGGACAGTGCAGGGGAGCACAACTGCAGCACAAGAATGAAACGGATTAATTAGTTCTGTTGAATTTTTGGGAGTATATACTAGCTAGGGACATGAAAACGAGAGGAAACATCAAACATGAATGTACACCACAACTTCACACAGATATATTTCTCAAGTTTGTTATAGTTTAATTTTATGGGTGTTTGTTAGTTTGTCTGGAACTGCTGCTGTGCTTTCTCTCTCTAGCCCAGATATACTTGGTCATGTGGTGTGGAGGAGTGAATTTTAGGGTTTTGTATGTAGCTGTTGGCGCACACACATGACAGAGAGAGAGGGAAAGGGAGAGCATGCTGCAGCATATATCATATATGGAAGATGTATACAAAAGAAGTCAGGTATCAAAACAGATATGTCACATATGTATATGAGATACATGTAAAGTTCATCCTGTATAGCAGGCCACTCAGCCATCCCTCTTACAACTCTGACACACCACGTGTATCTCAGTGCTCAGCACAGTTATATAAATATTTATTGTATTTGTTTACTGGAAAATGATATATATTCATTACAAATATATAAATGTGCATTGAAAAATTATATTAATTTGTTCACTGAAAATATAATGGACCGTTGGATAAGTAATAAGGGTGTACGCTATATATCAGCTGCCTGCAGCTTGTCTGTCTGTTTGGTCACTGATAAGAGGAAGAGAGCTGCCTTAATTTGGTTTTTTGCTGAACTCCCCGGTAAATAAATAACCGGAAATAGTATACTTAGTAATTACTGAAGGGAGCTGATATAGAGATACCATTGTAGCTCTCGTCGTTGATACAGATAATTTGACCAGTCAAACTTGCTCTGCACTCTTGATTTATGCATGTAGACTTGATAATTATGCAGTGAAATGCTATTTTTTATGCATGTAAAATTAATTTGTTGAGTTTAAAAACATTAAACAACTTGCATACTAAGCATTTTTGCCTTAAAAAATAACTAGTAACATGCATTCTACAATCAATATATTGCATACTAAATACATTTGAGTGCATAATAAATAATTTTATTTACATATAATACTTGTAAGTTGTAACATATAGTGTAAAACCAATACACTGCATATTTGTATGCATAATAAATAAGTTTACATGCATAATTAGCTATATAGTATATATGCATAAAAAAGTGTGACTTAAAATAAAGAGGAAAAGAGGGAGATGGTACAGTGAACCGGACGAAGGGGTCATGAACCAGTTAAAATTTGCTGAATCAGATATTGAACCATGACTTGATTATTGAAAAATAAGTTTGATTCGACGAGTTGAGTTTACATGCATAATTATCAGATTTTGCTGCATAATAAAGCAAAAAAAAAAAGAAAAAAAATGGTTGTATGCGTATCAACGACGGGAGTTTCGTCCGTATCACCGTAGCATTTCCCATTACTGAATTAGTTTCTCCCTAATGTAACAAAATTACTGTGAATTTTAACTTTGGTCCCAACTAAATTTGAAATAAAAAAAGTAATAAGTTGGTTCCTATATATCGAATATTCATGATTATTCAACCCGATAATTAAACACGTTTTAACTTATTAGTGAACTTTGGGGACCTATACGGCATATTTAAAACATTAAGGCCAAATTAAATATATAGCAACTAATCAATATTTTAAGAACCGAATTAATCCTTTTCAAACTTTAAAAACCAATTTGATAAACAAAGTGGTGATACTTTAAAAAATAATAGTGATTAGTTACTCTAAATAATAATTAAATATTAATAAAAATTGAACAACCCGGATTAATTAATTATCCTCACTGCCCACTTCACATTGCGTCCCTAGCTATATCCACAAAAGACTCAGAAATAAGTGAAGAAAAAAAGAGGAACAGGCTTTCTTTCAGTGACGATGTGGACACTAAAATTGTCCCTTCCTGAATTAATATTCGAAGTGTTATTTTCTTCTTTTTTGTGTGGTGTATCTTTTCTCCAGCAATTCTTTTCTTTTTATTATATAAATATAAATATAAATATAAATATAAGAAAATGGAAATTAGTTTCTTAAATATATATTCTTTTGAGTTTTATCATTGTCAGCGCACTGATTTATTTTTCGATCACAAACGTCATGTATTCCCTGCCTCAATAAGGATAAAAAGTTAAAAACAAAGTTGTGTCTGTAGTTTCTGCAAAGAGGGATAATTGAATCAATTAATTACTATTGAGAAATTAACATTAATTAAGAAATATTTAGAATATTGGTATATATATATATATATATATATATATATATATATATATATATATATATATATATATATATATATATATATATATATATATATATTAACTTAAATCCTATAGTCTATAATATATAATGAGAAAAATAAATTGAGATTGATTGTATAAGCAGTAAATATATAGTAAAACAATGGTAATTGGTCTAAATTAAATTGACAAATTAGGCAATAGTATTTGTTAGGTCACGCTTGATATTTTGAAACTTTACACGAATGGCATAATGAATAAATATGGAATATATATATATTCTTACATTTAATTTGCTCCACAAATTTTTGTTGACGTCGTATTCATGACAAGTAGGTCTATTCACCTCATGACAAGTAGGTCAGGCCAATGGGTGTTTTCACTGATAATATGCACCACAAATTATAGAAATGAGGACAAAATTCTGGAGGCAAGAGAGACTGATATACATGCAACCGGATATATAAAAGAGGAGAAACATCTTGCGTCCATCGAAGAACTGTCTATATATCCATAGACGTATACAGAATGTACGTAACGGATACGTACACACCGAAATGTAACAGATACATTCCGAAATGCAACTTATGAACACTATGGATGATTTTTTTATAGACAGTAGGTATTACTCATAAAAAAGCTCTATATATTTGCATTATTGCTATTTATTTGTCCATTGTTCATTAATAGATAGATCCAAGTTGGATCTGGTACTGTGTGGGGGTACCTCACTCCTAGTTCAATTTATCATCAATATATTAGACCCAAAAGTATACAGTAGTACTGTTTGTGGTATAGTAAGAATTTTTGGTGAAACATGCCAACATTATTCTGTTCCATAAGTACTATTATTTGTAGTTGTTCCGTAAGTACTATTATTTGTAGTTATTAAGACTTTACTTTTATGCATTTGAGGATGTAATGTACTATTTTGTCCTTCTACAAAGAAAGAGAAGGAGGTGATAATAAAATCACTTTGTCAAAAAAAAAAAAAGTACTGATATTAATTTGTCTCTAATCTCTCTTTTTTTTTTTTCAATTTAGCTTAAATTAAGTCTGACAAAATATTTTTTATTAATAGTTCCGCACTGTGTCAATCAATCCCGTTTAATTGATTAATTACAAACCCATGTAATATTGTTCAATTTTACCATATTTGTTATCTTCAATAAGTATTATATGTATAATATAAAAGTACAGGATTATAAGTGAAAAATTACAGCTAAAGGAATAAGGAAGTAATATAAACTATGAGCTTACAAATTAAGTGGTCAAATTTAAATTAAACTTACATACATATATGGGTAATTTGTTTCTGCAAACATAGTTATGTACTAATATACCAAATTTGGAAAAAGCTTGTTGCCTAGTTAATTACGAACTGTCCGATTAAGATAAGATTTGTGCAGAGAGATCAGATCTAACTCCTGTAGACATTCGTTGCTTTGCTGGAAAGAATTGCAGTGAACTTTAGTTTTTTTTTACCATGTAGCTTCACATGCAACAAATGAAATTTCACAATTTCTTATTTATTTTTTCTTTAAAAAAACAAAGAAAGAACTAAGAAGTGATGGGTGGATTTAATTTACAATTATTATATAATTATTATATATGCAGCATTACAACTTTGGAATTTTTGTAGAGCAGCAAAATAAAGAAAATGAATTGTTGGATCGGTGGGTAGTGTGGGTACCTGGTTTTGAATTTTACAACACAAGACAAAAACTTCCCAATTCAACAGTGTGTGATGAACTGTGCCACAAGGAATACAAACAAACATGATTATGTGTAAAACAGCAACTTCATCTTATCTTATTATCACAAATCATTAATAAAAAGTGGCATTTTCTTGTCGGTCCAAAACATGAACAGAAAATTTTTAGACTATGCAATGCACCCATAAATCAATGTAATGTGCAATGCTGGCTAACGCAACGCTCTCCACTTGGGAGGTCGCGGGTTTGAAACCCGGATTAGAAGTCTTTTATAGACATTTAAATTTGAGTGACTTAACTAGTTAGCCCTCATCTTTATCTCAAAAATCAATTTAATGTGCAGTGCTGGCTAAGGGCAACGCTCTCCGTTTGGGAGATCGCGGGTTTGAATCCCGGATGAGAGATATTTTATAGACATTTAAATTTGAGTGACTTGACTTTCATCTTTATCTTAAAAAAAAAAAAAATGTAATGTGCAGTGCAAGTGACCTAGGCTTAATTGTGAGTCACTTATTTGGGCTCAGAAATAATTATGAACAAGAAAAGGCCCATTTCAGAGGAGAAACAATGGCGAGCTAAATACAACTGTTTTGTGAGCCCAAAAAGTTCTGAAGTTGTAAACTAGTAATCAAATTGAGGGATCAAATAACCATTTTTTTTGACCGATCGGTGATCGTGAAATTAAATCTTAAATAGCTATATTTTAAATTCTTAAATAACAAAACTAATTGATATAATATGTTGTATATATCGTATATTATGTGTATACAAAAAAATTATATCATTTTGACTTTATTTACATGTGCATCAAGCATTAACAAAAATCAACGGTTCAAGATTTATGATTTTTTCTCCTCTCTTGATAACTATCGAAACAATGTTAAAACTTTATCATTTTTCATGTACATGTTTAAGATAATACATAATACATATAACGGTTTAGATTTTTCAATTTATGCATGAATTAAAAAAATGGTCACCATGGGCACCAATGCCCATGGTTATTGGATCCCTCAATCAAATTATCTGATTATTTTTTGCAAGTTCTGGAAATTGCATTCGTTAATAAAAATAGTAAAATACAATATAAATAATTTTTTGTAACTATATATTTTATTTTTCAAAAATAAAGAGGAGGATGATTGACTACTCTTAGGTTGAAATCTTGACGATAGGACTTTTGAAAATTTTGGGAAAAAAAATCATAAAAACGAAAAGAATTTATGGATATATTATTTAATTTATAGATTAATAGTATTTTAAATTTCAATCAAATTTGAATATCATTTTATGGTTTATTTTTTTTTAAATTTGTAATTAAATAGATCCTTGAAGACCTCTCAAACGTCACCTTAAACAATACTTTTGTATACTTCTTTTACAAGAAAAGAAAAGTCTTTCACAAGAAAAGAAAAGCAGGGTCAAAGGATCTCTCCTTGAAAATATATTGCCTTTGGATCCTGTTTCACCCAAAAATTGATCTGTGAATCTTATAATCTTTTTTAGGTGTTTTATATTTTATTAAAATTCGTTTATAAATACATTACAAACAATTTAAAAAAAAAACATATAAGTTGACACTTGTACCGTTGTACGACAGTTCATTTTTTTTTCCTAAAACTATAAAAGCATAAAAAAAAATCGTGGATTAAAAGGATTATAAAACGATTGTAAAAATATTTTAAAATAACTCGCAAGTCCCAAACTCACAATATTCATTAGAGGAAAATATGGTGGGAATGAAAAAAATGTAGTGATAATTAGTTTATTAATTAAAAAGCTAATCCGAAAATACACTGGTGCTTTAAATTTCTATTTAAAGCATTATAGGACTTGGCATATTTTTAAACATTCCATTAATAGGAAAAAGCAAAGTCCCATCGATCACCCATGACAATATTCCTACATATATATTTTTAAACATAAAGTTCTATTTTAAACATTAGATCAAAGTAAGTCGGTTTACCATCGTTATAAATCTATAACCATAACAAAAAAAGGATTTGAATCAAAAACAATGCAGAACACAAATAGCAAACCCTCTGCCGGCTCCGGCTCCGGCACCGGCGTCGGCGGCGGCACGGCAGCCTTCCGGCCATGGTTTGAGCAACCATTTGTAAGCTACAATCACAACAGTTGGTTCCCCCACGGCCGGTCCAGCCGCCCCTACGTTCCTTCGCACACGTTCGACCCTTTCTGTTGGTTCGAACCTCACCCGCGCGGCACGTTCGACTTCTTCGAGCGCTTTGCGTATGTCCCTTATCCATATCCGCCAACGTACTTTCCAATGCCGCAACGTCCCGTCGATCAAAGGTGCCCCTCGTCTAGCTCGTACAATAATTATGAAGGCGAGAGAAAGCGCAAACGCGACACAAGCGCGCGCTCTGAGCTGCCGCACAGGCGACCAAATAGCGAGCGCTTTGAGCCGCAGCACAAGCGACCAAAGAGCGAGCGCTCTGAGCCGCACAAGCGACCAATGAAGGAGACGAAGGAGGATTACTACACGCTACTTCAAGTCGATCAGAACGTGTCGAACAACGCTCTGAAGAAAGCGTATCGGAAACTCGCCATGAAGTGGCACCCCGACAAGAACCTCGACAACAAGGAAGAGGCCGAGACCAGGTTCAAGCAGATCGCCGAGGCCTATGATGTAATAAGAATTTTTAATCTTTTTTTCCCAATTTTTGTTATATTTTGTTGTGATTATGATCATAAGAAAATGCAAAAACTATTTACATATTAAATGATTAAATCCAATACATATTTCATTTTATGTGCGTTTTAATTATTGGAATTCAAACATGTGCCCATCCGTAAATAGACAAAATCACAAAACATATTACTGAAAAATTAAGGACCTAATTTTGTTTTTGCAATTTTAGTAATGCCATTTTAAATTTGGCAATATATATAATTTCCTATAGACAAAAACAATTATAAACTTATAATTAATTACAATTCTGCCCAAAATAGATCACTAATTAACTCCTAATTTAATTCTGCAGGTGCTAAGGGATCCACAGAAGCGATATGCTTATGATGCGGATAACAATAACAAGATCAATGTGGCATCATCGTCTGGTACCAGCTCCAGTGGGTTTACCAGTACCGGGTTCTCATTCTTCACCCGGTACGGTGCAGAGTTTGGGTTCAGCACTCCAAGTTTTTATGAAGCATTCGCTGATGTCTTCGAATCCTGGGGCGCGTCTCGATCTGGGACGCCTGATGATGATGATGATGATGATTTTTTTTGGAACTTTTAGTGTCATATTTTTATGAGGAGATTGATTAGTGTGTAATTAGAGTGATATAGATGTTGTTAATTAACTTGACATTTGTGATTATGATTATTATGTTGAGATATTTTATGCTCAATTATATATGCATGTGTTATGATTGCTTTTTACTTAATTAGTTTCTCTGTTTGGATATTTGATTGGAATTGTGGTTAATTGGAGTTTGAGCTTTGAATGCCAAAATGTATTACAAATTTAAAAACGAAAGTGAGGCCTCATCTCTAGTACGTACAATCTTAAGATACAACACCACAACAAGCAGACAACGCTGATTATGTCAATACAAAGATTGAAATTAAAGTTTTCTTTTCACTTAAATTGTCTCAATTTCATAGTCAGAACTTTTTTTAAATAAAAAACCAGTACAATATACTAACCAAGAGAAATTATTCTTATCCCCCTTAACTACACCCCTTATTTCTTCCATCAAAAAAATTACACCCCTTATTTCCCCTCAATTCTTATTCTTTCATTCTTCTTCCTCCATTGATTTCTTTCCCACCACCATATCACTTTTGCCCATCTCCACCCTCTCCGCCGGACCTCCACCACCTCTCGGCCGCCCCTCCGCCCCCCTCCGGCCACACCTCCGCCACCATCTCCGGTCACACCTCCGTTGCTCCGACTCTTTAATACACATTTAGTTATTTGTATAAACTATATTAGTGGTTAGTATAAACACTTTTGCGTATTAGTATAACCACTTTTTCAGTTATCATATGGCAAATGTAAAATTATATTGGGGTGCGGTTAAGGAAGATTTTTAAGGGGTGCAATTATAAGGCCCGATTTAACAATTATTGTTTTTTGCTTGTCACTTCATGTTGGAACAGTAATACATTATTACTTTTATATTTAACATCTAATTAAATGGTTGTGTTACTTACATTCGTTTTATTAACCGCAAATATTTGAAATAAAGAAAAATTAATTAATAGCGGTAAAGGAAAATTTTGCCAAATATTGGAGATTAATATTATATAACATAGCAGCTACGCAATTCTACTGGTTAATTTAACGATGTTAGAGCATCTCCAAGAGACTCCCTAAAAATGGATCCCAATATACCTATATTGGGTGTCATCCTAAATTTTTTGAGAGCAAATTTCACCTCAATCTCCAACAGATTCCCAAAATATAGGTCCCAATACATTTAAACTAAGCCAAAATACGAATCCCAATACATTTGAACGGTTTGGATTTAGCTCTAGTTTTGGGAAGTTGGATTGGGAGTGCCAAAAAAAGCCACCAAAATAGCTAAAATTAGAGAGGATTTTGGGATAGCCCAAAAATTGGGAAGGGTTTTGGGCTTCTATTGGAGACCAAATTTTGTTCCTAATTCCCAATAATTAGTTTTAGGAATGGTTTTGGGAAGCTCTTGGAGATGCTCTTACACTATAGATGTACGCGCAACAATTTCGAAAACAGGTAAATGTATCTTATTCTTATCTAAATTATTAATCATATTCAGAAGTCGGAGTGGCAAAAAAACCCGTGGCTCGCTCATAGTGGCTCGGGCTCGACTCGTTATTGGCTCGCTCATTAAGTTTGTTAAGTTAATGAGCCGAGCTTGAGCTTGGCATGGCTCGGCTCGTTAAACTCGTTTGGCTCGATAAACTTTTACTTATTGCAATTTGTAATGCTCTTATCGTAAATTATTAATATATTATACAACATATGGTCAAATATATATAAAATTGTTATGTAAAATGTGTATGAACATATATTTATTAGTCCTTTTATATTAATTTTTATATAAAAACTTTGATATAACATACTTAAAATTTTATTATTAAAAAATAAATGAGCTTAACGAAACCAGCTCGGTCAGCTCGTTAATTAAACGAGCCGAGCTTGAGGTTAGCCTAGCTCCGCTCGGCTCGTTTACGCCCCTGAGTCAGAATCAGAAGTGGCATTTTTTATGTCAGTCTAAAACCATGGTTATAAAATTTGGTTTAGACGACGCACCCGACCAGTTGGTAAGTCTGCTATTTAGGCCCAAGTTAGTTTATCGAATATAAAACCCACTTTCAGAACACACTTGAGAGATCCATAAAAGCCCACTCGCATCCGAAAACACACCTCAACTTAAATTGCTAGCACGCTATTTCTTATTAATTCTTTTTTTAAAAGCATGCTATTATACAGAATCCTGTTGGATCGTATATAACTAATCTCTACCGTATTCTAGTCGGACTATGAGGGCTAGCTCCTGATCATTTCTATTTTATCTAAACAATTCTCTTGCTCTTTCAGTGATTTATTTTTTATATTTCTAAAAATAAAAAATTGCCTCTGATACTCTTATGTAATTAATATCCATCTTTGTAAGATAATCCACTACACACATTAATTAAAAAAATATATACCGGTAGAAAAAAAAGGATATACTAGTAAAAAAAAAAAGATAAACTGATATAAATTTCTCCACTAAAAAGAAGATATTCATATACTTAGGAAAAAAGATAAACTAATAATAAATTCTTCTCCACTAAAAAAATATATATACTAGCTGGAAAACAGATACACTGATAACAAATCCCTCAAATAAACTTCTGGAAAAATACAATGAACATCAGTACCTCCAAGATGAGTCCAGATCCTCTTATAGTACTGTAAATTTTACAGTAGCACGTGAATTAATTAGGACCGTTGGATTAAGAAAACGGGGTGGACCATTAAGATGTCAGTGGTTGAGATTTACGGGGCTCATTAACTTATATGTTACAGTACTATATAGGATTGGGAGTCGATCAAGAGGGCTCTTGATCCTTTCTATTTTATTTTTTAAAAATTCTCTTCCCCTTTCTGATGATTTATATTTTATGTTTTTAGAAATAAAAGAATGCTTCTTATACACTTGTATAAATATCCATTGGCACCGTAAAATAATCCACTACACACACTTAAAAAGAAAAAAAAAAAAGATATATTAGTAGGAAAAAAAATAATTTGATAATAAGTTTCTTCACTTAAAAAAAGATACATTTTTTCCTCAAAAAAAAATACAAAAAAAAAAGATAAACTGATAATAAGTTTATCCACTAAAAAAATATATATATACTTTTTCCTCAAAAAAATACAAAAAAAAAAGATAATATGATATTAAGTTTCTCCACTTAAAAAAAATATACATTTTCCTCAAAAAAATAAAGATACACTTGATAATAAATCCCCCCACTAAACCGTCTAAACTCCCGAAAACTACCAAACCAGATCACCTGACACGTTGTAAATAATGCAATACATCCAGATCCGTTGGATTTGGTTGGGAAATGTGCAAAGTGAAAAAAGACCCCCCCGATAATCTTCAGATCGTTTAATTGGGGCTACAAAATTTGATGCGCGTTAGCAGATTCTCACCCGAAAAATACAAGGGGAATTTGTATATTTGCCACTCCAAAACCCCAATTTGTAACTTTGTCATTTCAAAGTTGAAAATTGTAAATTTGCTACTACAAACTTAATAACATTGCATCATTGCTATTAAAAATTTTGAATAACCAAATTACCCTCAATCTCTCCCATGACAGTCCCCGCACACCCCGGCAGCCCCCTCGCCCCCCCTCACGCCGGGCTGCCTGCCATAGACTGTGACGGGTTTGGACCCGCAGACCAAATAATCTATACCAACTCAGACCGTCTTTAAATCACTACCAAGTACAAACAACAACAACAATAAATGTAACCCTATCCCACCCAACCCCAACCCCAACCCCAACCCCAACCTGATCTCCATCCAGCACGGCATCTCATCTCTCTTCCTCTCCTGAATCTAGAATCTTCCACTCCCTCCCTCCATCCATCCATCCATCCAATCCAACCCCACCGTCCGATCCCCTCCCATCCCCCCTTCACATATCAATCCATCTCCCCTCAGGGCCACACTTCCTTCCTTACACCCCCCACCCCACCAATCAGTCAGCAGCCCCATCCATCGAAAAAGGCCCTCGCCCGATCACAGACAGAAAGAACTGCCAGGGCCAGACGCGACCGCCAAGATTCGAGAGGCGGGCGAGAGGAAGCGCAGGCGGGGCGCCACGGGGAGCGGCGGGCGGTCAGACCAGCAGCAGCAGAGGCCGAGGAAAGACATGGGCGTGGACTACTACAAGGTCCTCCAGGTCGACCGCTCCGCCTCCGACGACGACCTCAAGAAGGCCTACCGCAAGCTCGCCATGCGCTGGCACCCCGACAAGAACCCCGACAACAAGAAGGACGCCGAGGCCAAGTTCAAGCAGATCGCCGAGGCCTACGATGTATCGTATCATTATCATATCAATCTCTCTCTTTCTTTTTATTTTATTGCTTATTACTAATTAGGTATAAGTTTGATATGCATGGATGTCTAGGGTTGGATTTAAGCTGGGAATTTTGATGAAATTGTGACCAAGACCAAAGTAATCTCCTGTTATATTAATTTAGTAGATATTTTCTATTGTGAATTTAGGATTTAGGAATAAAATTGTGGCTTTCAATTCTACTAGTTCTGCACATAACACTGATATTTTTGTAATATAGATTACTAATCTACTCTGTAATTCATGTGAAAGAAGATTTATGAATTATGATCTATAGCTAATGAAAAATTTGTATTTGTAGGTTTTAAGTGATCCGCAGAAGCGTGCAGTCTATGACCAGTACGGCGAGGAGGGGCTCAAGGGTGTGCCTCCTCCCGGCTCGGCGGGACCTTCCGGTTCCGCCGGTGGGTCGCCGTTCTTCAATGGGAACGGTCCCACTGCGTTCCGGTTCAACCCTAGAAGTGCCGACGATATCTTTGCTGAGTTCTTTGGTTTTACCAGCCCGTTCTCTGGCATGGGACGGGGTGGCGGATCCCGGTTCGGGATGTTTTCTGATGACATATTTGTGCAGTCGGCTTACGGTGGCGGCGAGGGATCGGTGAATCAGCCGCGTCCCCAGAAGGCGGCCCCAATTGAGAACAGGTTGCTGTGCAGCTTGGAAGACTTGTATAAGGGGGCCACTAAGAAGATGAAGATTTCAAGGGAGATTCTGGATTCTACTGGGTAAGCATCTTTTTTTTTTTATTTTTAATACTTGTAGAGGATCAGAGAATCCCAGTGGTGACCGCATAATATATAATATTATTGTTTAAAAGAATGTATGTTTGGTATGGTAAAATTATATAGTTCGATTGTGTTGACTGTTGACCACGCCATTCTTTCCTTAATTTTAAGAAAATTGAGATGGAAACAACCTTAAATTTTCAATTAAAATGTACCATGTAAGACACTATTTAATGTTATCCACTGAATCTCTATGCAAGTGTTGACATTGCCGATAAATTAAAATAATTTCAAATGCATTGTTGTATTAATTTTATTTTATTTTATTGATTTTTTTAATACGGAGTAGAAAATTTAGGAGACACCGATCTGAATGAAAAGAATTGAGGATAGGAGTATCGCAGACAATGTCTGCGATCCAGAAAAACTTGAAAAATACTTTGTTTGCTTACCAAAACATGCTACTTTTACACTTTTTTCTCCCCCCTACACGCATAAAGCACTGTTAAATTTTGAATGTGACACAAGCATTGTCGTTTATTTAAACATAGTCATCATTGGTTATTCGTACTGAGTGTGTACGAGGTCCCATTCGATATAGTTGGTAATTTGAGAAATACAGTAAAATTATAGGCATTATAATGTTGTACTCTGCCTGTTGTTTCAAGTACTAATTACTTAATTGTCCTCTCCCAGCCCTTTCTCCAAATTTCTGTTCTGACCTTTAGTCTGCTCTCGTATATCTATGACCTATCAGCTGTCAGACAGTGCATATAGAATTGAAAACCACTTCTCTCACTCTTTCTAGCCCTATTCTCAGTTGAGAATTTTGATGGAGGTTCGCAAGCAAAATTTGCGGCCTTAGTTCTTTTCTGATTTGCAGGTTCTGGTTGCTAATACCTATTTTACTAATTTCTTTGTTTCAGACTTTAATATCTTATCTCATTTTTATTACTCAACAAAGATTTCTGATACTTATGGTATGTGAACAAGGTTTACAGATTTACATAATATTGGAGTTATGTCGGGTGGCCAATTAGGAAGCATTTTCTGATGTATGGGCTGTTAGGAGACTTGCATGTCATTTAGGAAATCTGCATGTTGTGTGACTATATTTCTGGTTCTAAGTTGCCTATCTTGCATGCATACATTAATTTTTATCATGTTGTCTTCAAAAATAGAAGTTTCGTCCTCATTTTGGCTGCACGTTTATGCATGGACATTAAAAAGTTTGCACTGTTTGCATACTGCATGATTTGTATACTATTTCAACACTAAAAAAAAACCTTATTTATGTTAACATTTTAGGGTGGAGGTCCATGACGACGTACCTTTTTTGTGTGCATGTAATTTTGTTTTAGGGTGGTCACCGAGGGTGTGGCCTTGTGGTAGTGACATGGGCTCCCACTGTGTAGACCCAGGATCAAGTCCTAGCAAGGGCTGGGCAGGGGATAATGGGAGGTTCGCCTACGGGCTTTGTTCAAAAAATTTTATTTTAGAGTGTCTTTAGAGACTTAGGAATGGTTTTTGAGGTTGGCTGTGGAGCCCATATCAGGACCATTGGATGAGACAGTACAAACATGTAGCAGATTATTTTAATATACTAGCATAACAAGTCACGTTTGTGGGAGGGGAGAATTCCCAGTTAGTAACATTTGCTGAAACTGAGTTAAAAACTGAGCCATCGTTGAAGAACTTGGGAAATCATGGCAGGCACTGTTTGTGATGGTGCTGTTGACTAGCTTACATTTATTTGAGTAATACAGGGTAGGAGATAATGTCCGATATGCTAGCAAGTTTGTTCGTTTGTGTCATCAACTGGCTTAGGGTACCAAAATCGGTTATATTGACTGGTGTAGGTTGCATGCATGGGATTATAATGGTCAATTTTGGTGATTTTTGTTGGAATGTAACTGAATGTGATCAATTGAACTCGGTGAGGTTAGAGTAGATATCAGAAACCGTGTTTTGAAGATACATTTTAGTAATTAAAAATTAAATTCTACCCTGTTGGCCTGTTGAAGTTGTGCTATTTATTACCTTTTGGGTATCTAGAAGAAGACATCTTTTTAATCTTTCTATTGATCCCCTAATTAGGAGTATTTATCAACTACCTTTATTCTTTTGCCCTTGGAAGATGTAATTTTATTTTTTTCTATTATATCTGACTTGAATTGTAACCTTTATTAGGAGGACAGTATCAGTGGAGGAAATCCTCACAATAAATATAAAGCCAGGCTGGAAGAAGGGCACCAAGATAACCTTCCCTGAGAAAGGCAATGAGGCTCCAGGTATCACCGCTGCTGATATCGTCTTTATTATTGACGAGAGGCCGCATGATGTTTTCACACGTGAAGGCAACGACCTCGTCATGACACAGAAGATCTCTCTAGCTGAGGCCCTGACTGGCTACACCGTGCAAGTGACCACACTGGACGGTCGACATCTCTCCATCCCTATCAACTCTATAATCCATCCAGGCTATGAGGAGGTAGTTCCCAGAGAGGGAATGCCGATACCAAAGGATCCTTCTAAGAAGGGTAATTTGAGAATCAAGTTTAATATTAAGTTCCCCAGTCGGCTGACATCTGAGCAGAAGTTGGGAGTGAAGAAATTGTTGGCTTCTTAGGAGGGATTTAGTTAGAACTTAGAAGGGCAAGTCGGTGAATTACTGAATTGAAATGAATAGTCTGGCTGATATTGTGCATATTTATAGTTAGGCTTATCCTCACTGGTAGAGAGGATTTTAGTCTTGATGTCTGTTTCAAGTTAAATTGAGGTTTTATCTTCAGATTATAGAATTGAGTTTAACAAGGTCTTTATTTGCATCCCTTGAGCTTTTTATGAAAGCTGTTTGCTTTCTATGATCGCATGCTTTGCTAATTGGTACGAACAAGGTAGAAAGTAAATTCTGCAACTCATTTTTCTGTCTTTGGAGGATATCTTTATGATTTCCCAAGTTATTTTGCTACCAAACAAGGCCTATTGTGATATTCTTCTAAAAAATATTAGAAAAACTAAAGCTGGGATTAGATGTGTCATGTCAATTGAATTCTTAATTGCCCTTTAAATTAAACAACATCACACTTTTTCAATCACTTCTCCCGATTTCTCTTTTTTCTTTTTCTTTTTTAATTTTCTTTGCGCTTAATGGGTTGTCGTGGCATGAGCTTATTTACGTAGCAAATCAATTGGAATGTGATAATTATGGTTGCATAAAACTTTCTAACGTTGATTGCGGCTAAATGATATATAATTTTAGGTGGATTAGCACGTTCTAAACGGAAAACTAATCATTATGCTAAAATGGGTGCGATAGATAGACAATTCATACTTTCGTGCACACAGAATCACCAACTTTTGTAATACACAAGTTACCAAATGGGGATTTAATTAATTACAACCATCAAATAACCAAATAGACACAACATAATACATCTTAGTTAGCCAAGGACGTTAACTAGTCTATATATTATAAATGCACACAAATTCTGGGATCTAAACAGAATCAGTACGACCTTTATTAGACCTAATTATGAAACATTGCAATAAACCTAGAGGTGGCAGATTGTTGGGTCGGGTCGGGTCGGGTTAGTTTGACCAAATGAAAATGTCGAGTCGGGTATCAGGTTGACGACTGCCGGCATTTTTTCGGGTCAGGTATCAGGTTGACGTCTGTCGACATTTTTTTGGGTCTGGTCGGGTTTGGGTCTGTCTAACTTTTCCTGGAACACGGGTCCGTGGGGTTCGGGTCAGTCTCACTTTCCCTGGAACACTTGTTGGGTTTGGGTTAGTTTGACTTTCCTTGAAACTCGGGTAAGATCAGATTTTGTCACCTCTAAAAAAACCCAAGAAATATCTACACTAATTATGTAAAATCAAGATTAAGAATCAGAATCACTTTCATGATCTGGACAGCCACCCTAAAAGGAGTCCACAGCTCCTGGGGCTCTCCTCTCTGCCTCTGATTTAGTTTCCCAAATCATACTCAACTAAAGCATGTTCTTTGGTTTCATTAGGGTTCTAATAATTACTAGTCTAGAGAAAGCAAAATAAAGGAACACAAGCTAGGAACTGTGAACTACTGAACTGAACTGAACTGAATTATCATGTAATTAACAGCGCCCATACTATTGCAATTTGCAAGCAAGTTACTAATTAACAGTGCATATTATATTAATACTAGTAAAGAGCTCATACCTTGCTTTGGACTGAAATTATTATATCTTATAATAAAGGGCCGAAAACTCATCCCTTGTAAAGAAACTAATGTGGACATTAAATTTTAATGGACCAGGACATTAATGTACGTCAATAGTGATGATCAATCTAAGTAAACAATCAACGACTGAGATTTATTATTTGAAGAAGATAGAACTTTCATATAAAAAAATCCAATCTCTTTTATATGGATCAAGGATATATACATTGTTGTCCGTAGTACTGTTTCATTGTCCCCTCGAATGTTCCTTTAGAATTTGATGCGTGTATATATATATTGCTTTTGATCTCTTTCTTTATGAAAGACCGTTACTACTAGAAAATGATGTGAATTTTGTTTTTCATCAGTGTGTCCGCAGAGAAGAATGCAAATGTGAAATGTACCTTTTAATTTACATCACGAGTTCACTGTCATCAGGTACACAACAAAAGGACGATGCTCCAATTCCGGTCTACAAAAATCAGGCAAGAATAGGAAATAGGCATAAAAGGAAATATTAACTAACATGGTGTTTTATCTTGCCCATATCTGAATAATTAAATTTATAAAAAATTAAACACTTGCATTATAATTATATGAACGAATTCTATGAGTGCAATTTAATTTTATGCTTAATTGACAATAAACGAGATATTTAAATATCCTATTAAGTATTAATATAACATAAATTATAAAATGAAAAGTATCTGCTGAAACATTTTTTTTATTTTTCCCTTATAAATATGTAAATATTGTATGATAGAGTGGTACAAACCGAAAAAGAGATTCGGTTCCCTCAAACAAATTATAAATTTTTTTATTTGATATATTTCTGAGTAAATAAAAAGGATAGAGTGGTTCTGCTATAAATCGGCTAAGCAACCTTTCATTTTAAATCAAGTGGTTCTTATCAAATATGTATATTTAATTGTATCTAAAAGACATATCACTACTATCCGATTATAAAAAATGGACGGCCCATATTTCATCCAATCTATAGCAGAATCTATAGCAGAATTAGCCAAAAAGATATATATATTTTGATATATTCTGGGTTCCCACTAAACATATGATTAGTGCATTGAGATTTCAGACAAACATCAGATCTGACAACCTAGTTCTAAAACAGACCCAAATTGATTGAACTCTCATATCAGATAAAAAAAAAAGGAGTTAAAACAGAATATATGCTCCTACCCAATGCTAGAGTAACCAGCACACATCAACCCAAGAACTACATCAAGCCACGTTGCAAAATGCCATGTACCAAATATATATAAATCCCCAAATCATGCCAATGCCTTCTCCAAATCTAAACTATTTCACAAACCCAAATTAACCTTCATATATATATATATACACACACACACACACAATTAATCATGCCAAATTCCAAACGCAGGAACAGATCCATATGCCAGAAATCAACCATCATAGCAGCAAATCTTGTAAGGGCATCATCCTTTGTTCTAGCCAAGATGGCTCTTGGGTCGACAGGACAAGTCCATTCTGGTACCAGCCGAGGAGTCAGCAGTGCGAAAAACCCGGTCGTTGGGCCGGCTTTGCGACCCGGGAATGTACTGTATACCGAGACCGCAGGACCTCATGCGACTTCGTATGTCAAGGAGCCTGAGAAAGGCGACGGCGTGGATGCACGGGCCAAGGAGGAGCCCCAGAAAGGCAAAGGTGTCAATGAACGTGCCGAGGAGTTCATAAGGAAGGTTCGCATGAAGAACTGCATGAACCTGTCTGCCGAGGACTACATGGCGAACTGCATCCCCCCGCCACCTGTCAGAAAGCCGGCAGCCGTTTTTACCCGTACTTCCGATAATTAATTAGCTTTAATTAAGGTTGATAATTAATTAAACACAGAATTTGCTAATGAAATAAGAACCTGATGTGATGGGTCCAGTATATGTTATGTGTTCTATCCGGGGAATGTACAATGTGTAATGTATATTAATTAATATTAATGTGGAATTGATTAGCTTAATTATTTCCTTGTATTGTATGCTTGATTAACTACAAATAATGGTCCTTAATTTGAATCAGTTATTTTTTTTTTTTTAATCTGATTTAGGACCCTTGTCAGATCAGATTATCAACTGTACAATATTACATATGTGTACCTGACACCATATATAATGCATATAGCCATATTCTAATCTGCCAAACAGAAACCAGAATAAACAAAAGGAGATTGTTAAAGAGGAATCTAATTAATTAGAATCTCTTTTTTTTGGAATAACTGATACAGAAATCATTGGTTAATTGTTCTGCAAAGGCAGAGAAACTTTCATATAATAATAATAATAAAATGCGCGCAGCCGGAATTACAAGCACATTTTATTCGATTTATCCTCGTAACTCCCAGTTATATTGAAGGTTTATATGATACAAAATGGCTTTTGCTTCAATTTCAAATCTCATATATCCAAAAGTTAAATGACCAAACCGATCAGCTCAACACAATCTAAATGTTGAAATCATACAAAATACCAAATTTTATAATTTTTAGAATATTTTAACTATTTTTTCGGATTTTCTAAAGATATGTATTTTTATATTCGAATGGTATTATTTTATTATTATTATTTATTTTTGTTCATCTTTCAGAAATCCAAAAAATAGTTTAGAAAATTCTAAAAATTGTAGAATTTAATTAGTATCCCACCATATTTTAACATGTAGATTGTGTTGGTCAAATTAAATAATTGGTAAATTGAATTTCGGTTTGTGAGATTTTGAAAACGGTGAAATAAATTCACTTTGCTTCCCGATAAGGTTACTCTATATTACAACCACAGTTAACAAAAATACAAAAATAAATTTTTCTAATGTTTTTGTATGGAATTAATGATAAAAGAATTACATATCCAAAGAAACATGAAAAAAGCTATTTAATTTCTGACATGGTAATATCTTTCTATATACCTTTCAAATATAATTCCTATGTATTAATCCGATTATATTTATCCTTTAATTCACTAACCTCAAAATTCTCAAATTAATATCATTAACGGAACAACAACGCAATACCCGTTTTTCTTTGGACATAATTGATTTTTGCTTGACCAAACAGAATGTGTAAACCATGTCAAAGATAAATCATCCGATCACACAAATTAATAAATATGAACTATATATTAGATATTGTCCTTTTTAGAGTAAAATCAATATGAACAAATCTTACGGCATTTAGAAGCATGTATATATTTTCCTTCTATTTATTGGGATATAATTAAATGAGGAGGGATCCAATAACTATGGGTATTGGTACCCATGGTAACTATCTTATTATTTATACATAAATTGAGAAATCTAAACCATTAGTAGATGTATTCTAAATCATCTCAATAACGTATACACAAAAAATGATGAAGTTATAAAATTGTTTCGATAGTTATCAAGAG
The DNA here is from genome assembly GCA_030179965.1 of Cyperus esculentus. Classification (NCBI taxonomy): domain Eukaryota; kingdom Viridiplantae; phylum Streptophyta; class Magnoliopsida; order Poales; family Cyperaceae; genus Cyperus; species Cyperus esculentus. The sequence goes on along the minus strand of JASGLE010000024.1, from coordinate 1,949,374 downwards.
AGGATAAAAAATCATTAAATTTGAACCGTTGATTTTTGTTAATGCTTGATGCACATGTAAATAAAATCAAAATGATATTTTTTTTTTGTATACATAAAATATGATATATACAACATATTCTATCAATTAGTTTTATTATTTAAGAGTTTAAAATGTAGTTATTTAAGATTTAATTTTATGGTCACCGATCGGTCACCAAAAACATGGTTACTGATCCCTCCTCTAATTAAATATGCTTGTTTCTAAACTATCGTGTCTTATTAAAATTTTAAATTGTTTTAAGGTCCGGTCCATTATTCTTCTTTGATCACCGTTCTGTTCTGTTCATTATTCTCCTTTATATTTTCATCTCTATTGCGATTTGAAGTCTGAACAAATGGACTTGCTTTAATTCGAAAATTCGTAAGAAACAGAGAAAAAGAATTTAATCCAAACAGTAAATAAAATACCATACACATACACACACACACACACACAACTTTTCCGAGGTCTTCAAATTAACTTAGACCACAAGAACGAACTACAGAATCAAAATTCCCAAATTCAAAAGTATGTTTTATTCATGTTCTGTTCTGACTTTTTATTATTCAAGAGTTCAAAGATGCATTTGATTTTGACCATAGTTGTTGGTGGCTGCTACCAACTTTTCGAAAAAAAGATTTTGACCATAGTTTCCTAGCACTTTCGCTCCGAATTTTGGATTTTGAATTTTGGCCTTCACCTCGCAAAACTTTTAATTTTTCGAATTGCAATTATCATTCAATTCACTCGTTTTTTCCTTCACAATAAATAGCTTACACCTTGCTTTGGGCTAAAATTATTATATCTTATAATAAAGTGCCAAAAACTCATCTCTTGTGAATAAACTAATGTGGGCCTTAAATTTTAACGAGTCATGACATTAATGTACGTCAACGATGGTGATCAATCTAAGTAAACAATCAACGGCTAAGGTTTCTTTTTTGGGAAAGATAGAACTTTCATATCAAAAAATCTAATCTCCTTTTATTAGGAGTAAGGATTTAAAAAGGACGATTGGTGGTAATTAAATTAAGTTTATTTCATTGATGAAAAGAACAAATGTTAAAATATTTGCATCTTTGTTTATTTTTTGTTAATTTCGTTATTTTATGTCTCTTTAATATAATTTCTTCAGTCTTACATAAGTAGAAAATTCCTCAACTCAGATAACAAAATCAAAAGGATAAGTATAATCTGAATAATACGAAGTTTTATAATATAATTTAATCTGTTTTTATAAAGACAGATTAAATTACCGTACTAGTTTTATATAATATTCCCCTTTTCGTAATTTATATTATAAATATTATATTACAAACTTTAACCACATATTCCCCTTTTCGTAATTTATAATATTCCCCATTATATTATATTATAAAACTTCAACCACATATCCTTACTTCTAATAATAAAAGGAGATTAGATTTTTTGATATGAAAGTTCTATTTTCCCCAAAGAAGAAACCTCAGCCATTGATTATTTATTTAGATTTGATCACCACCGTTGATGTACATTAATGTTCCGGCCCATTAAAATTTAACGCCCATATCAGTTTCCTCACAAGGAATATGAGCTTTTAGCCCTTTATTATAAGATATAATAATTTCAGCCCAAGCAAGGTGTGGACTATTTACTAGTATACTTACAATACAATTACTTATTACTTATTAGAGTTAGACATGTAGTTAGATGTACATGTCGATCGATCACTAATTATAAGCTTAAATATAATATTTTTATGCGTGCGTTTGTTCGTACTTCACTAGCTAATTTCCTCTATGAAAAACAAAAATTCATATTAATTTCCGGTTTCACTTTTATGTTATTATTATTCGTTTTTGGGGGGGCGTCAATTTTAATTCCACCATTAACGACTCTAAAACAAGAATGCAATGCACCGTGTATTATTCCGTTTAAAGTTTAAACCCAATGAACGACACCAAGTATCAATTCCGTTTAAATTCAAACCAACGGCGTCCAAATGGCCAAAAGTAAACAAATTAGAATTTACCAAAAAAATTTTATTTTCAATCTGATGATTATAAATGAATATTACCCATTATGAGATTCATCGGTGACCGATAAAATTATCTGAGTGTAAGCATGTGACATCCAACAAATTATGCTTGAATTGGAGGCAGTGGCGAAACCAGGATTGTTTCGAATGAGGTGCCGAGATTTTAAAGACTATAAAAGTTATAATACATATATGTAGATGGTACATAGTCATTTAATTAAACTATCAAAATTCAGAACATGTATTGTAAAGATCGGTATTGGAGTCATCCATCTCATTTGTAGTATGAAAATTTATTCGGTACTTTATTTAATCGGTCTCCCGACTCATTTGTCTTGTCTCTTACTTGCTTCGTTTTGTGTCGTTTTGTCAAAAAAATATTGACAGAAGATAAAAAGTACGAAAATTGTAATAACTATACAAGTCTATTGTATGAGCTAGACCCCGGCTATAAATTCAATTATAACCGTTAGAGAAGTTTGTTTTTTCTATTATTTGTGTCGGTCGATATAATTTTAAATAAAATATATAGTAAGTTCATACGTCGATACCAAAAGAATACCAAAATCTATACCGCATGGGTTAGTATTTATATTAAATGAATTGATATTTGCATTAAGTCATTTAATATGTAATGTATTTTGTATAGTATATAAATACACTGCAAAAAATAATTAGCATAATAAAACTATTAGTATGAAATAACAACTCATTTAATATGAATATTTGTACAAATAATATCAATTTATAATATTTTTTAAATTTATAAAGGTCAAACTACCAAATTATTTTCGCCGATCAGCATAAAATAGTTTTATAGGCTTGAGGGGTTGTCAATCTTTTTTCGGCCAAGGTAGTGCCCGGGCACTACGAGGCACTACCCTTGGTTCCGCCATTGATTGGAGGAGACCATCTTGTGTTGACTCGGTGCCCATCTAATGAGGAGCACAGTGCATGAATTTGTGTTGCACACTTGTGATGCCAAAGTTTTTTTTTCTGAAAATCTTTTTAAATTGAAATCTCTCATATATTAATTTTAATATACATTTATATGTAGTAATTGTATATCAAAATTTTTATTGTAAAAAAATTTATATATAAAGACCAAAATTAAGTAATATTTTATTTTATAGATGAAAATTTTCATTTGTTATAATGAAAAAATTTTTGTCATAATAATTATCTAATAAAATTTGAAATGACAATGGAAAATAGAGCATGTTATTATAACTCAATATATCTGATATTTTTTTTAAATAAATCTAACTTGCATGTATGTTTGTTAATTTTCACTAGTATAAATAGTTAAAGAGTGATGCTACGGTACTATAAGTAGTATGGATCGGCCGGTACTACGGCTCCGTATATATTGTTGTTTTTAAAATTCAAATAGCCGATCCGAACAGAGGCGGATCTACGAATGGGGGTCAATTGACCCCCATTGAATTCTGAAAATTAGTTAGAGCTACACAATTTAACATCATATTTTAATAGAAATTGCTACAAATATGATAAATTGACCCCCATACATGGTAAGAAAATTTGTATGCTTGACCCCCATACGTCATGTGGTGCATGTAACTCTTGGGGACTTGTAATATATTATATTATTATTCTTTAAATTTTGTTGCAATTCACTTGCCCATTCTTCATTTAGTGATCAAATCCTCTATGGTAGGACTTTTAATTCCCGAGACACATATTCAAGAAAATTGCAGGATTCTCTCCAATTTCAGTTTCTATATATGTTATGTTTGTAAATTGTAATGCATAATTTAGAATAGTAAATTTAAGAGAAAATAATTCCCAACAAGAAATATTTATCATCAGATCAAATGCATCTCAACGTGTAATATTTTAGCGTGTAATAATATGTTCAACTTTTTCATGAGAAAAATTAAATTATAATTTTTGAAGACGAAAATAATAAGTTATAAATAAAATTAATCTCGAGTGGTTTACTTGTTGACGTGGCATTGTATTTAATGGGGTAAGCAAAAATTAATTAACAGATGGGTGAAGGATGAAGAATTGAATGATGACAAATGTTAAAATTTATAAGGGGAATTTGCATATTTGCCACTCCAAAACCCTCCAATTGTAACTTTGCCACTCCAAAATTGGGTATTGCAAATTTGCCACTACAAACTTAGATACTTTGCATTTTTGCCATTAAAATTTTTAAATGACCAAATTGCCCTCAATCTCCCCATGCACCCTCCCGGCAGCTCCTGTGCACCCCCTGGCGGCAACCCCCGCAGCGCCGGGGGGAGCTGCTGGGGGGGCTGCCGGGGGTTGCATGGGGGAGATTGAGGGCAATTTGGTCATTTAAAAATTTTAATGACAAAAATGCAAAGTATCTAAGTTTGTAGTGGCAAAATTGCAATACCCAATTTTGGAGTGACAAAGTTACAATTGGAGGGTTTTGGAGTGCCAAATATGCAAATTCCCCAATTTGGAATCCCATATTGAAATTGGATTGGATCCCAAATATAAAGCATTTTTTTATTAATGACAAAATAAAATTTTGAATTATCAAACATATATAACCTATAACTGTAAATTTTCCACAAAATAATAATTTATTATTATGTATTTATAGAATCTGGCTACAGTGCTTTCGTAAGCATTTTGGACCGAAACGCTTACGGTCCAAATTCAAAAATTCGTCGTCCAAAATTTTAATCCAAATAACTTATAATAAACTTGACATAATTAATTTGTAGAATCCCAAAATTTTCCCATTTTTAAAAAATTTTAGCTATTTTTAATGATTTTATAAAGACTGGCATGCAAAATTAATTTATTTTTTAATTATTTTAAGAACCAAATTTCAAAGATCATTAAAAATAGTAATAAATTTCTAAAATGGTAAAAAATGGAATCATCTAACTTAATTATGTTAAGATTATTATGAACTATTTGCATTAAAATTTGACGACGGATTTTAGAATATGGACCGTAAGTATTTCGGTCCAAAATGTTTACGAAAGCACCGTAGCCGGACTCTATATTTATATACTTAATTTTCAAATTGACCCCCATACACTCAAAGTCTGGCTCCGCCCCTGGATCCGAACCGTTCAATACAATCTCCATATATTAATATTGTTATAGACCAAATTTTTTATTTTCTAGAATTTTTTAACTATTTTCTAGATGGATAAAAAACCACATTTTTTAATAGTCCATAATGTTTTGATTAAGTCATTTTCAATTTATCTAAATAAATAGTAAAAAAATATCAAAAATTATAAAATTTGATTTATACGAAGATCACGTTGAGCGGTTTAGATCAGCTATTTGAGTTTTTATAGTTTTAAAAACTACAGTATGAAGCTGTAGCACCCACTAATATATATGTACTAGTACCATATCCAATGACTCATAGTTAAATACACATGCATGTGGACGCCAAGAAGTAAAGTGGACTCCCTTCCTTTTGCCACTTAAAAGTGAAATCCTGCACTAAGATTTCTTCTTCCCCCAACAAAATTTCTCACTTCTCAGAGACCTACGCGTTTCTCTGGAATCTCACACGTGATTTTGCAATGAAAACGTACAGAGTCCATTTATAAAGTAAGCACGTCTACGGACTTTTACTCAAAAAAAAAAAATCTATAAAGTAAGTCACTCATTCACTCCTTTCTCACATTCTGACACACCCACGTACATCCATGTGCTTGTCATAGTTGTATAAATATTTACTGAAAATCTTAGTGCATTTGTTCACTGGAAAATTATATATGTTCATCGGAAATTTATAAATGTTCACTGAAAAATGATATTTATTCATTAAAAATACAGTGGACCAGTAGATAAGTAAAAAGGGTGGACACTTACCTAGGCCTCTTTTGCAATTGCCCTATGAACAGCTGGAGCTTAGTACATCATCTTGACCTTGACTCCATTTATAATTAGTCCACTGTCTTGTCCACATGTTGCACAAATTGAAGCATCGATTCTCCTCCCTTTCTTCTTTCAAAACTGGATTTCTTTTTTTATTTATAGAGTTGTGACATGTTGGTAGGGGTGTCAAACGAACGCAAATTTACGTTTCGTTTGCACGGATCACAAAACGCAAAGATTTTTTATGCCGTTTGATCAACGCAACGGAAGACGCAATAAATTTTATTTGCATCTGTTAAACGCAACGGAAGACGCAATTGGTCAGTGTCGTTTCGTTTATGTTGTGTATTTTGTGCAAATTCTACATATTTGCTATATAGCAGATTGCAGAGGAGCATTGGGGGGTTTTGATTAACTAGGTTGACACTTAGTTAAGTTGTTATCTGTTATTTATCTGTGTTGTTGGCCTGTTGGCTATATATTAAGCATGAAATTAGTTGTGACTTGTGAACATTTGATTTTTGTGATTTTTTCATGCTATGTTAAGTTATTGGTTATGTAATTTTGTGTTAGAGATTGTGTTGTAAACTTGAAACATGTAAGATAAGTTGTAACTTGACTAGTTAGCCATTTGATTCGTGTTATATCATGTTATATGGTGTGAAAAATATATGTAGGTTTGAAAATTTAGTGCAACTCGACTGTTATTATGATTTTTATGTATTTATTTCCATTTTCCATACAATAATATGCAAGTTTGCCTCTAAAAAAAAAACTGTACAAAAATTTGCCTCTTTGAATGCAATTGCGTTTCGTTTCGTTTAATATAACGCAACAGAAGACGCAAGAAATTTTGTTTTCGTTTAGTTAACGCAACGCAACACGCAAGGAATTTTATTTGCGTCTGTTAAACGTAACGGAAGACGCAAGAGTCTATTTGTGTGATCGTTTCGTCCGTTTGACACCCCTACATGTTGGTCTCAAACTCTCAATTGCCTATGTTTCTCAGAAATTTGTCATGTGGACAGTGGACTTGAAAAGCCAATTTAACTTCCAACTTAGTCAAAAATTGTCTAAAAAGTAATTCACAATTAGGTGCTTGTAAACCTAGATAAATCTGGAACTTTATTTTTTTTTTGGTTTTATTATAATTTCTAAATGGAAATATGAAAAAGTTTGGAATTAAACATTAACATATTATAAATAAAATAAGAGAATCATGTAGGTCCATCTTTAAATTATAGAGTTGTTGCATGTTAGTTTCCTAGAATTGTCATGTGGACTAAAAATTCAAAAAGCCAATTGATTTTCCTACTTAGTCAACAATTGCCTAAAAGTAATTGGAAGGTGCTTGTAAACCTAGCGAAATATAGATTTTTTTTTTTTTTGGTTTTACTGTAATTTCTAAATGAATAAATAAAAGAGGATGGCTTTATTGATAATACAGTTATTTTGAAAATTTTGACAATAGTAATTTTTAAATATTTGAATAAAATCATAAAAATGAAAAAGAACTTGAGGGATGTATTATTTAACTTATAGTCTATAATGTTTCAAACTTCAATTAATTTGGATATTGTTTGATGGCTTATCAAAATTTTATGCATTTTTAACGGTTGTAATTCAGCAAATCTTTAAAGAGCTATCAAACATCACTTAAATTAAATATAATCGAAAATATAATCAATCTATAAATTAAATAAAATTTCTGTAAATGCAAATTCAACGCAAATTTTATTTTGCATAACTTTAGAGAATCAAACTTGGAGTCCCTCATTGCGACCTTGGGCAATAATAAACATACAAATAAACTATCGATTGAAACAGTTTTAAGCTTTATACAATTTGAGCGCCATATTATGTCACACGCCAATTTGCCAATTACAGCAGTTATGTAGTGTTTTAAAAAAACCCGAGAGATCCGAACCCGACCCGAGAAACCCGGGGAAAATGGATAGACCGAAAACTAAATATTTTAAATATATTATTATATATATAAGTGTATTAAAACAAATAATTTAGTTTTTTAATTATTTTTCATTTTTTAAGTATATATTTTTTATATTTGTAGCGTAAAATAGGTGTATTATATTTTTATATATTTTTTTGTTTTGTTTTCTTATTTTTTTTGACATATAACTCCGGGACCGGGCAACTCTAGCAACCCGGACCGGGAATCCCGGGCAACCCGGGAGGGACGGTACTAAGCTAGCTCCAATCTCCTTCCCCCCAAAATTTTTTCGAGGTTTCCCAAACCGGGAAAACCTGTGAACCGGAGCGGATTTGGACCGACCCGGACCTATCCGGACCGTTTTTAAATCACTACAGTTATGTATGTTAGACGTACTTTGGTAAGAATAGTCAATTACTATATTGCAAACAACTAGAATGCTAATTGAAAGCGAAACAATGATAATAAAAATAACAATCTAACATGCTTTACGCCATTATAATTAATATATATATACATATACATATATATATATATATATATATATAGAGTCCGGCTACCGTGCTTCCGGCAGCATTTCAAGTAAATGCTGCCAAGTCTCTGTGCCGTTGGATATGTTTAAGATGCGTGTCTGATCGTGATCAAGAGAGGGCGGAACGGAGCAGCTTAACAGACCCCGTTACCTAAACTCCAAAAATATTAAAATATTACCTGTCCCAGTCCTCTCGCTCTTTCGCTCTCCGTTCTCTCCAGTTTATCCTTTCCACTCACTCCCACCGCGGAGGCTTCTCCTCGCCGCGAGAGCCACCACCGGCAAAGCCCCCTCCGGCCACCTAGCCTACCCCCACGCCCCCTCCCCCCTCGATCCTCACTGTTTCTCCTTCCTCCCACCCCTGAACTCTTCCACCTCCTCTGCCCATCACGCAAACTCTCCAGTCCCACCCTCTCCGCCCGTCGCTCAAGCGATCCAGTCACCATCCCCTCCGAGCGAGAAGAGGCTGAGCGAGAAGTTCCATTCTCCTATCTCCTCCCTTCCTTCCCGAAAAAGACTCCTCCCCTCTCCTCGCTGCCAGGGAACTTCTAGTTTGTTGGCTCTTCGTGCTTTGCTTGGTACCCTTCTCTCCAACTTGCAATTTCTGTCTCTCCCTGCTTTACCATGATTTTGTAAGGGTAATTCATATTTTGCATAATAAAGGCTAATTTATATACTGGTACCTCTGCTGATTTGGGGGTGCACTGATTTGGTCATCCCTTTCGTATTCTATCCAAGGGTATATGGATGCCACAATTGTGTTCCAAAAATTAGTCAATTTGCTGAACTCTTGTTAAAAACCAAGGGAATATAGATATCACATGAAGCAAATCTCCTGTTATTTGATTCAATTCAAGTAGCTGGTACACCACTTGTGCAGAAATTTCTAATTGAGGTCCTTGTTTTCTTAATTACATTGTTTAATTTGATATATTAGCTACAATATACATTTTTAGTTGTCTTAAGCTCTTTTATCAATGTTTGAGCAGCAATCACTTGTATGTTTTTTTATCTCAAATGATTAAAATAATTGAAATGGTGACTTTTTAAAAAAAAATTCAGTAGAGACATTGAGGGCATCCTAGCTGAAGATAAGCTCACTTAAAAGCAATTGATCTATTTGGAGATGAATTGGATTAGAATCTGGAGGTACATACTACCAAACAGCTTCCAATTACCCCGGACAATAGACCTACTTCCACAGCTTCTTTGCAAGGCAGGTAGACATGACCAGCACACTACAATTGGCGATTGCGGCAACTGCTGGCATCTATGGAAACAATGAAATACAAGAATCTTCCAAGGAACTGAGAAAAATACGGAGTGCCTGCTGATGAGTATCCAAACTGACGTCTCGCTATGGCTCCAAGCAGCAACGAGGGATTCAAATGGGCCTCCGGACAATGGATGATCTTTGTAAAGGAAGCGTTACACACTCGCAACTCACAAAGAAGATTACATAAGAATAGCAGCATGTAAATAAGTTTAGATTAGGGTTTGTATATAGATAGTCCCTTAGCTTTCAATTTTCATTTATTTCCATCTTTCTATCTTTTTCTCCTTCTCTGCTTCCTTTAAATTTTCTTATGTAAATACAGATTGTACTCTTTCTTTTTTTATATAAATGAAAATCCCGGCATGCTATCGCATACCGCATCAAAAAAAGAAATGGATTAGAATCGATGATATGATCTTCGAGCCTATCTGCTTTATACAAATTCTTGTCAAATTGTAAACCTTTTTTTCCTTTTTACTGTTTTGATGATAACCGGTGCAAGCAAGATCAACACCAGGAGATACAAAAAAGAGTGCTTCTTTTTTCTTTTTTGTGTTTCTTTTCCTGCATTTGTATTTTTGGTGTACTGGTGGTAATTACAAGTGATCTATTTTTGTGAATTGTGATGATGAGAGAAATAATACAAATTCAATTTACGTCATTTGAACATAAATTTGTAAGTTTAATTTTCAATTGGTAGAAATGTTAAAGCATTTCTGAAAGTTCTTAGAAGAATTATATGTACGCACACAACTTTACCAGCGAAAAGGAACTTATTAATTGAAGCATACAGATTGCAATGATACTTAAAATATAGAACAAACAATATATTATATTATCATTGTACAATTTTAATATTGCATCCAATCATCTCTACTACCTTTATACATATATTTTCCATTTGCTAAGAGTACTCTTCACACTGATAGTTCTCTATGATGTATGCACCTTATGACCAAGTCGATAGCACCTCCCCTCTAAATTCTTTTAGCACACTGTCTAAGCCCCTGTACACCATTGCCTGAATTATCTCCCTGATAACTTATATCGATGTCCCTCCACTAAACTCAATGGCATTGGTTCCAGTATTTTCTTCATCATTTCAAAATCAAGGCCATCCAACTTTCATAATCACTTCATTGACAGATTGGTACCTCTTTATTCTTCTTACCATCCGCACCAAAGTCCTATTAGAAACAAAGTGTGATTCATTGAAATTTAAGCATCTCAGATTTAATTGAAACCCATACCAGTCAGATAAAACAAACTCAAATAAATTGTCTCGAGTTGGGATCTGACTCGATGGACCTACATCATCTATCTCCTTGAGAGTGTTGCAGAGTTGAGTTGTTAAATAGTTGTGCTATTATATAAAATTACAAACCCTGTGGCTAATCCATCAAGAAACAAGTTTCTGAAAAGAAACAAAATACATGCAGATAGACAGTTATACACAATTATAAGTAATGTGAACCACACCTTGAACATTGATATACCTCATAAACAAAATTTTAGGACCTCAATCTGAAATAAGAATAAATATATATATATATTATTTTGAGCAATTGAAACTTTGAACCTATAATTAAGAATGAGTCACATTAAGCATATATGCTCCGATTTGGCCCAGTCACCTCTCATAATCGTATTTCAATCCTAAAATCAACTTTTAACTTGTTAATAATTAAGCATAGTCAAAATGAAATAAAAGGAATGGTGGAAAGGGGTGAAGATGCTTATCTTTGTGACATATTTGAGAGAAAGAAGCCAGCTGACTGGGTGATGACGGGACCGAACCGGAGTTAGGGTTTTGTGAAGAAGGGACTCGGGACCAATGAGATTGCTCCACCGGGATGTTAAAAAGGAGGAGAGGAACGGGGAGAGGAGGGGCAGCGGTGAGGTTTTGAGGGGGTCGTGTCGCAGCGCATAGGGGGCGAGAGGAGAGGGGCGCGGGGGCGCGGGGGCGCGGGGGCGGGAGATGGCCGGAGGAGAGGGGTGTGCAGGCGAGAGGAGCGAATTCGTCTCTTGAGCTTGGTTGGTCGGATAAGAGTAGGAACAAAAACCAGGAAAGGGAAAGGGCAAGAGGAGGACGGAGAAAGGCTTACTATTTTGTTTATTTTTTCTTTTTTGAATCGCAACAGTTTAACGGGGTCTGTTAAGCTGCTCCGTTCCGCCCTCTCTTGATCACGATCAGACACGCATCTTAAACATATCCAACGGCACAGAGACTTGGCAGCATTTACTTGAAATGCTGCCGGAAGCACGGTAGCCGGACTCTATATATATATATATATATATATATATATATATATATATATATATATATATATATATATATATATATATATATATATATATATATTGTTTGCATCAATAATCATTTTAATATCTGGAGAGGGCATATCACTGTCCAAGCCAACGTTATATCGGTACGACGGTACTAATTATCGGTACCTGAGACTGACATACCACTGATTTATTATTTATTTTTTTTATGAAGCATACGCCACTGATTACACTAAAAGAAACATCTTGCCTGCATTGAAAAACTATCCATAGAGGCATAGACGTACAAAAAATGTATCAGATATACTCCGACATCTTGAAATGTAATCAATAGACGTTATAAATAGTTTTTTTTTATGGACGCTAGGTAGCACTCATTGCACTTACACGTGAAACACCTGAGTAACTGAGTTATGATTCACTTCTAATATTTTTTTTACATAATAAATCCACAAGCAACTTGCGGGGAATTATAGGGAAATTTAATTAACATGCGTTTCTTTTCAGTAAATATTTATATTTATATGCGCCTTTTGATTACAAGTTCGGAGGAAATCCATAGTTGGATGCTTTTAAATATAAAAAGAAGAAAAGAAGCCTTCCAAAGAATAAAACGTAATTTAACAGAATCTAGCTTTTGTACTGGTACAGTGGTACTTGGCTTACAAGGAAAATTCGGACAACCCAGGTACACATGTAGTGCTTGAGAACTTTCTCATATACAACCAAAACAAAGTAATTTAACATATGCAATAACACAAAGAAACAAAGAACTTGGTCTAGTAGCTAAGAGCAACGCTCTCCATGTGTACTTGGGTTGCGTGGCTAAGAGCAACGTTCTCCGTGTAGGAGGTTGCAGGTTCGAAACCTGAATAGAGAGTCTTTTATAGATATTTAAATTTAAGTGGCTTGATCCTCATCTTTATCTCAAAAAAAAAAGAACACTCATTCCATATCCTCTGTAAAGACAAGAAAAAGGGCTTAATATCAACGTACATATGTAAAGACAAGACAAACAAAAAGGGCTTAATATCAATATCACTCATCAACATTCAACAACATCCACCACATTCTAGACCCCACCAAAATTCCTCCAATTTCTGTCAAGAAATTACTCAATATCATTGTTGGGTATAAATACAAACCCCCATTGCAATCATTCTCCATCAAGCCAGAGCCAACAAATTACCCTTCTATTTACTCAAACTCAGAATTTGCAAAACACACTTCTGTTAAAAAACCAATTAAGCATGAGCACTGGCACGATGACATGGAGAAACTACACTCCCATGTTTGACAGCAGTGCTAATTATTTGGTTCCGGTGAATAAGAAACCGCCGGCAGCTCAGAAGACTGAGGCATCAATGCAGTATGCTGATACGAGGAGCCAGAAGCCGACTTCTGTGTATGTCATCCCTGTCGAGGAAGGGGTCGGCATTGACCGTAGAGCCGAGGCGTACATCAAGAGGATGTACAATTCGTTCTCCCGCGAGTAGCTTTCTTATCTTGATTTTAGATGATTAATTACATGCTGTGTTTGGATATTAATTCCTTTGTATACTGAGATATATTAATTTAATGGAATAAGATATATATATAATTGTTGTACTTAATTACAACTTATGTATTGATTAACTAATTAATTGGTCTTTGAATTGAGTTATGTACTTAACAACTACTTGAAAAATGCAATGTCAATTATTTTTTCTTTCTAAAAGTGGGTAATTATAATGAATTAAGTAGCATAATCTCATTGCTTCCTGCGGTTGTACAAGAAAAGATAATCATCTTAATAGATTAATGCATGATCTGTACTATACAGAAAATATCTAATCTCCTGTACATGAGGATATATATATATATATAACTAACAGGGGAAAAGAAACCTTCAAAAGATCAATCTGCTGAAACATCGCTGAGGCCAACAAATTGTCAAGAACAATTCTTTGCTCCCTGCAGGATCAGCTCCAAAGACAGTGCAACGTCGAATATTTCACTTTTGCATCAATTAATTAACGCATGGAGAATCTGGAACAACCCCCTTTTATTCATTGCTTATGTATTATTCTGCTGTAGTGCTCGGCCTCGATCAGTAGCAGATATTTTTGTACTCAAAGCTACTTGCAGATGTCAGCTACATACTCATCATGTTATCTAGTTGATTAATAGGCATTTCTTTGCTAGGAAAACAATAAGCATGTAATTAATGTTGATGCCTGTCTCATCTATAGACTGATTTAAAAGTTTAAAACCTAAACAAACAACATAGGAGAATATGTTCTACTAGTCTGTGTTTTCAAAAGACCTAGATTGGTAGCCAGAATTAGAATCGCATGCATGCTCGATGGAACAGAATGTGTGAACTTGAATGATTTCTGTTTGAAATTCATCAAGGAACCAGAATCTTTAGTTTTACTTTACACTTTAGAGTTTAGAGCCTTCTTTTTATTAGAATATGCAGAGCTGGAATCTCAATTGATGGACATAACATTGTAACACAAGCCAGAAATCTTAATTTTCTCCAAATTACTCAAAAGTTTTCTTTGGTTAACAAATTGACCTTTTAAGAAAAATGTGATATATTTCAAGCAATTTTAAGCATTCTCATGAGATTTACTATATAATTAATTGTTGCCTTGTAAGCAAAACGAAGCGCCCATTCGCCTTAAATCTACGGCCGTATAAAATATTCATCTGACGGTTTCTATCAAGACACGTGGCTGTACAGAATTGCTTCTTGTGTCAAACGTTTTTATATACTACAGTAGATAATTCAGAAGATTATAATGGTATGTGACGTGATATCGAGGTAATATTGCCCGCATCGGCCTAGTAGAAGAGGGATTGATCAAAAGTTTCAAGAATGCAGGGAGTCTTAACATAGAAGTATATATATAGGAACAATATAATCTGATTGAAAATTATACTTTCTGGATTTGGTACTCAAGAGCTATCCTAAAGCACCAAAAAAAGCACAATTTGGGGTAAGTGCAACAGTTAGGCTTAATAATAAAATTGTTACTAGCAGAGTAGCAGTCCCTTATCCTTAGCTTGTTTAGTTTTCCAAATGCTCATCACATGGAAGCCACAAATTAATTACTTGGTGAACATTCCCCTTTGCTATAAATTAGTTTGACACTGTGAAGCCACAAACTTACTTAAAATTGGCTACATTTGTGACATTTTTCTTCAAATATTCAATCATTGCAAACCCAAATTAACAATGGCTCCTAATTCCAAGGATGCAAAACAGAAGACCAATTCATCTTTCTGTGAGAGATCTGCCAAGGTTGTGATGAACCTAATCCGAATATCTTCGTTTGCGGTTTCCGGCAAGACACTTGGGCAGGCATCACTGACTTCCCAGAGGAGGCCACAGAATACCGCACTGCTGAACAATGTTGACAGATGTTCGGATACAGTCGAATCCCATGGATCAAACGACGCGATTAATATCCGTGCCTCTGCATACATCAAGAAAGTCCATGACAAGAACCAGTCAGAATATTCGGTAACCGGTAAATTAGATGATTGTATTATCCCTCCTCCGCCCTCGAAATATGCCATGTACCAATACCATGGTAATTGTTCATAACTAGATAATGTGCTGTGTTTCTTAACAGCTTTAAAGCTCCTTTGATATTGTAATTGTAGAAAATAAGTATCTTATAAGACTTGGTAATGAAAACAAGGGTTGTACTTGTACCAGAATGTATGATATACTGCATAGCTCTTTGCATTTTATTTTTTTTGAATGTTTGATGGAATCAATTGACTGCATAAATCCATATTTTGGTTTCTGATTCAGTTTGTGAAGGTATGATTGAATATAACAAGGGCCTTCCACTCAATTTGGCATAAAAACAGATGCTCAAGAAAGATTTGCCAAACAAATACTACTGAAAAAAATTTGTTTGCATATTTACTTAATTTACCAAATAGCTAGTTTGTCCATATTTCAACCAAGAAATTAAAATAAAGCAGCAGCTCCAACTATATCACAGTGGAAAATTAGCTCCAACTTTTACCAGATTTGGTTCTCCAAATTTCACTCGGTTAATTTTTATTTCATGATTGGTACAGCATTGCTCCTCTAATGCAGAAAACAGAGCCCAAAAATGGGCCTTTTTGGGCCATATTTCCTTTTCAAGTTTCATACCCACAACTCTTATTTTAAGTGATGATGGGAAGTTGAAATCAAAAATTAATCAACCTTTACATAAATACATACGAGTAATGCCTAGCGTCCACAGAAAAACTGTCCATATCGTCTATAGGTTACATCTCAGGATGTATTTGTTACATTTCAGGGCACATCTGTCACATTCTGTATACATTTATGGATGTATCGATGGTTTCTCGATACATAAATACTTCAGAGAACTTTCATCACTCACTCATGCCCTCACTTCTGATCCAACAGGGAAACCAAGCCCATGTCTTGAACTTGGATAGATTACAAACAAAACACATCCAAGAATGCCAATAAAAATTGGAGCAACTGTGAAGACAAGCTGAATACCGGACTCATCCGGTATGCCAGAAAAGAAGCACTTCATCACCTCTTTGCTGTACATTACCACAGCCATGAAGATCACAAGAGAATTTAATGCATGGAAGAAGTCGGAAGCTCGAATCCGGTACTTGTTCTTGTCTGGAGGAGGTGGTGCTCTGTCGAACACAGATATGCCGGTAAAAGTGGCAATGCCGTAGTGCAGGTTCCCCCGACGGTCCCTGAAACTGTCGGTGAAGTTGGGTATGACGCATGCGATGGCGCAGATTGATATCAGTGCTATGGTTTCGACGCGAGTGACGGAGTGGCAGTGACCTCTGGCAGTCGTTATCGGGTAGAGAATCTGATGATGATGAAATGAAACAGTTAAAAAGATTTTGTAAACTAAAATTAGTGCATGTTTGTTAAATGGGAAAAAATTAGAAGCACAAACTTACAGAAAATGGAGAAATAAATATAAACTCTCCACAAATATAATTTTTTTTTTATAAAGTAGTCCAATTTGAAAAAAAAAAATCACAAAGTTACAACTTACAAAGGAACCCTTCCTTTTCATATTTACCAGTATATTAAGTATTCAGTGTGTAATGAATCATGTATCAAAATAGATAATTTTCCATGCTAAAATAACAAAATCAAGAATTCAAGATGTCATATATCGGAATTTTTCTCAAGTTCTCAACTTTATGTGTTTTTGGTGCATAACAACACATGATTTAATTTGCACTTAATCAAGTGATGATCAGATCATTGCATGCTTACCTGAAACACAAGTGAGCTCCCCGTCGGAAGCTGCTTGGCGAGCACGGCGGCGCCCCTTCCCCCAGCTCTCACGGCGCTCTCCAATCGAGTACCATCAGACGAAGCTCTGGCATTGTCGCCGCTTCCCTGATCAGTGTCATTATCTTGTAACAGCGATTCCCGGGTCTGCTGCCCCGATGTCGGGTCTCCTGATTCCATGATTGTCAGATGAATGGAGGCTGGCTGAAGCAATGTATGGCTGAACTCTGAAGAGATCAATGTTTGATGAGGCTGAAAGAAAGGCACAACTCTATTGTTTACAATATGTTGTTGTTGTTATGGTTGCCATGATTCATCAGGTCATCAACCATATAATAAAAAGGATAAATATATGGCTCTCTGTGTTATGCCCTCCGCACACTATATGATGTGTTGTCCAACAGTACTTTTTGTTTTTTTTTTTTTTTTTAATTGGGAAGCTTAGAATCTTTGCCCGTGTGCAAATGTCAAAAAATACTCCTCACAAAATATACTCCCCACAGCTGCCCAAATAGATGACCGCAAAAAGAAATTCTCCATGCAGCTGCACGTTTAATTAGAGGCCCACATCCGTACAAAATGACAACACATCAAGAGTTGTGGGGGTAAGACTTGGGTCTTCATATCACTACTTTAATAAAAAATATGGAACTATATATTCTACAGCTACAAAAGTGAAGAATATATAAGTGCTAAATATGAATAGAATGTGTACTTAGTGCTGGTCCAATTGGGAAAATAATAAATTGTGAAATATAAGTTGTTTTAGAGTATATAGGAAATTAATTAAGTTCCAAGATTGAGTCATCATTTGAAGCTAAAAAATTAATTGGTTAACTGATACAATAAAATAAAATAAAAAACTTTAAGCTTTATTATCTAGTTAAGGCCAAGCATATCACTTCTTTTGACAATTCATCGATGCAAGCTCAATTAGCTATTGAGTTGTCAAGAAAATATAGTTTAATCATATATATATATATATATATATATATATGGATGAGGGATCCAATAACTATGGGCATTGGTGTCTATGGTGACCATTTTTTTTATTTAAGCATAAATTAAAAAATCTAAACCATTAGATATATTCTATATTATCTCGATAACATATACATAACAATGATAAAGTTTTGGCATTGTTTCGATAGTCATCAAGAGAGAAGAAAAACTCATAAAACTTAAACCGTTGATTTTTTATAATGCTTGATGCACATGTAAATAAGAAAAACAAACCAAAATGTAGGTCACATTGATCGGCCGTGTTTTTTTTTTTTACATGAGAGAATTAATTAGCACTAACGAACAAAAGTCTGTCATGTATTTATTCATAGTACAAACAATTAGACAACTGTTTATGTTTTTTATCTTATTATATTCCCTACATAAATTGTCCGAGAAAACAAGTTAATTAAGAGAATATATGGCTAAAACCCTGTTTTTACTCTTAATTTACTGAACTGACTACTTCATCCCCCATTTCCTAATATGTAAATATGCACATCATTATATTAATTGTAAAATATATGATTAAAATGTGTCATTTTTTCTAGTACGAATATTATCCATTTTATTATATTGAGAAATATTTTCTAATTTTTTTTTCATTTGATTCATTAATTTTCATACTAAATAGTGTGATATATAGGCAAGCAACTTTTTATAATTTTTATCATTTCACAACCGAAAGCACTATACAAATGCAATGAGGAAAAGGAATACAAATTAATTAGAAAACATTTGCTCCGCAGAGGAATAAACAGTAGCAGGATATATATTTCCCTTCTCATAAATTCAGGACAATTCCTTCAATTGATATAAAAACAAGTCGTATTCAAATATATGACAGAATCTCAGCAAAAAAAATAACATATAACTTTTCAGCAAAGAAACAACATACTAATTTTCCAGGACTCCTACGCAACCAGTATTCAATAAAAAAAATATCTATATCTATATCTATATCTATATCTATATCTATACTCCTTTAAAAAGAAGTTAAAGATTAGACCCTCCATTAATGGTCATAGTCTAACTCCTAGATCTTAATCTTCATCTATCAAATAATGAACGGCTCACATTGCATCCACTTCCTATTGCATGTATCCCCCTCCATTTCTGCCTAAACACAAAATCGAAATAACGAATTGTCTGACTGACATTTTAAAGCATTGACAGCTTAAGTCACAAACTTGTCATTTATTCTCTTTGATTCTTTCACCCTATTTAGCTTAAACAAAAATTAAAATTGTCCGCAACAGCGTGCAGGTACGCTTCTAGTATATAAAATGAGTAATACCTAGCGTCCATACAAAAACCGTCCATAGCATCCATAGGTTACATCTGATGTATTTGTTACATTTCGAGATGTATCTGTTACATTTCGTACACATCTATGAATGTATGGATGGTTTTTAGATGGACGCAAGATGATTTCTCATATATAATTAAAAAAATCATACATTATTGTATACTCTGTAGTCTGTACATTGATGAAATGCTAATGATGTGACCCCCACTTTCTTCAATGCAAATTAAAAAAAAAAAATCAAAGAATAATATAATCCATACATTTTATCATATCAATTCAAATTAAGAAAAACAAACCAAAATATATGCAAAAAAAAAAAAAAAAAAATTGAAACTGAAGTCAGCTATGCAAACTTGTATTGAACCAACACACAATCTAATGTGGTCTTGTGTGTAGCATTCAGTTAGCCAATGCCGGGAAGCCAATTCCCCGACGAGTTGACGGGAACACGACAAACAGTGCACTGCCAATGAGTCCCGTGGCAAGAGGAACCACCGTGAGGATCTGTCGAACATCGTACGACATCACCGGGTAAAAACAGGACTCGATGTTGTTGTCGAATAGTGCAATCGACGAGAAGACCATGACGCCCATGAAGGCGTGGAGGAAGTCGATGAACTTGATGTGGTACTTCCTTGATATCTCGGGGTCAGGCGGCGGGGTTCCGTCGATGACCCACAACCCGTTACATGTCGCGACAACGTACCGCACCTGCAGAAATTCATTGCTTCAGTTTATAAATTAGAGTGTAATTAAGATTTACTAAATTGCATAATTAAATTTATCTTAATTAGCATGTATATATAAGCAGTAAAATGTTCAAGATTAATGCAAGGAAATTATGAAGTATATATATCTGAAGAAAAGGGAGAAAAATGTGCATATATATATACATACATTGTTGTCACTGTCAATGAAGCTGTCAGTGAAGTTGAGGAAGAACACCAGGAGGCCGCAGAAGACGACCAGCCAGACGGTCATCGTACGGTTGATGTCGTCGCACTGGCCTTGATTGGTGAAAACCGGGCTCAGGATCTGAAATATGAGCACGCACCCCGTCGGGAGGTGCTTTGCCAAGTCCGCCGTGCTCTTGAAGGCCTTCGCTAACCCCGCCTCCACGTTCGACATTGTACCGGTAACCGCATTGTTGCCGGTAGACGAAGGATCATCCACACTGTGATTGTTGCTTGTGGATGATGCATGATGATCATCCAAGAGAGGTCTGTGCTCATCATCATAGCTTTGCTGGTACTCCAAATCTCTTGTTGAGGCATCCATTGATGGAAACTGCAGGATTGGATTCTTGGTTGAGTTTTTTTTTTTTGGCAAGAAAGTGATTTAATTTGTGAGGGTTTTTATAGGAATTGTATAGGAAACTGGTGAATAATTTTGGGCTGTTTTATTGCTTGCAAGGAACCGTCACTGGATTATATTTTGTGCATTGATTTCCCTTTGTTGATATCTTGGTTTGCCATATCTTTTCTTTTCTTTTTATTTTACCTTTGTTTTTTTTTCTATCAATTTCTTATCATTGTACTTAAAATAAGGGCTTAAATACAACTGTTTTTTATGATTTATTTTTGTTTACATACTTTGAATATATCATGAAATTAAAGTATGCTTTGAAATTGTTGGCCAGTTAATGCTGGAAATAATAAATTACCAGTGATTACTGATATATATATTTAATTATACTGAAGTCTTCTTGCAATTTGAAATTTTAAACAGGGCTAAATAATAATTGAGTTGATCGGGTTGAAAGTGAAATTCAAACCTCAAACCTCTAATTTATATTTGTGAAATGGCGATTTCCAGTTTATTTGCACAGATTTAAATTTTTACAATTTTTTATAATAAAATCTGTGTTTAATGTACGAGAAAAAAATCAAACGAGAACAATTTTTTTTTTCTTTTTTTGGGAGAAAGAAATAAAGAATAAAATGACAAATTAAAAGAAGTGGAAATGTGGAATGCTTCAACGTAGAGTATCCGACTCTTCTCTGGTTTTTAAATGTTTTCTGCAGCTATCTCTCTGTGACATTGCGTGTAGCCTTGGAGATCTCCGTGTTTATTTAGACGGTTTAATAAGACTTGATTAATACATTTGCTTTTCGTGTAAACAAGATTATTAATTTATATTGCATTTCTTTTTGCTAACTGAATAAGTCATGTTTCGGCTGATTCTGAACAACTAGAATAATGGGTCATGAACTCATGGCCAATATATTCAAGACAAATCATCTCTGTCCCCATTAACTTTTTTCTTTATCCACCCCGAAGCTAAATTTATAATATTATCTCTTTCTTTCTCATATTCTCATAAAAATTAAGTGAGTTTTTCTTAATCTTTATTTTTTATTATACATGTATGAGTATTTTGCATGATTGAGGATGTGAATTGCATGCAATCGGTACAATTGATTTGTTGCATTTGAAAAAGAATTTTTAACTAAAAATGTATTGGGGAATGGATAAAGAAGATTTTTAAGAGACAATTATCATCTCCCGTATTCAATTATGCCCCATGTTTAAAATTTTTATTTCGTTTTTCCAACTTTCTGGTAATAACAAAAGATATTGAGATAGATGTTAATTAGTATGTTACCATGTTATGTACACGAAAGCTGCTTGCTTGGGTACTCACGTACCTATACCCGAATGAAATGATTGCCTTGCCATACCATATCTTTTGTTGGTTTCACTTGGAGACTTGGTGTGGTGACGTGTTGTTCCCAATTCTCCTTGCCTGATTCATTGCCTCCTTGACCCCCTTCAATCGAACAAATAAAACATCCAACATTTAAACAAACAAATTCAATGACTAGTTGACTATGCTTAAGCAATTGATTAACGAAACCGGCCCACTTTATGTTGTCATGGCCGGTACGCAAAAGAACCTTCTATATAGATCCACAAAACCAAATCCAACATAACGGCCTATATATAATCATACATGTCATTTTTTTTTTATTTTCTTAGTTAGTGGATATAAAGCCCATTTAGTGCTGGCTTTACCATTTTTTGAAACATGGGAATTAAAATATTGGAATCGGATATTGTCCAAAGCCATTTGGACGGTTCAAATGATTCAGAGAGCCGTAGGATCTAATTGTTAATAATTGATCGACCGTGATTTGATCACGTAGGTGCTAAAAACAGTATGCTGATTATATTTAGAATGATGGGCCGGATCACACGCTATCACCGTTGATAAACATATAAAATTAAATCGAACGGTTTAGTCATGTTTTTGAATGGACGGAGACTGTCCAAATGGTTTTGGACAAAATTCTATCCCTAAAATATTTTGCATCGACTTTCTTTCTTCCTGACTTCCTGCTTGTGTGGAAGCATGAGAGGAAGTGCAAGGGCATTACTTCCTTTTAAAGAAAAGATATATCATATGTATCAACTATATATCAAGCAGAAAGATGTGCTCACGGATTTGGAACGGTTAAATGATCCCTTATGTCATTTGTGCATAATGTAAGGTAAAGGCAACAAGACAACACGTTTCTTCCGAATTACTAATAACGGATAAAGCACATTCTGCAAGCATCTCCATTAATCCGGTGACGTTTAATTGTTCCTTTATTCTTTTCTTTTTTTTAAATTTTGAAACCTACTGATGTTCATTCTTGCTTTCCTTATTAATTAATTAAAAAGTAATTAAGCAGAACAAGCAATCAGTTTGACAAAGTAGTTTAAAAACAATACAGTTGCTTTTAAGTTTTTAACTGTTGATCGATTCAATGTTAGTAACATCATCAAGACAATTAATCTTGCATTAAATAATCTAAAAACCAAATTAAGACGTGATCGACACCTAAGTAAATATTCTACCCACAAAATTATTATTGATTAAGCAATTGTCACATATTTTTTTACATTTGACTTTAAAAGTAACAAGGTGGCACGACTTAAAAAAAAAAAAAAAGGAAGAAAATACAGCTTGTAAATTTGAATTGAATAATCAATTAATCAAGAGGATGAAGGGAAGCCGATTCCATGGCGTGACGACGGGAACACGACGAAGAGGGCACCACCAACTAGCCCCGTGGCAACTGGTACAGCAGTCAGGATCTGCCTGGTATCGCTCGACATTACCGGGTAGAAGCATGACTCTATGTTGTTGTCGAACAATGCCACGGCAGCAAACACCATCAAGGCCATGAAAGCATGGAGGAAGTCGATGAATTTGATGCGGTACGTCTTGGCTACCTCCGGTTCAGGCGGCGAGGTACCGTCGATGACCCATAATCCCTTAAATGTTGCTACAACATATCTCACCTGTTCAAGTAAATTAACACACATAATTAAGTTGTTCATATTTTTTTTTTCCATTAAAAATCATATAATCAGATGCAAAATGAAACAATTACATTGCCGGAGCTGTCTTTGAAGCTGTCAGTAAAGGTGAGGAAGACGACCGCAAGACTGCAGAGCGCAACAAGCCAACCGGCCATGACGCGATTGACATGGTCGCAACTCCCTTGGTTCGTGAAAACGGGGCTGAGGATCTGAAATATAAGCACGGTGCCAGTCGGCAAATGCTTAGCCAAATCAGCTGTGCTCTTCAAAGCCTTCGCCATTGTCGCCTGAGCAGCAGACACCTCAGCAGCCGTATCATCAGCTGATGACGAGGTGCCGCTTGTCGTGCCCTGCAACAGCGGCTCCTTTCCGTCGTCATCGTGAGCCCGATTCGACTCCAAATCTTTCGAGTTGGACGACATCTTGTAGCTAGACAATCAATTGATCCTTTCCTTTCTTGGTTCTATGTTGTGCATATGCATATATGTGTAGTTGCAAGTTGTAACTTGTAACAGGATTATGTTATGCATCATGTGGATTGTTACTTGTTAGGAGTTTATAGCTTTAAACTAATGGGGGATGGATGGGAATGGAATGTGTACTTTCCTGGCTTGCAAGGGAGTGTAACTGAATCTCCGGGGGGTTCAGCGTTTTCTTTTGGTTGGTGCAAACTGGAGACTGTCGTGTAGGTTGGAATGGAGAGGATGTTTTTTTTTTTTTTTTTGGTTGAAATTGAAATTTTGTTTCTTTTCAATGTTCTGTTTTTTTTTTTTTTTTTTTTACCCAGTAAAAGTTCGTCAAAATATACATTTTTTGAAGTTCTTACCAACTTTGTAACTTTCACATCTAACGGACTTATTAAGTTATAATTGAAATTATATTATGTTAATGCACAGTTGTTTATAAAAGTTCTTGCAATCTTAATATATACTAAAAATTCATTAGTTTCAATGTTTATTATTTTGGAACATTTCTTGTAGAAACTAAATCTACATGCGGAAAACGACCAAGTACCTTCTTTTTCTATACTTTATTATCTATAATGCAGGTTTATGTATACCAGGTCAAAAAAAAAGGCAAAAAAAAATTAAATATATACATTTTGCAAAGTAAAATAATTTGAGATATCTACAAAAGTTGCGTAACGTGTCACGAAAACTTGTTTACGATGAGTTAACGTAAACAATTTCCAGTTCGGCCGGAACTGAAAGCTGGCATAAAACATTTTTAATGTATCCCGTATATTGTGAAATTACCCAAAAAATAATAATAATAATGCTGGTGATTGCTGTTAGATATATTACATTAATTAAGAATTCCATGGGTTGCTGACTTTTGAAGGTCTTTATTTTACTCAATCAACTAACAAAGAACCCTAAATTAACACGAAAGAAATTACAAGTGTTATCGTCAAAATAATTTAAAAATATGAAATTGTCAGGTGACAGATAATGTTATTTTTATTTTTTGTTAAGTTGGTAATTAAAATGTACCAGCATGTGGTCGTTCTTAGTTTCCTATCATAGAAACTGAATATTATCCTATCCTCTAAATTTTCACCGCTAAACGCATCCCTTCAACAACTAAGAAAAAGGAACAGAAAAATTAATTTAAAAGTAGGTTATTTGGGAAATTTGTTAAACATTTCTATTTTTTAAGTATAATCACTTTGCTTATAACATTTTTGAGTTTTTACTTGTTGATATAACTACTTTGCTAAGTTTTGTATAACCACTTTTTGTGTGCATTTTGTACAAATATTTTCTAGTATAATCCCTTTGAATATAAATATTTTGTATCAATATTTTGTATAATCGCTTCTGGTTTTTAGTATGACCAGTAGAAATCTTTAGTATAAAAACTTTTTAGCATATAAATAATTCATTTTCTATCATTAGAATCAAATGTTTTTTTTTTAATTTAAGTTATAAAAAGTTGAAATCGGAAAACACATTGAACGTGCTTTGTATAATCACTCCGTATACTATGTATAATCACTCTCTATACTAAGTATAATCACTTTTTGACGCTCAAGCGCGCTAAATTGGAAAAATGTGTCAAAAAATGTATGAATCATGAGTTAGTTATGGGGAATAGTGATGGGGGATTTTTATTTGGGATATCATGACCTTAGAAATGAAGCTTTAGAACATTGACAATTTTGGCCAATCACAAAAAGGCACGTCACAGTCAAAGATTTTGAAGTCAGCAAACTGATAAACATGCCCCACTTGTCATTGAGGAAGGAAAGAGATGCGAAGAATTAAGGAGGCAACTGTGTGTTGTCACTCACTGTGACCCGTTTGAAGTTAGATCTAAAACGCAACAATTAGGTTTACTGGACAGACAGCCACGTTAAATCTCAAGTTTTGCTGAAAATTTTAAATAGACAAGGGACCCGCAAGTCACTTAGATAGGGGGATTACATGTATGTGTAGAAGGTTACTGACAATTCATGTACATTCAAGAAAGATTACCACACCAAAGACTACAAGGTTCGCAACCATAGAAAACATCACAAATAGAGAAATAGTTAGGCTTGTGTAAAGGGTCACTGACAACCTATTTATGTTCAAAAAGTTCACCACACCAAAGTGCACACAAGGTTTGTTAACAGAAAGAAGGAGGAAAATATAGGCCTGATTCAAATATAGGCCTGGCCCTACCTGTCAGGTTCACAGAGGAAAAGTGAAAAGGCGCGGGGTTTTGTCGTCTCTCGCCGCTGCCGCCACCAGTTTCGCCGGCCAAATTCTCCCTACTCCGGCCATCTCTCCGGACGCTCGGGATATCGCTGGAACCGTCTCGCCGAGATCTACTCAGCGACCCCATTTTCACGAGCTATTGTAAACCAAGGCCGAAAAGGAGGACGGAAGGAAGGGAGAGGAGAAGTTACTGACCTCGAGTTGCTCCACTCCAAACGCGACGGTCTAACGCGAAATCGGAGGTTGCCTGAGCTCACCGACAGCACCGCTACACCACCCTGACGCCTAGTTCCCCTTCTGGAAACCTTCAGCCTCAAGTTCCACCCAAGTACACCCTTCCGACAGTTTCTGACGAGAGAGCGGTTGCTCAAAACCTCATCTGTAAATCGCAATCGAACAATCAAGGGGCGCATAACGATCAGAAGTAACCTGTTAATGCTGTGGAAATTGGAAATGTACATCAATTTGGCTATAGCCATGAGCCCATGACTGACCTCAGCTCAGCAACAAAGAGAAAAGAGGAAGCCAGTAGCCCCTTCTTAGCATTCAAAACTCCCTGATTGAAGGTGTGAATAACAACAAAAGGAGAAAGGGAGAGAATCAATACATGAGGGTATGAAGAAGAATGACATGCCTAATTGAAAGGAGAAGGGATAGTAGTTCTTAGTTCTTACCAATCTGAAGTAAGGAGAGGAGAGTGGAGTGGAGTGGAGGAAATGAGTGAAAAAATAGAAAAAGCAAGTGAGAGATGATCAGATAGAATAGAACAGTAAAAAGTAAAACACAAGACCATGTAATGTAAATGTTGTAAGCAGGTCCTTATAATCTCTAATCTCTCAAATACATCATAGAAGCCTTTAATAAAAGCACTCACAATATTTGCTCTTATGCCCTTCATGATTGTAAGAATTATATCAAAACTTGAACACGCAGAGCAACACCTTGCTTGAAGCGTTTTAACATAAGTGTCCTTCGAGGAATAGCCATCTGTGTGACACAAAAGAAATATAAGGAAAGTCAATCATTACACCGGTGACCACATGGTTTCTTGCACAAACTCTTGCCAGATTTAAAACAAAGCAGGAGAGTATATAATTTCTAGCTGGAATTGGAGCATGTACCAGCAGAAGGCAAGGAAGCATGCTTGACACTTCAACAGCAGTCCCTCACTACACTATGACCAGCCTTGGGTTTCTGTTGCTGGAAAATTGATCCAAGGGCTGTTAGAGGTTGAAGGAAAACACACATACGCATCTGATGGCTGAAAGAACATCTGAGGGCATCAATCCTTGGCTTAACTTGCTTCCACTGCCTGTATAAACCCCTCAAAAAGCTTGAAATAATTATTAATCAGAAAACACACAATTGCTTGCACTCAAGCTCATTCAAACACAGCACTAAAACCCCTTCAAAAGGAAAATTGCACAAAATTGTGACATTATGACTGTACACTTGCACCAGTATGAGTGTATATAATAGCTATAAAATAGTGGACAAACAAATTTGGTGTATCAGAAGCATGCTGTACTAGCGAATTAGCAGTAACAGTATTGCTCCTCCCTGTTTCTTCAAATGATGAAATGTGTCATATAACTAAACCGATTTTTTTTTGGTTAAATAGTGGACACAGATGTTCTATAAGTCTGAATTAATTAAAGTGAGATTTTGGTCAACTGGAATTTTAATAAATTTTGTTAGTGACAATTCTCATACAGCACCATGACTGTACAAGGTCTTCACGTATTATCTGATCAGAATTGATTAAAACTGAGTCGTTAATTACGTAGAACGCATTAGTACCATCATATTTTTTAGCATAAATTTAGATTGAAATAGTTATCAATTGAAGAAAGAATGAACATAAAATGAACTGAGCCCAAAATTCAATTGGTTGATCTGTTAGGCCCATAAATTCAAAACCCAGTGGTTTAGCCCAGAAAAAGGCCCAATAAAGTTTGATTTATTTTGGGATTTTAATAAAAATAATTCTAAAAATAGTTTCCGAACACCAAAAATCACAAAATTGGTTTTAAAATTTATTTTACAAATTTTAGGACTTTTCTATATAAAAACATTTTTAAATTTTCAAAATTTGTCATCATTTGTAAATATTTTCTCGTCAAAAATAAATTTGAGAATTTGTGCACATTTGAACACATTTTAAAATTAAAAATAAATACAAAAACACTTTTTCTTTAAGAGTAAGTCTAAAAGTGTGAAAATAAGTGTTTAAGAAGTTAGAACACTTGGATCAATTTATGACATTGTGCATACATCTAAAAAGAAACTTATGTACTCTTTAATCTGATAACGTTTTGTCAAATATCGCCAGTGTATATATTTTTTTTCAATAATGTCGAGATAACAAAAATGTGAGAATGTGCCTCAATGCCTCATTATATAATTTGGGAGGGATCACATGAGAATACTTATTTTGACGATCATAATAATAAGATTTTAAAAACAATTGAAAAAAAAAAACTTATAGGAAAATAAGGTTATGCATGCATTCTTAAATTTTTATAAAATTTTCAATGGTTATAACTCAATGGATAATTGATGGGATATCAAAATGGCAATTAAATTACATAAACTTTGAAACAAATATATAATCAATCTATAACTTCATTATACTGTTCACAAGACGCTCTTCAATATTTCAGATTAAATATAAATGCATCCAAATTTCAAAATATTGTTACCTTATTGAATATAATCAACTAATTATTGCTAAGCTACTTGACCCTTTTGCTTATATAAATTACCATGAAGCTAAAAAAAGAACACTCAAAATCAAAATCAAAATCAGAATAACAATCATAGGTACAGAGTGGGGATTCTTGACAGATTCCACATAGCACATGTTAGAAGTTAGAACCACCAACTCTTAATTAACACCTCAAAGTACTTACAATATACAAAGCATATATAATCTCCTAATTAACACTATAAATAACCCAATTGAAGATACTATATACAAATAATACAATCTATTATTTGCTTGAACACACACACGTCACACTCTTAATATTGAAGAACTTTCTGACTAATTTATTTGGGCACAAGTACAACCGGTCGGTCGGTGGTTGTGCATTGTGTGCTTGTACGGCACAATTCGATTGCCTTCGTAGTCGTTGGCCCATGGGATTGTCGCGTGATTGTCCTCTACTGCGCAGTACCTTTAGATTGATAGGGGTTTTTGAGATTGAAGCTAGCACGAATCTCAAAACATCGGACGGCCCATCTGCTGCGTAGTTCGGTACTGCGCAGTAAGTGATATGAATCCGGGATTGTCGGGTTCTGGTAGGGTCCAGTTACAGTGTCTGTATGTATAAATATAAATATAATGCAGCTCAAATGCAATAATAGAATGGAAATTAAAGGCCCACAAATGGAAAGTAGCTTTCTCAGCTGCTCCTTTTTGTGATCTGATAAAGTGATCATAGGTAGCGATTGCATCGTGGTTTTACAGTCCAATTGTCCATGAAGAAGCTGCTGCTCGCAGTAGTTCTGTGACAACTCAATAATGGTATTATTGGAGCACACACTGACCTAGCCAGCATTATTATCTGATAATGATCATGGCGAAATGCAGCTTTTTGAGAAACTTTATATGCTCTTTTATTATTGGAAAAATATATATTAACCCAATAACCCTTACATTGCGCGGCGCCAGCACCGTACGATGACATGGCAAATATTTACAAAAATTCTCTTTTACAGACAAATTTACAGAAATATCTTTTTTCCAAAGAATATTTACAAAAATGACCATATCTGAAAAACTTTTTACAAAAATGACCCTAAAAATTTTATAAAAATGACTCTCTGACCTTGAAAATTTTTACAAAAATAACCTACCCGAACCATATGCTACCTCATCATAAGGTTGTGGGGGCAAAGTTTGTGGCATAATATCATTGCCCTTTATTATCATGAGATTAAGTTCGTTAAGATAGTAATGACCTTAAGGTGGCATTCTATCAGTGGCGGATCCAAATACAAAAAAGGGGGGACAAGGTCCCCCATATTTTTTAAGAATTTGTGCATTTATAGTGCATTTTTTGTTGTATTTTTGTATTTTTTTAAGAAAATTAATATTTGAACCCCATAAATTATGACAAATCATTCTATTGTTGAACCCCATAACAATAATTTATGCTCCTAATTTGTTCATAATATTAATATTACTACGTGAATAATATTTGAACCCCATACAAATATTTTCTGGCTCCGCCACTGCATTCTATTAAAGAATTTAAATTTTGTTGATTATTTAAAATTTTAAATCTAACTATCCAGATTCGATTAATACTGAATTATCAATCAAAACTTAAATTACATAAAATTTGAGTTGTTTTTATCTAAAAGTCAATAAATTACTAGTAAATATGTTCAATACATTTTAATTTCATTCTGGTACATTTGAAAAGAGTCATTGTCCAATCAAAGCAACTTTTTATTCTTTTTCATCATATATATCATACATTTGTAACATTTCCAAACACAAAAACATATTCTTATTCCTTTATCTTATTCGATTATTGCCTAATTAAATCACATAAAACTTCTTACTTCTTATTAATTAGCTTATCGTTCCCAAGAACACCAAAGTCAAGAATAATTGAATGTCAGTACTCGGTACCCATTAAATATGGCGATCTGCTCGAAGTTTCCTGACATGAATGTGCAATAAAACCAGTCTCTTCTTTCAAAATAAAACCAAACAATCATGTAAGTAACTAGGAATTAAAAATTTAAAACCAGAATAATTTAATTCATATTATCTTCTTCCTCTTTATATATATAAATCTTACTTAATTTGAACAGCTCAATTTCAAATTTTCAATTTTCAATTTCAATTTTCAAACAGCTCCCCAAGACCCTGACCAACCGACCAGCTTCTTCATCCAAGTCATAAACACTGTTGATGATTTCTTTGCATTAGAGTGTCTATTGTCCCTATATATACACCAACTCACTATTATGGGAGGATTAACTGTTAATCACAGACTTAACAGTCTTCCAGGAAGTATCGGATAAGATTATTTTGTGCAAAGGAGTTAAACCCCTTAATCGCATTCCAATACATTTTTAGTTAAAAATTCTTTTTCAAATACAGCAAATCACTTTTACCGGTTGCAATTCACATCCTCAATCGAACAAAACACTTATATATATACAATAGAAAGATCAAGAATAAAAAAAGTTCACTCAAAATCTACGAGAGTATAAGAAAGAAAGAGAAAATATTACCAATTTAATTTGAGGGATGGATAAGGGGTGTAATTTACGGAGGCAAAGATAATTTCTCTCTGTGGAATTGGTACCGGACAAATCATAAAATTAATTGATTAAACAAGACATTGTTAGTTACTTGTGTCCATATCATCCAAGACAACCCAGCTACAACAAAAATCTTATTGACATGTTGCAACAGAAAATGAGTACAACAGAGCGTTGTGAAATTTGAAATTTCTTTTTTTAGTCTTAGTATATGGCAGCTTTTGTGTAATACCTGTTTTTTTTTTTTTTTTTTTTTGAGAATTGTTTTTTTTTATTAATTTGAGGAGTGATACCTTCTAAAAGTGGAATTTTTTGCATGTTCTGCGTGTAAGCTCAATTATTATTTCCCTAAAGAATTTTCTTTTCTATGGTCAAGTTGGTTGACAGATGCCATTACAAAAAATATATTTCTTGGACAATTTTCACATGAATATACTGTATCTTTGGCTTTTTTTTTTTTTCCTTAAGATATTGCCACAATTTTCATGAGGTTTAAAAGAAAATAATAATTACTACTCGGAATTGCAGGAAAAAAAGAGATAAATATTAGCATTTTTTTTGCGTCCATCAATACTTACTCTTTTAAGGCTGGGGAGAATGGTGCTCCCTCATTCATTTGGAGCTGGGAGCCGTCCGATCAATGCTTCAACAGTTCAGATTGATGGAAAACTTATAATGTTTCTTAAACTTTTTAAAGCCATTAGATATGCATCGTGATGTATTATATTTGTGATGTACGGATAAGATAGCATTGGAGTGTATTTAGTACAGTTATGCACCAACATATTGTCGTTGAGTCTATTGTGTACGATTTGAACCAAATATAAATATAAATATAAACGATTAACTGGACCCTAAAAATAATTTCTGCTGTTTTTCATTTTTACTCTTATTTTGCCCATACAATTGAATTTCTACGATATTAGCATAAGCACAATTTTATTTCTTTCTGCTTCTCATAAAATACATTTAGTGCGTTTTTTCACTAAAATATAATGCATTTCTTTTTTTCTTTTTTTTTTTTGGGTGACTATTATATGAGATGATACTTTTGATAGATTGTATGAGGTAATTTTTATGTTGTCTTTTTTGTAAGTTCTTTCAATTGTTTTGCTTAATATTTTTTTTCTACAAATAATTCATTGAACTATGTATTGTTATTTTTTTTAATTCAAGTGCCGGTATAAATTATTTGCTTCTCATAAAATACATTTAGAGCGCTTTTTCACTAAGATATAATGCATTTCTTTTTTTCTTTTTTTTGTGACTATTAAATGAGATGACACTTTTGATAGATTGTAAGAGATAATTTTTATGTTGTCTTTTTTTTCTTAAGTTCTTTCAATTATTTTGCTTAATTTTTTTTTTCAAGAAACAATTGCTATGTATTGTTATTTTTTTTAGTTCAAGTGCGATATAAATTATTTGATTGAAATTAATTCATAAAGACTTCAATCCCGCTGCGAAGCGCGGGGGTTTATTCTAGTTTAATATATACCAAAGAAAAAAGAGTGTTAAGAATATACCATTTAGCGTTTGTCTCTTTTTATTTTCACAAACTTCAAATTATGGCATTTTGTGAAGAATCGAATTAGAATCCGGTGCTTCATATAATATCCACGCAGATAGCAAGGAACCCACCTCGGTATATCAAATCAGAAAAAGGGAAATCTTTTCAAAACTAAAAAGAGTGGAGGAAGCTTTTTTCTTTATTTCTTTTTTTTCTTTTTTTCTTTTTTTTTCTTTGAGGAAATTTATATTTTGTTCTTTAAAACCGAAATTAAGTTGGCCGTTTCACTATAACCGGCAACAACAACTGGCAGCACTTCCTCCTTAAATCACCATCCTCTCCAACAACCAATCTACAACCAAAACCAATCCCCACCGTCAGATATTCTAACACAGCACAATCTCAAAGAAACAAAATCAATCATAACCGTCAAAATTACAGTGCAAGAATGTGATACTTGGAGAGGATCAAGATGATTGATTTTCCTCCAATTGCACTTTTTCCCTTCCACCACTTCCTCCTAACCTCTCCAATATCCAATGCACAACTAAATCAATCATAACCGTCAGATATTCTAACATAGCACAATCTCAAAAAACAAAATCAATTCCAACCGTCAAAATTACAATGCAAGAATGTGACACCTGGAGAGGATCAAGAGAATCAATTTCCAATTGCACTTTTTTACCCTCCCTCCTTTCTTCCTTAAAAATTTCCACCCTCTCCAATAACCAACACACAACTAAATCAATCCCCACCGTCAGATATTCTAACATAGCACAATCTCAAAAAACAAAATCAATCCCAACCGTCAAAATTACAATGCAAGAATGTGATGCCTGGAGACGATCAAAAGAACCAATTTCCAATTGCACTTTTTTACCCTCCCTCCTTAAAAATTTCCACCCTCTCCAATAACCAACGCACACCAAAACCAATCTCCACCGTCAGATATTCCAAAACTGCAAAACATTACCATCTCAAAAAAACAAAACCAATCCCAACCGTCAAAACTACAATGCAAGAACGTGACACTTGGAGAGGATCAAGGGAACCAATTTCCAATTGCACTTTTTTCCCTCCCTCCTTCCTTTCTTCCTTCCTTCCTTCCTTCCTTCTATCCTCCTCCATCCCTGTCACTTCTTCACGTTTTACATCACTAATCATCAGTTCATCATTAATCACACTCACTCCTTCCTCCATTTAACCCCTTTCTTCATCTTCATCTCAAAACCAATCCAAACCAAGAACTCTAGTGATCCACTTATCCGCCATGATGAGATCAACAAAGGCAGGTTCTTTGTTCTTCCTCTTGCATCTAGTGCACTTCGCATTCTCCGTGAACCAAGAGGGAATCTACTTGTTAGAAGTGAAGAGGGGTTTCAGTGACCCTCAAGACTCTCTCTTTAACTGGAACTCTGCCGACCTGACGCCGTGCAACTGGACCGGCGTCGCGTGCTCCTCCCTTTCCTCCTCCTCCTCGGTACCAACCGTGACGCACCTGAATTTAACCGGGCTCAGCCTCGCCGGCCCCTTCCCGGCGTCTGTGTGCCGGGTGCCAAACCTCGAGTTTCTCTCCCTCTCGGGGAACTACATCAACGGCTCTTTGTTACCGTCTTCTCTCGCGCCGTGTTTGGCGCTGGAACATCTCGACCTATCCGAGAATTTGCTCGTCGGGGCGTTACCGGATGCCCTCGCCGACCTCCCGTCCCTCCGGCATCTCGACCTCGCGTTCAACAATCTCTCCGGCACGATCCCCGAGTCGTTCGGTCAGTTTCGGCGGTTGGAGGTGTTGACGTTAGTAAACAATCTGCTCTACGGTGTGATCCCGCCGTTCCTCGGGAACATACCGACGCTTCGCGAGCTGAACCTCGCGTACAATCCCTTCACGCCTGGACCGATTCCCGACTCCTTGTCAAACTTAACGTCGCTGCAGGTTCTGTGGCTTGCCGGTTGCCACTTAATCGGACCCATCCCAGCATCCATTGGGCGGCTTTCCAATCTCACTAACATTGACCTCTCGATGAACGCCCTGAACGGTTCCATTCCGGAGTCCCTGACGATGATCGCCAGTTTAGTGCAACTAGAGCTCTACATGAACTCACTCTCGGGCTTTATCCCTCGCGGCTTCTCGAAGCTCGGTTACCTTCAGCACATCGACCTGTCAAACAATCGGCTCGAGGGTTTGCTGCCGGATGACCTCTTTGACGGGCCGAAATTGGCAAGTATCCATCTTTACTACAATCGTTTGACCGGGCCGATTCCGGCCAGCATTGCCCGGTCAACATCGCTCGTGGACATCGTGATGTTCTCGAACCGGCTCAACGGGTCTCTCCCCGCTGATCTGGGCAGGAATTCCCAGCTCGCTCTTATCGATCTCTCGGGAAATTATCTGTCGGGTAGCATTCCGGCAGGTATCTGTTATCACGGGGCATTGCGGGAGTTGCTTCTGATCGACAATGCGTTGTCCGGTGCAATTCCAAAAGGCCTGGCGAGGTGCCGGACACTGATACGTGTGCGGCTATCGAACAATCGTCTCACCGGTGAGGTGCCGGATGGTCTGTGGGGCTTACCGCATGTCTCGTTGCTCGAGCTGTCGAGTAACTTGCTGTCCGGTACTATCTCACCTGCCATCGCCGGTGCCGCCAACCTATCTGCTGTAATAATATCGAACAACCAAATCACCGGGCCCGTGCCGTCCGAAATCGGTACGCTGTCCAAGCTCGTGCAATTCTCGGCAGCCAACAATCGGCTAACCGGACCGTTACCGGCGTTGCTCTGTGACCTGTACGAGCTAACGCATCTCGACCTGTACAACAACTCGCTGTCGGGGCAGCTGCTAAGGGGAATCAATTCGCTGTTGAAACTATCCGATCTTAATCTGGCACGCAATGGTTTCTCTGGAGGTATCCCGGCCGAGCTTGGCAGCCTGCCCAATCTCTATTACCTCGACCTCTCCGACAATTTTTTAACCGGAGTTGTTCCGACCGAGCTACAGAACCTGCACCTTGAACAGTTCAATGTGTCGAACAATCAGCTCACCGGTCCACTGCCACCGTTGCTCGCAACAAGCCGGTACCGGGGGAGCTTTCTGGGCAATCCCGGGCTGTGCGATGATTTGCCAAATCTATGTCCAGGCCCTCGAAACAGTTCCCGTTATCGCAAAGCCATCATCTGGCTTTTATGCGCTGCCATCATTCTTTCGGCATTCATGCTAGTTTCAGGGATTTGGCTGTTTTATTGGCGATACAGAAGGTTCGAGAATGAGAAGCGTGATGTCGAGGAGAAGAGCTGGAGAGTGACACCGTTCCACAAGCTCAGTTTCAGCGAGTACGAGATTTTGGATAGTTTATGTGAGGATAATCTCGTAGGAGGAGGCGCTTTCGGAAAGGTTTACAAGGCTGAGCTGAAGAACGGGCAGACCGTGGCAGTGAAAAGGCTACACGGCGCACATTCGTATTCCGATGGCAGTTTCGAGGCCGAGATGAGCATTCTAAGCAAGATTCGGCACAAGAACATCCTCAAGCTTTTGTGCTGCTACGCGCGGGGCGACTGCAAGCTGCTGGTGTACGAGTACATGCAGAACGGCAGTCTGTGGGACGTTCTGCACGGATGTAACGGGAAGCTCCTGGACTGGCCCGTGAGGCACAGGATCGCATTGGATGCAGCGGAAGGGCTGTCGTACTTGCACCACGACTGCGTGCCCCCTGTCGTGCACCGGGACGTGAAATCCAACAATATATTGCTGGATGCCGAATTCGGCGCGCGCGTTGCTGATTTCGGAGTCGCAAAAATCGTTCAGGCTATCGGTGTACCCCCGGTTTCGATGTCGACTGTTACTGGATCCTGCGGTTACATTGCGCCAGGTTCGTGACGCTTTCGATTTCCATTTTTACTGTAAGATTCAGGCAATTAATTTGTTGTGTAAATAGAAACTTTTACATGTAAATCCCTGAAAAAACCTCTAAAGTCTAAACATAAACACTTCAAAAATGGAAACTCTATAATCTGCAGGTCTAAACATGATGATTAATAATTTAATACCGAAAACTTGACGATTCTCTCTAAGAATTTCTTTTTTCTTGTTTGAAACTGCAGAGTATGCTTATACGCTCCGAGTAAACGAAAAGAGCGATGTGTACAGCTTCGGTGTCGTGATTCTCGAGCTGCTGACAGGAAGAATGCCAGTATGTCCTGAGCTTGGCGACAAAGACTTGGCCAAGTGGGTCGCAGCGACAGTATCAGAACAAGGCCTGGACAGTGTGTTCGATCCGAGGCTCGCAAAGGAGTTTACAGAAGAGATGACAAAGGTGTTAAAGATCGGGCTTCTGTGCACAAGTCTGATCCCCGTTAACCGACCGTCGATGAGATGGGTCGTCAAGATGTTGAAAGATGTGTCTGGTACTGGTACTACTGAAATCATACCCAATTCTGAGAAGGGGAATGGGAAGCATTTACCAGAATGTCAAGAGAGTTCTGATCTTGGTCTTGGATGTGTCACATTAATCAGTCATAGCAGCTCTGATTGCTCAACTGAAGTCAATGAGTTTTTGTTTGTTTGACAGTTGACACTTTCTTATACTTCCTCAGTATGAGATATGTTGTAATTAGTTTAGCTATAGGATATTATTAGGTGGCTAATCAGTTCATATGCAGTAGCTTTTTAGGGACTGTTGATGAGGCTTTGGCATTGTAGTAGAATAAAATAGAAGTGCAATATGGCATGGTAATGATTTACTTACCCCTGTACTGAATTGTCTGGGGCATTTGCACAATTTTATGGCCTGCAACTCTGCTTGATGAATTTAACTCTTTCTTTTTTCGTAATTTGGATACTTTTGTTTGAAGTTCTATACAACCTCCTATATGATCATCTAATTAAATTTCTTACTTTCCCGCATCAACATGCCATTTGAAATAGTGCTATGTTCTCTTTTCTTTATTTAAGTCGATGAGAAGGATAGATATATAGGCCTCATACCTTGAGTTTGGAAGAAAAATTGGGCCTCTTTTTTAAGCCCGTTATTACAAAGGTGTTAATACCAGACGAATAGGCAGAAGGCAAAATACATTAAATAGGAGGCGGCAGGGGACTCTGTCATAATTATAAGATCTCTATTCTCTTAAAAGATTGACATTGAAAAAATTTTGGGGCAAATGCATAATTTTGGAGTTTTGAAGGGTACATATGAAATTCTGCCTCTTTTTACTTTTCATTTTGTTCCTTGAGGGTTCCAATGTCATAAATTTTTTGTGCCACAAACTTACCTTTTCATTTATATTTCAAAATTTTATATTCAAATTTCAAATCAAAACCGTTGATATTTTTTATCTTCATGAGAGATGTATGCATATAAAATTTTATAAATTTTGAAGTTCATTTTGTACTAGATTAAGTGGGTTAAAGATGAATGTATTAAAATTAATCAATCATAGTTAATTAGATTCATTCATTTTGAAACCACTTAATCTAGTATAAAATGAGCTCCAAAGTTCATAAAATTTGATTTGAAATTTGAATTTCAAAATTTTGAAATATAAATGAAAAAGTGAATTTGTGACATTTTGTGGCGCACAAATTTTGTGGCATTGGAACATTACTCTTGTTCCTTATGTTTAATTCAACATTTCCACTATAAAGATGCTATCCCAGTATCCCTACATGAAAACCCTCTGATAGAAACCATTTGATGTTGGGCAATTGCAAGCTAACGATGCTAAAGTTTATACACTACATTTACCACTTCCTGACTTCCATGTCAAGAGCATAAGATATCCAAGTTACAACAGAAATGAAAAAATCTAACATCTTCTATTTTTTCCAAAAACATCAACAGAAGACGAAGGAAACCAAGACCAAGCAATAAGAGAACGACACGATATAGATGCTAGCAGCAACAAGGGCAACAATATAACCTTGAAGCATGGAAAGCCTCTTAGAAGATGCAAAAAGAAAACACTCTTCAAACCTTTTAAGCCACAATTTACACCCGGAAGGAGAAACAACAAACAAAGGGAAACTTTTCGACTAGTTTGGGACCAAATGCTTCTCGTAAAGATCGAGTAAATCCTTCTTACTGGGATTCTTCAGCTCTAACAACTGAGCACCAAACCCATGGCTTGTGAGTTCCTGTCTAAGCCTCAAAGCAGTGAACTTGGTATAATCATCAGAATTGGCCTCCTCGATTTCAATATTTCTACCTTCGTCTCCATAAACCGAACCTCCATCCTCTGCAAATGAGAATTTCATAGCAGCATCTGCCAATTTGGATTTTCTCTTGCCCTTCGCTCCATCTTTTGCAATATCTTGCACTGATTCAGTACCAATATCAGCATCTCCTCTCGATCTCTTGCCATGTGAACTAGTACAAAATTTGCTATCTAGAGCAGTCTCAGCAACACGGATTGTAGTCATTTCCTGATGAAGTGCATCAAGTTTTCCCTGGGTTATTTGTAACTGTAACGACAGCGCCTCAGCCCGTCTGTTGGCTTCAGCCCGTGCAGCTCGTTCAGATGCCAAGAGGTTATTAAAGACTTGAACACTACTCGATCTCTGCACGTTGCTTCCATTCATCAGTTCTTCAATCTCTCTTTCTCTCTCGTCAAACTTTCTCTCAAGTAACTGAACCCTAGACAATGCATTCTCCTCAGATTGCCTCAAATTTTGCAGCTCCTCGTATAGCTTCAATTTATCTTGCTCCAAGCTAGCAACTTGTCTCTGCACCTGTTCAAGCATTGCCAACCTCTGAAGTGACAAGTGCTGTGCCTCACTCTTATCCTTTTGGGCTGTAATTGCATCATCACGTGCTAAATTGACTAATTCAATGGCCCTTTTGGCATCTCTTTCTGCAGCCTTGTACTTCTCCTCTGCCTCTTCAGCCTTCTTGCATTCAATTAGGTACTTCTCTTCAAGGTACTTCTTTTCTTGCTCAAGTATTCTAGCTTCATTTTCATATGACAGAGCACTAGACTTCACATTATCCAACTTTTGTATCAAGTCCTTGATTTCGTTCTTCAATGCATTGGTTTCCTCATTGTGCCCACGCAATTGTGACTCAGCATCCTTCAACCAAAAATATTAAGCCAGTAAGAATGCCATTTATTGAGTTCATGGTAGGGCAAACAATACTATTAACTAATTTAATAAAACTTGCCTGCATCTGGGACACCAAAGTACTGGAATGGCCTTCAGCTAGCCCCAACTTAATGTTCAAGTTCTTAATTTCTTTATCCTGTTATATAAACATCACCGCAAGAAAGAAATGCACCAAATCACATAAGATCAGATAATAACATCCAAATATATGATTTACATATACGATAACGATAATGCATATCCTTCATACATGTGTATGAGTTACATATGCACTTAAAAATACAAGTATCCATGTGCATAAATGGACATAAGAATTCAAAATTTGTTAACTTACACGTACTTATGATAAACCCTTTTAACATTTTTAGTTTTCAATTTAATATTTTTCCAACATAAAAATAAGATATGCATGCAATTAAAAATATAGATCACCATACTGTAGATTTTCTAAATTACTTATTTGCAGTATCAATGTTGTATTATTAGCTACGATACCCATCCTGAATTCAGAATAGCCAAAAATTAGAAGCATAAAGTATAGAATCACCACTTCAATAAGACCAACCTTTTGTGCAAGCAAATCGACAAACTCAGCTCTAACAGCATCCACTCTTTCCTGTGCCATGCTATTAATTTTTTCTTGAACCAAAGCAACCTTTTCTAGTGCACTTTTGGCCTGAGCAGCAGCTACTTCATACTTGTGCCTCCATTCCAATGCCTCATCTTGAGCAGAGGTGGCTTGCTCACGGGCTGCCTCATATTTTCCTTCAGCACCACTATATCTCGTCTCAAGAGAAGCAATTTGATTGAGAAGCATATCATCCTTGGCTCTGTGATCCTGCACTGATTGTTCATGCTTGACTCTCCAGCTAGATGATTCCTGGCGTGCCACATCAAGGTCTTTTGAAATGGCAGTGCATCGCTCTTGGAGAGTTGAATACTTGCCTTTTAGGTTCGATAGGCGGATGGTTAGGTCGTCAGAAATCTTTTGTTTATCATTTATCGCATCTTCATATCGCTTCAGATACTCAATTTTATGCTTCTCTTGTGCCTCTAGTTGCTTGCTGAGAAGCTTTAGTTTATCTTCTTCTGACCGGCACTTCAGTGCAAGAGCAGTTCTTTCTGATTCTGCCTGGCTTATTTGTTTTGTACAAAGGTCCAAGATAGGCCCTTCCAAACTGCAATGAAAGTTGCTACATATGTTAAAAATACAAATTTTAACTGATGTTCTCTCTAATTATTAAACAAAACAAAGAGCTAAGAACAAACCATTGTCGTAGGAACACCACCAACATGCGCCATTTGCCTGGCCCACAACAAAATGATTCATACTCAAAAAGAAAACTCTCGAGCATCTACACAAATTAATAAAACAGGAATTCACAGTAAAACCCAAATAAATAAGAAGTCTTCATTGTAGTTATGAAATTATTTTATGAAAAAACTACCTCAATGACACTAGCAACTCTGACACCAGGAGCAAGACAAGCTGCTCTGAGTTTCTTTTCCATGCTCTGGATCTTATCTGAGCATAATTTGTCAGCTTCTAGAAAAACACGTCTTTTATAATCCTGTAGCAGCGGTCATGACAACATTGAGTAGCAATGAGATTAGATTTCAAAGATCAACATTCACCAGATAATTTGAGGAAACAAAAACAGAGGTAAGCAATTAAAAGTACCTCAAATGCTTTTCTGCAGAAGTTGTGTAGTTGTTTTTCATAATTAATACGTGCAGGACCAGCACCAACGGCAATGGAATTAAATGAGGAAAGAGCTTTCTGAAGCGCCTCTTGATGTGCTTCTCTTAGAGCATCCTGAGATTTAATACATGGACGATATCAACAAGAGTCATCTGTGTGAAAATAATTAAGATTTACCAGTAAAAAAAACAAATTGTTAACCTCTTCAGCAGGTTTATTACGGTCAAAAGATGACATGTAGACCTCAGCAGCTGTATCATAAGCTGTCCTGCATTCTGATTCTTCAACGCTCTGAAACAATGTAGATGAAATTAAAGACCAGCAGACAATAGTACTACTTACAAAGATAATTATTTAATAAACAAAAAAGACAGATATGAACCTGCCAGGATGAAGATATTGTAGGTACAGCTCCATTGTTGATGGCATCCAGAAATGATTGTGTAATGCCAGCAAGCACAGGAC
This sequence comes from Cyperus esculentus, assembly GCA_030179965.1. NCBI lineage: Eukaryota > Viridiplantae > Streptophyta > Magnoliopsida > Poales > Cyperaceae > Cyperus > Cyperus esculentus. Next base: position 1,906,766 of record JASGLE010000024.1, on the reverse strand, counting down.
CAGTCATAACAGTAGATCCCACTTGTTTAGGCCTTGTACGCTCAAGTACAAATTTTGTTAATTCATCCAACCCCATGAGAAATTCTGGCCTCAATCTTTCAACCTGTATGTGTCCATCAGGTTAACATAAAGCTCGTTATATAGTTACAAGTGATCAATAGGATTACTAAATGGAAAATTAACTTACAGGAATTTGATCAAGGCGCTGCAGATCATTTTCATTGTGTAGTGGCCGAACTAGTGTAAAGCACTCTCTATCAGGAAACAAAGCACGGATTGACTCACGAATCTGATTAGTTATTCAAGAAAATAAATATTAGGGAACATATCATGTCCCTTTCAGATAACATTGTTCATAAGAACAGAAAACTACTTACCTCGTTCTTTGAAGATACATCTCTTCCTTCACCTTGAATTGGTCGTAATGCCAACTCCAAATAATCGCGTGGGCTGATTTTTCGGTTTTCTTCAGCTAAATCAAGATAGAAGTCCTGATGATCAAATCATGAGAAATTAGAATAAAAAGTCATCTCAGAAGCAAGCTTCAGCTAAATCAAGAAGTCCTAATAACCAAATTATGAGAAATTAGAAGAAAGGAGTCATCTCAGAAGCATGAGCCTCCATTTATGTGATTTATGAGGCATACCCTTAATAGCCAAATAAAAACAGGAGCAAATTGTCCAAGCTCAGCTGCAGATGCTTTCCCACCAGTTGCTCTAACACGAATATGTTTTGTCATTTCAGTAACAAGAGATAATCGATCTAAGGCAGCTTCATCTATGCCACCCATCTGGAAGGTAAATACATAAATAGCCAAACATAAGTAATATAGTCAAATTTTAGGAATATGTGTAACAAACTTGAAGGGAACATAGGTGTCTGTCTGTACCTGATTGTAGATAAACAAGCTTGATAGCAAGACTGCAAGTGAAAATAGCTGGATGCTATATGTTCCCTATCAAAATAGTATGTGAAATTGTGAATTTCAAGAAAGTACAGGAACCACATAAAGAAATACAATTAGAGTTAGTTTCCTTTTGACTGGTTGACTGATTCCCTAAGGCACATAAAATTCTTCTATTATTATTATTTTTCAATCGTCCCTGCCGCACGTTTATTGTAATATTGCTGCTAAGCCAGCTGCAGGTGATGATTTGGTGCATATATGGACTTAGGTTAGACATACTGATGAAGCATTTAATATAACTAATGAGGTCGTTCCACTTCATATCTTCGACAAAAAAAATACTTGATTGCATAAGTGACATCAGTGGCCACTTCACGGGGTTAATTGAACCAAAATAAATTAGGTGCTCAACTGATCAATCATTCGACAACCAAAAACATAATCTCTTCGAGATAAGAGAAGAAGAGATGAATTCTCTTACAGTCTGATCATACGCATCAATTCCTTCAGTGTCTAATAATAGAAGACTATACTCTGTTCCGTCAAGAGCTGTTCGTTTTATAGGTGCACTCCAAATCCAAAGTCCTTTTGTGCATGGTTTGTGGGTAGATGCCACTTGGAACCCACTACTTCTTCCCAGAAGCTGAGAAGTGTAAATAAATATAATAAACTATCATCATCAAGAAAACTGCAATAATGTAATTAAAAATGGGAATTTCATTAAATAAAAAGGCTTAATTCAGAGATGAAAAGAGGCTTTGGATTTGAAGGGCAGATAAGGTCAAGTGGAGCTATCAAACTCAGGAATCTGATACAATCAAACTTTTCTTATTTCATGAAAGATCCATTCCATACCTACTGGACTGCTCCAGTACCACAATTCACCTTCAACCTAACATTTCTCTGTTTTATCCAAGTTACTTTTCTACTTCTCCAGACTTAGACAGTTTCTTTTTTTTTTTTCTTGCTGAAAAAGGCATTACTAAAAATTAACCTTCCAAATTCCAATACCAAGGACCCTTCCCCAAATTAACCCTTTAGTTAGTCTATTGTCCAACTGCAACTGGAAAAGGGTGACAATCATATAGTGTGCCAGTGCACCACTGTACCAACCTGTCAAATTGGTATTTTCTATTCATATACCATACCAACAAAGATCACCACTTGCCACTTCAAAAGGAGAGGAAGTTTACTCAAAAGGAGAAGACCACAATAATCAACGCCTAGGATACTTTAATAAAGTTGAAGGTTTTTAATCAGGGAAGAAATTAAGCATAATTCTGGTTCAAGAATTAACTATTGGAACATAATGTTAACATAAAGCTAGAAACTTTTTTACCGGATGAGAAACTAACCACAATTACGGACTTAAACTAACTATTTCAATTGATTTTTTAAACCAGGGAAGGTTTTAGGGTGCATGCATGGTAAGAACTAAGAACAGAACAAACCACATAACAGGGAAGAACCGAAAGAGAGACCTGATTCAGGATAAAGCTCTTCCCTTGGCGAGCGCGGCCGCAGACCGAGACCACGCCAACCGGCCCTTTCACCAGCTGGAGCGCCGCTACGGCCTCCGGATCAAGATGAAACTTCCCTCTGGCATCACAGTACACCAGCCGGAGCGGCCTCCCGAGCGCCGCCGCCGATCCTCCATTCAAACCCCCACGCCGAGGCGAAGCCGGCGAAGAAGAAGGAGAAGAAGAAAAGAGCGTGTTCGGACTACCAGTAGTGGTAGGGTTAGGGCTTGACTGGTCGACTCTGGGAGAGGAGGAAGACGCGGCGGCACCGCCTCTGAACCTACTAAGCATGTGCATCGTCAAGCCACGCCGTCGACAGAGTCGATAGGGGTGGGGTTGGGGTTTGGGAATCCTCTCTTCTCTTTCTCTCTCTCCCAGATTCTTCTGCGAAAGGGAAAGTGGAGGCAAAAGGGAAAAAGAGAAGAGAAGGGAAAGAAAGAAGAGAGTGAGACTTTAATGGCGAGGTCTTGTTTGTTTCATATCCCCTGCTGTACTGCATTCTGCTGATCATGACGTGAGCCGTTGGGTTGTCTCGAGATTCGTGTTAGCTAGGATCTCGAGGCAATCCAACGGATCACACTGTGAAGTGCAGAATGCAGTGAGGTAGAGGATATGCACTCAGGTTTGTTTCGTCTTTTTTCGGAAGGAGTCGCGCCAATTACCAAATCATGTTTTTCATGTGATCCCAGCGCACAGCAATTGCTCTCTTTACTCTCACTGAGGTGTGGGTCCAGGGGGAGATATATGTCGGAGTATTGGTTCGAATTGAGTAGAGTGGATAGTCTTGGGGTCGGTGGGGCCCAGGTGTCAGTTGGAGAAGGAACTGGGATATTGCTGTCAGCTAAGCTGGATTAATTCATGATTGCGCGGCACATTCGCCTTTCTTGTAATGAAACTTCTTAATTGGATTTCTTCTGATTTTATATTGAGTTTTCAAATGGGTCCAGCTGACAATGCCAAATCGATTGGATATTTGGATTAGATTAATTTTGCTGTACTGGAAATGTATTACTTTTTAAAATGATGAACATATATTTGAAATTGGCAGCTGCTGTCAACGATTAAAAAAAAAAAAAAAAAAAAAAGATGAACACACTTGCACACAAAAGAAATGCAAGTGTAAGAAAACAGAAATGAGACATTGTTCTGGCTGGAAATTGTATTTATGATTAAAATATTCGTAATTCTTATACCATTTATTGGTATATTTTTTATTTTCCGGTAATAAATTTTCCTTTATTTTAATCCGCATTATAAAATCATTGCACGCTCAGAAATCAGAATGAATGTCTTCCCAGTTTATAACTGGTGATGATTTATTTATTACACAGTATCTGGAAATTCCGGCAATATGACCCAGAAACTCCAAAATATACAGAAGTAACAGAACCACCCTAATGATTTGCTTGCTTCAAAATTCCAATCATTCAAGTCGTAGACTACATGAAGTCTAAACAATTTATCTTTTCAAGTCAAGCATACTGACAAAAATGTGTTTTTCTTTAAAAAAAATGAAATATAATTTTGTTTCTGGAAGAAATATATGCTCAATTTACATGATATATGTCTGAAATGTTGGGAATGTGCATGTGTAAAATAAATCAATATTTTCTAAAATTCAGAATAGCCGATAAAAAAGAATCCTCTCACTTCAGATGTCATGTTAGTCTGTTTCACTCGTACTAGCTGGACCGTGATCCTCTAATCGGCTGCATAGTATGGCCATCGATCATAGAGTTCAGTTCAGTGAGTTCTACCTCGGTTCAGTGGGTCCTATCTCAATCACTCTCTCTTAGAGGTGGCAAATGTTGACCCGACCCGAAAAACCCGTCCGACCCGCCCGACCCGAAACCCGACCCGACCCGAGTTTCAGGGAAAGTCAAACTGACCCGAACCCGACCCGACCCGACCCGAACCCGACCCGACCCGAATTCCAGGGAAAGTGAGACTGACCCGAACCCGACCCGACCCGACCCGAACCCGACCCGACCCGCGTTCCAGGGAAAGTCAGACTGACCCGAACCCGACCCGACCCGACCCGACCTGACCCGACTCGAGAATAGAGGTGCAAAATCTAACCAAAAACGACAAAAAAACGACCAAACCCGAAAACCCGCCCGACCCGACCCGACCCGAACCCGACCCGACCCGAAAAAATGTCGGCGGACATCAACCCGATACCCGACCCGACCCGACCCGAACCCGAACCCGACCCGACCCGAAAAAAATGCCGGCAGCCGTCAACCCGATACCCGACCCGACCCGACCCGAACCCGACCCGACCCGACATTTTCAGTTGGTCAAACTGACCCGACCCGACCCGACCCGAACCCGAACCCGACCCGACCCGAGATTCTGCCACCTCTACTCTCTCTTTCTCTCTGTCAGACTCAATTACAGCAAGTCAGAGGATATGAATTCATACTAAGTGATATATGGTTTTCTAAACGTGCGTTGCTTCTAGCATTGTTATGTGGTGTAAAGATACACTGTGACTATAAACTCATATAGACTTTCTATGAACTTAAGCTAAAAAATATATGAAATCAACTCTAAATTTCGATACGTTTCAATAATTATCTACAACATAATTCAAGCGTGCATTCAATATATGGGTAAATATATTTAGAAAATACTTTTAAAATTAAATAAAGTAATGTTTTTAATATTCAAATAAAAAAATAGTTGTAGATGGGGATTGAGTTCATTATATACAGATACAACAACGCACATTCAGTACTCTACGTCACTTTGTGATTCTGTTACGCATCGAAAGAAAAAATATGACCTTTTTATTTTCAGACCTAAATAAAATTGATATTTAATTTATGTAAAAGATTCACTCAATTAAAAATAGGGGCATGTTGACTGTCTCTTAAGAAAAATTTCTCTTAAATGTTATCCATCGGTACACTCTCTTGCGTATAAGGTATGAACACCTCTACGTAACAGAAATGAACACATAACGATACATTATATGAACACGTAAGTTAGGGTGGACGATCATTCACCAAACACATGAATCTATGGCGCAACCTACACAGAATCATTCACCATGATGCGGAATCTTGGATGCCCTACTCAGATTCTCCAATAGATAGATATGCAAAATCCGATGCACCAACTATAACACACCCCCACCGTAGAAAGTTTTAACACCCCTACGAACAGGTTGAACACCGGATTCGAGCGGACAGTTATTTATCATAACGCTATGATATAACAAATTTAATTATTAAGTGATGGAATTCGACTTTTAGAGTCAAAATAAGTATGTAATCAGTAAGAATCTGAATCTTGAAATAAAATAATCGTGAGAGTTGTTTAAGGGAGACAAATTAATGAAGAGAGGAAAGAAAAATTTTCAATTAATGAAGGGAGGAAAGAAAAATTTTCTCTTAAAAATAAGCGATCGTTTGGACAACCACAACATAAGTGCATGAAAATTTTTGCGGATGCTCAAAGTATTGATTTTATCTCTACCACTGCCTAAACAGTCAATTTATTTTCACCAATGTCCAAATTTAAAGGCGTGAGTTCAACTTGCGCCTTATAAGTTCTTTACGTGCTATCTAACAGCTAAGTTACACAGGCAATGGATAGAGGGTGGGCATGTTGATATGAGTCTAAAGGGCGCAAGTTGAACTCGCGACCTTAAATTTGGGCATTTGCAAAAATAACTTGACCATTTAGATAGTGATAGAGATAAGAATAAGATCAATAGTTTGGGTATCTATAAATTTTTTCAAAGTGCATAACGCCTCATCAATAAATCTTGCAGGTCTAAGCAATTGTGTGAATCTCCAGGCTTCTCTCAACGGTTCAAATATGCCGCCCTTTAGACTCATATCAAAATGCCCACACTCTATCCATTATCTGTGTAACTTAGTTGTTAGATAGTACATAAAGTACTTATAGGGCGCAAGCTGAACTCGCAACCTTAAATTTGAGCAATAGTGAAAATAACTTGACTGTTTAAACAATGATAAAAATAAGAATATGATCAATAGTTTGGGCATCGATGAATTTTTCCTAAGTGCATAACGCCTCATCAATAAATCTTGGTGGTCTAACAAATTGTGCGAATCTCCAGGCTTCTCTCAACGGTTCAGATATGCCCCAAGATCTACTTTTTGATCCATAAACCCCATTGAAGATTCCATATCCTCTGTAGCGCTGCATTGTGTAGCGCAGGATATGAACCGTTAGATCATCTTGAGATCTGTGCTGGCTCGAATCTCAAGATGATCCAATGGTTCACATCCTGCGCTGCACAATGCAGCGCTACAGAGGACGAGCACTCCTCTTCAATCTTCATTATCCTCTTTTCTTCCGCCTTCATTCTTCCCTCTTCTCCACTCCACTCCACTCCACTCCCGCCATGCTCCACTCAACCCACCTTCCCCCTCTTCCCCACCCCACTCTCCCTCTCCTCCACCTCCGCCCCACTTCCCTCCATTTCCTCCCTCGCCTCCTTCCCTCCCGTGTCGCCGCGACCTCACAGCAGTCCCGCCTCGCCGAGCTGCCCTCGGAAACCCCCCCTTCCTCTCCGCCTCCGCCGGAAGTGGACGAGGGTCCTGTGGAGCTCCCCTCGTCACGGTACTCGTCCACTATCTTTGCTACTGATGATAACCCCACGCCCCTTCAGGTTGCCACCAGCGTCTGTCTCACTGGCGCTATCACCGTCTTTCTGTTCCGGTCGCTGCGGCGCCGGGCCAAACGGGCAAAAGAGCTGGTACATTGCTTTTACCCATTTTTTTAAATTTTTTTTTCATAACGAAATAGACTTGCTCTATGATCCCTAAAAAAGAATGCAACTTTTCACTAGTAAATGGAATTTGTAGTTGGACAATGTTGGTACCCGCTGTGCGTGTCTCGGTTGGTATGTTCATGGTGAGACAAGATATCTACCAGTCACAAAGCTTGGTGAACAAAATTAAAACTCAATTTAATGGTTAAATGGAAATGTTGTGGACATTACCATTTCTATTATTTACTTATCACTCTTTTAGGTTTATGTTTTATACTTTTAACTGCTTTTTTTATGGCAAGTGAGATGGTAATTATTTTGTTAGAAGAGAGAGAGAGAGAGAGAGAGCATCAGGAAATCAATTAATTGTTAAACAAGGTACTAGAAGAGGAGGTATCACATTCTCCATCAAAGAAAAAGGAAGCACATAATTTACATCTTTAACATGTCCACATACTAATATTTTTAATACGGATCATTATAGTTTCTACCTTTCTCATAGTATGTCCCTTTTGTAACTGGTGCAGAGACTAAGGTCGGGTGGGTTAAACAAAGCAAACGACCCAAAACAAGTGGCTCTGGAGAATTTGAAGTTAATGGGGGCAACAACTATAGACCCAGGGAAGCCACCATCCCCTGCCCAGGCTTTTCTTGGTGGCATTGCCGCTGGAGTTATTTGCCTCATCCTCTACAAATTCACGACCACTATAGAGGCTGCGTTGACTCGCCAAACTGTGTCAGATAACTTCTCGGTTAGTTTTTGTCCCATGTCTCCTTTATTTTTTTTTGAAAAAATAGTTTTATTTTGGTGTAGCATTTGATTGTTGGATCTGGTAAGACTGAGATGTGAATGTTCTTACCAGTCGAACTGTGGCATACAGATTTTGTATAGGATTGCTAGTTTGTGTTTTCTAGTTTAGAGGGAGAGTAACCCAATTCTAAGAATTCAGAAACAGTAAGTAGATGGTCAGTTGCTCAATTAAATGATGTCTCAGTTTTGCTACATTTCCATTGGATCATGATTTGCTAAATTGAATAATGTATATTTCACAAATTATCGGGCAAATTTTGATATACTATTGTCAAATTGGTTTCTCCTACAAATAAAGAATGCTGCGATTACTTTTAGTCAGGAATGTTGAAAGCTGGAAGTTATTATGTGTAACCTTATTGATTTTTTGATGAAATGTTCAAACTGGCCTCTTCAATTTTTTACTCTGCAAGAAACTCACAGGAAATTTTAGTTCATTATTTTGAGAATATACTATGATTATTTATTTGTTTTCTAAGGCATTTAAAAATGTCTGCATAACATTTGATCGTAAAGTCAATATCTGCTTGCAGAAATAAAATACAAGTTGTAATTGTAGTGAGGTCAGGGATTTTTTTCAAAGAACACCTATAGCTGGCAGGATCCTTCTTTGACAATGCCATAAATTTAACAAAACTGTATGGTGGAGTATTTAATTAAGGGATTGTCAATAAATGTGACTGTACCAAGCCATCTGCACTGGTACAAAACTACAAACATCTGTACTTGTGTTTTAATTGGCTGTTTGGGCGGCCCATGTTCATAGGTCCATTTAGGTATTGTTTTTGTTCCTTCTATAGCTTAATTAGCAGATATTAGATTGTTTTATCTTGACCTGATCATAGCACTTCTCTCTAACAAAAAGAAATATAAGAAGTTTGTTAATTTTTTTTTTTTTTTGCAGGTGCGACAGATAACTATTACAATAAGGTAAAACTCTGACATACTGTTATCGATCTTTTACCTTATTTTTGTTGTACCATATATCACTTGTGTGGTAATAGGCAGTTCACAGACAATTCTCAATGTCTCATGATACCAATGCAACCCATCTAATGCTGATACTGAGATGCCTGTAGAATCTGAAGCACTGGATATTTGGTATGCCGGGAAGTAAAGTAACCCTCAATTATTAAAGGATTGGGCCTGATTATTGTAGGCCTAAAAGACACAAACCCACCCAATTGTAGCATTTTTTTAATGGTTTCTCATTGTCTGATGGTTGAAAAAACCATTACGGTATTGAATCAAGTTTATGGATTGTTGACTTGAGAATTACAATTTCGTTATTATTTCCCATGCAGAACAATTGTAAATGGCCTGTGCTATCTGGCAACGTTTGTTTTTGGAATCAATTCAGTGGGCTTAATTCTCTACTCCCTTCAGCTTGCCCTGGGCTCTATTTTTGACAGTGACAATTCCAGTAAACCCACTTCAAGTAATGATGGCGAACAATCTAACAGTGTGCCTCCCTCAGAAGGCACAGCATCTAATGTAGCGTCCACTAACAGTGAGTTGAAGCAGAATTCAGATAGCAGTACAGACTCTCCGCAATAGTCGAATCTCTTTGTTAAGTATTGTTTATGCTCTTTTGTATAGATACCAGCGAGCACCAGTATTTGTCAATAACCCTTTTCAGAATTTTGTTGCATGTTTAGATAAGCCCACCGGTCAATAAGTTTTGCTTGTGCTTTATTGCTACAGGATGTAAAGCAGATTAGAACTGAGTAGAGGAGAATTATTGCATTATACTGGTTTATCGGTTGTAATAAAAGCTATTTCATTAGCTATACTTTGTATTTGTATTCTCTAGGTGTAAAAGGGCTACATGAGCTTGCAACTTGAACATTTTCATATTAAATTGTACAGCTTTATAGAAAAGAGAATATTAAATAGTACAACAGGGTGATTTTAATCATGCTAGTATTTAGCAGACCTAGCTAGTTAAAAAGGCCAGCATTAAGAAAAGAAGGTTGGAATGCCTAACCAGGGCCTAAACGAAGGCCTTTTAAATTTAACAATTGTAGTTAAGAACTAAAGACTAGCATCTTAGGCTCAACTTTCTGTTTGAAGCTAGCCCAAAATTTAAAAACCCTAATTGTGTGCCCCCATCAGGGAGGCCATGAGGCCTAATTTGCTGTTATTCTTTGAGAATAACATGACCCTGTTTGTCCAATATGAGCCATTAGATCAAGACGGATGGTCCGATTGGTCCAGTGAAAATTATAGGGGAGCTTTTTTAATATTTATCTAATCTGTTGATTTTGATCCAACGGTCCAGATTTGGATAACAGGGCCGGATAACAGGAGATGCGGTCGCCGGAGGCCATGACCATCCAAATCAAACATCCAAAAGCATTCCGTAATGAAATTTCTAATCACACAATTATTCCTGAATCTTACCAATGCTAATCCAATAATGCATGACTTTAGTTTAGGTGGAGGAATCCATTGACAATGGTGATTTTGACAATATTAACAATACTATCTTTCAAAATTTTATAAAAATTCATACAAAATCTTAAAAATAGAAAAAAGTTTATAGAAGTAATAGTTAACTTATAGATTGGTTATGTTTCCGATTATATTCAATTTGAGCGATATTTCATAGCTCTTTAAAGATCCGTTAAATTATAACCGTTAAAAGATACATAAAATTTTGATAACGCATCAAACGATATTCAAATTAATTGAAATTTGAAACACTATCAATCTATAAGTTAACTAATGCATCCATAACATTTTTTCCAATTTTAAGATTTTTTATGATTTTTTACAAAATTTTTAAAAATAACCAATTGTCAAAATTGTTAATATAAGCATTGTCAATGGATCCTCTTAGTTTAGACAGCCTACTTGCTGGCATGATGTTGCAATCAGACAGAGGCAACCCCAGAGGCAGCACAGCAACCGAACAATGGAGCTATATTCATTCATTCATTCCAGGAATAAAGTAACATGAAGGTACATTACATAGTGCACAATCTAAGGCTGGACCATTAATCTGGGATGTCATGATCATCCTGTATTAAACCCACTAATTGATTAGGTAACCGATCAAATTGATAGTCTAGACCCGGCACCAGTTCAAAGCTTCAAATTATAATAAACTTTGAAGGTTTGTGTGCTGTTGTACTGACAGCAACAGCAGGTTTAGTGTTGATGCACATTGTTTTGCAAGATATTTTTTGTATCACTGTCTTTGGTATTGTTTCAATAATTGGACCATGAAAGTAATGTTTTAGTCTTTGTTACTCATTTTTTTAGCTTCACTTTCATTAAAATGACTAATGAGGAATGCATGTAAGATTAATATAATTGTAGAATTTTATATGGATATTTCCTGAGAAAGATATGAACTAAAAGGAAGACAATGCTTAAAGAAGTAATTTTGTTATGCCTGATGCTTGAAGTTTAAATTACAAAAACAAACGAGGATATTCGTTATCTTTAAGCAGAAACCATCGTTCCCAAAATCTTACTATTATTAGGAACTTGCAAGACATCACCCATCTTGAGAAAAAAAAAAAAAAAAATTAATCGTCCAATACATGTTACATGAACTTGGATTTTGGACATGTGAGAGCACAAATTTACTGACATCTTATCATTTCTACTAAACATGCAAGCAAAATCACCACAATAAAGACAAAATACATAATCAAGCCAAATTTGACTCAATTTCTCAATAACCAATGTGTCAAATTTGAGCATGAGTGTATGAGTGTATGATTCTTCTTAAGACAAGATACATAATAAAGCCAAATTTGACTGAAATTTCTCAATACTCAATAGCCAATAATATGTGCCAAGTTTGAGTTATGAGTTATGACTACATGATTCTTCTTCTTCTTCTTTTTTTTTTTTTTTGAGTAAACTACATGATTCTTCTCAATCCAAAGTATCTACTCTCTCTTCTCCAGCTATTACAAAAAGGTTGAGACAAATGATGGTGGAAAGGCACTTAATGGCCTTACAAGCGTGCAAAACTGGCACCAAGCTTGTGGCTTGTACCAGATTCAAAAGCACAACACATGCATAAAAAAGTGTACCTCTCTCTCTCTCTTTTTTTTTTGAGTATAACCTCTCTCTCTCTCTCTTTTCCTTTTTATTTCCGCTAATTAGTCATTGGCTTGTGGATATGTCAGTCAAGTCCAAACAAAAAGCAGCAACTTAATTAGCCGATTATACTACGAGTATACAACGGCTATTTATTTTAGATGTACGAATTTCAATATGCAAAATTGCAAATACCAATGTCATCCTTTTTGTGATTTTGTTTCAAACACGACCAGCAGCGGATTCGAAGAAGCCAGCACTGGCAAAATTTATTGACACATTTTTGTACTCAAAACGAAACAAAATTTCGATTCTTGCGTTCAATGGTTGTTTGATAAGTAAGACTAGAAATTGATTGTTTCTGATCCTAATTTGCTTTCATATAAGCTCCTACAATTCCAAATTTCCAATAGAAGCTTGCAGGATTTTCTGATCCTAATTCGTTTCAATGAAATCTTACAATTTCTGCACTGGAAGTCTGGAATAAGATGAAACTCCAAATTTATATTATCAACTGCTTATTCCAACATTGAAACCAGAAAAAATTTACTCCCAAAATTTTTTAATTATTATTTATACCTAACAATCTACCACTGAACTAGAAGAAATATATGGTAGTTTTAGGAGACATTGGCACAAAAAGATTGCAAAAATCACAGAGAGTAACTTTCACAACAACAACAACAACAACCAAGCCTTTAGTCCCAAACAAGTTGGGGTAGGCTAGAAATGAAACCAAGTAAAACCCAATGATGATCATGATCGTAAGAAAGATAAAATAGATAAATAAAGAAAGAACAGTAATAACAATGGTAATAGTGAAAAACTAGTCCTAATATGAATGATAGTGATGATGAGTATGATACTACATAATACTAATATGAATGATAATAATGATGATACTACATAGTAGTAATAGTGGTAGTAGTAATAATACTAATAATAATAATAGTAGTAATAATAATAATAGTAATAATAATAGTAATAATAGTGAAATAGTAGTCATAGTAATAATAGTAATATAATAGTAGCCGCTAGGGGTTTGATTTGTTGGTCATGGTTCCGGTACGTGGATTGCTAACTTCCACGCGTCCCTATCCAAGAGCAGCTCTTCGGATATACTCCATGCCTTCAAGTCTCTTTTTACAGCCTCCTCCCATGTCAGTTTTGGCCGACCTCTACCCCTTTTCGTGTTTTCGGTACGGGTTAGGACACCGCTACGTACTGGTGCTTCAGGAGGTCTCCGTTGAACATGTCCAAACCACCTCAATCGGTGTTGGACTATCTTCTCTTCAATCGGAGCCACCCCTACTTTGTCACGTATGTCATCATTTCTGATACGATCTTTTCTTGTGTGGCCACACATCCATCGTAGCATACGCATCTCCGCTACACTCATCTTCTGGATATGGTTTCTTTTAGTAGGCCAACATTCTGCCCCATACAACATTGCAGGTCTAATGGCTGTTCTATAGAATTTACCTTTCAACCTTTGTGGGACCTTGCTGTCACAGAGAACACCAGATGCTTGTCGCCATTTCATCCAACCCGCCTTAATTCTATGGCCAACATCTGCATCAATATTCCCATCACTCTGTAGCATGGAGCCCAAATATCGAAATGTGTCCTTCTTTGGCACTGTTAGTCCATCTAGACTAACATCTCCATTCTCAGATCTCCCATCACTGAAGTCGCATCTCATATACTCGGTCTTAGTCCTACTAAGCCTAAAACCTTTCGTCTCCAGCGTCTTTCTCCACAACTCCAGTTTCGTGTCGACAGCTGCTCTACTCTCGTCAATTAGCACTACATCATCAGCAAAAAGCATACACCAAGGGACATCTCCTTGTATATCCCTCGTAACCTCATCCATCACTAAGGCAAAAATATATGGGCTCAAAGCTGACCCTTGATGTAGTCCTATCTTAATGGGAAAAGCATCAGTCTCCCCATCACATGTTCGGACACTAGTCACAACATTATTGTACATATCCTTGATAAGGTTAACATACTTTGTTGGGACTTTTTGTTTCTCCAATGCCCACCACATGACATTTCTTGGTATTTTATCATATGTTTTCTCCATGTCGATAAATACCATGTGTAGATCCTTCTTCTGCTCCCTATATCGCTCCATAAGTTGTCGTATCAGGAAAATCGCTTCCATAGTCGACCTCCCCGGTATAAAACCAAATTGGTTTTTTGTGATGCTTGTCATTCGTCTTAGACGATGTTCAATCACAGAGAGTAACTTTCACAGAATGCAAAAAAAAAAAACAAACAAAATGAGACTTAACATGAGATCAAAATATAACTAGGCATATTACATCTATCCCTAATACTCTCTGTACTTTCACTACCATTTTTGACAAACCGAAGTACTATTATTATCTCCAAATTACAGAACAGCAACAAGCCCAGAGAAAAGAGAAAAAAAAAAAAGAAGAAGCTCAAGCAGCAAAGTAGTATTACACATTACAACCCTGCAAGCAAGCAAGCCATTCATTTCACACAATCAAGCTTTCTCTATTCCTACATCAATCAAAATTACAGTACACCCCTTTAGGTCAGAACCCGACACCAGTTGCCCCAATTGGTCGATGCCGCTCCTTCCAGAAGCATGCATCGGCCACCAGTCGAGCTGAAGACCTCATGGGCTCTGACTTGCATCTCTTAAGCACAAACGGAGCGTATAGCACTTCAGCCGGTATCGGCAATTCAACCTTCACATTCTGTTCAGCAGCTTTTGCAACAGGTTCCGGCACCACGGCATGCACAGAAGGCTGCACTGCGGATACATTTGGCGGCATAGGGTCGTGGTTTTCAGTTTCCACCGCATGTGTATTCTTTTGTGCATCTTTCTGACCTTCTTCATTGACAGTACCCTCCGTACCGGACTTCTCTTTCATTTCACTTGTGTTATTCACCTTCGGCTGATTCTGGCGACGATGCATTTTCCAATTGATGAAATCAGTGGGGCGGACCCATGTCTCCTTGGACACCTCCATCGACAGCTTCGGCTCATACATCATGAGCAGAAGGCAATCAGGCAATTCGCCGCTTTTCTTCTTCCTCTCGCTTACCTTCATCTGCAATTCCTTGTCGCATTTGTTCTCAGCGTCCGCTCTTGTCGAGTTCACCATCTCGTTACCTTCCCTCTCCTTGGTTGTGGTTGCGCCATCTTTCTCTTGATTGCTATCGGCTTCCACATTCTCCTTTTCTAACTCCGTATCAGGAGAGCAGCCCTTTCTCTTGTCAGAACCCTTCGACACCTTACTCTGCGCTGCAATTATGATCTCTTCTTGTTCAATCGAGAAGCTCCACCGGCGGCCTTCAACGGAGAAGCTCGACCGCCGCGACTCCTTCACGCTCGAGAAGCTAGACCGTCTGGGCTCCCCCTCGCTAGAAAAGCTGTGTCGCCTCGCCTCCCTGTCCCTTGACGAAGACCCGCCCTTGGAACTACCCTGCCTCCGCATCCTGTAATACCTCCCTTTCTTCTCTTCCTTCGGCCTCGAAGGAGAGCAGCTAGTGGACCTCTTTCCCTTGACCTGCTCCGTCTGCTCCTCCTTTCCTTCAATCTTCTGACCATCTGTTTCAGTTTTCCCGCTTCCGACAACTGGATCTACATTCGATTGCGACGGCTCATCCAAAACAGCCTCAGGTTCCTCCATCTGTTCTTCACCATGGCCGCATTCTTTCCCTTGCTCCAAGTCATCCACACACGGCTCATCATCACCGCCAATTTTCCCCAGAGATACCTCTGATTCAGCTAAATCTTCCCTTTTTACTACCCCAGAACCAAAATCATTCACCTCTGATTGAACTTCCTTCAGATCAGTTTCAATGGCTTCACACAAAGCTTCTTCTTCTTCGCTCACAGGAACCTCGCATTCTCTTCCCCTCTCCTCTCCTCCAACAATGCCGGTATTACCCTGCAAATCACCAGAAACCTGCTTTTCTTCCCCTTCCTCCTCTTCATCTCCTTCATCTTCCTCCTCCTCTCTCTCTGGTTCCTGCTGCACATGAACCTTCCGAACAGGTGAGCCCCAGAGCTTGTTCGCCAGCGCCGCCATGCGAACCGGATCAGATCTGCAGCGCATCAACAAGAGAGCGTTCTTCGGAGGTATGCAGACGCTGATCCTGCCTTCCTCCTCCTCTCCGACAACTAAGATCTCTTCTTTCTTCGCCACCTCGACCTCAAACTCCTCGATCCTCCTCTCCTCCCATTCTTTCACCACCAACCCCAGCTCCTCCTTCCTCCTCTCCAACTCCATGTCCATCTCCATCTCCCCCTCGTCTTCCTCCTCCTCCAACTGGTGACCTCTCTTCCCCTCCTCACTCTCCTGCAGCATCAGCCACCGAGCGAACACCGCACCGCAAGAACCCCGTCGCTTTCCCTTCGTCTCCTCCCCCGCCACCTTGTGACCAGAGGAAGAACAGAATGACCTACCGCTACATGGGAGCAAGCAATTGAACTCCGATCCGACGGCCTTCAACGCCTCGCAAATGCTCACCGGGATCTGATAAACCCAGCCCTGGTTCTTGCCTCCCGGCAAACACTCCTTCTCCCTCCCCATCTCATCCCCCCGCCTAAAGCTCGCCTCAGCCCCGACAACCCTCTTAGATCTCGACCTCGAGATGGCACCCTTCGCCTTGCTCCTCCTTTTATGCCCCTTAACCCTAACCTGGCCAATGCAGGTGACTTTGGGCGAGGAAGGCTCGGCCGTCTCGAACCCCGATCCTTTACTCCGTCTCCCTCCTCCGCCTACCACGGCAGTGAACATCGGCGACTGCGCGCCCTTAACGCTGCCGCTGTTCTTCAGCCGCCTGCTCAAGGAAGTCGACAGCGAGGGCGCTGCCGTGCCAGCGGCGGACGAGGAGGACGCGGAGGGACGCGAGGTGAAGCAGATGAAGAGCTCGCTGCCGCCCCCGCCGCCACTGGTGGAGCGGTGCGAACTGGAATGCCGCTCCCGCTCGTTAGGGTTAGGGTCCATTGAAGAGGCGGAAGAAGAGGAGCCGCTGCCGCCGCTCTTTTTTCGTCGCATCTTGTTTGTGTTATTATGAAGAGGGACGGAGGACTGAGGAGGAGTTTGGAAGAGAGTGTGGAGAGGTGAGAGAGAGTGAAGGAAGGAGACTAGGAGAGCAAGCAAGATGAGGCCTTGGAATTGGAAAGAGGATAGCAGAGAAAGAAAGTGTTTAATATTATTTTGGGTAGTGATACGGCGCCTCACATGTTGCCCCCCACATTACTGATGTGTTGGCATTTCTAAAAGACAGATTACAAAACATTCTAAATGAATTTTGGAAAGAGATTGACAGTTTACAAAATGTTGGAAAATGAATTTTAGAAAGGGATTGGCAGTTTATAAAATGTTCTAAATGAATTTTGGGAAGAGATGGACAATTTACAAAACATTCTAAAATGAATTTTAGGAAGGGATTGGCAGTTTACAAAACGTTCTAAATGAATTTTGGGAAGAAATAGACAGTTTACAGAACATTCTAAAGGACAAAAAGACAGTTTACAAAACGTTGTAAACATTCTAAAAGACAGTTTACAAATTTGTAAAACTGTCAACTTGAGAAACCAGTTTACAAAAACGTTCTAAATGGGCAGCAATCTGCCAGCACATCGTATAGTTGGGGGGCAATGTCAGGGCGTAACATCTTTATCCATATTATTTTTGGGAGTGTTTGCGTTTGTACCTTATTAGTTTTGAGATTTATGGAAGTAGACATGGAAGTACAATTTGACAATTTCCCGCTTGATAGTCTGTCTGTTGATATACATGATTACATTTACATATTCGCATTTAATTGGTTTAGTATCATGATATTTGTTATGCCTCGTTGTACTTGTACCAAGAATATAGAACTCACGAGTGATGAATCATGAGGGTCAAATATCTGGTGAGAAATTAAGAAAAATGGGAAAGAGCAAGATTTTATGAACTTAAAAAATATAATACTTAGAACTAAAAATTAATTTTGTAAAAATTATTTGAATAATATCTTTTTTTTTCCAATTGTACGGCTAACAAAGAATATTGTTCTTTTACTGATTTTAATTAAAATTAAAAATCAATATTCTGTCTTTTAAAGATAGTTGAATAGAATTTAATGACCATATCGTGAAAGCTAAATAATATTTTAGTACGACAGAGCAAGCTTAATTATCAAATGATACGTATACATAATGATAATCAGTCAAACTAAAAATTTAACAGAACATCATTGGAACATGTTTTTCTTAACCTTCATTTTTTTTAAATTTAACTCAATTCAAATTCATCATAAAGAATTCTCACCATTGTTACAAAACTTTCTATTGTGATTTTGATTTTTAACAATAAAAAAGCCTAGTTCATGAATCATGATGATGGACCTACAAATGAAATTCTACAATATTCAAATTACTAATCATCAATCAACAAGATCAAACAAAACTTTACAGTTTACAAGAATGAATCAATCATAAACGAAAATATGGAGAGAGAGAGGATTGGTTCACTTCACAAAAGGCTACCCATATATTTTACGGGTGTAGACTGTAAAAGCCTCTGTTAATTAACAATTACTTTATTTTATCATTCCATATTTCCATGTACATGGAGATGGAGCAAAAGGTGGACGGACAATCCACAGTCGACAGAGTGGAGTGGCTCGAGCCCACATCTTTGTCACGGAGCGGATCCAATTGATTCATTCATTCACGCAGTCGGGTCCATGTCTGGTCCGGTCCGGTCTGGCCTGGTCGAGCCTCTCGTCAAGCGCGCCGTGTCGTGTTCCTGCGCTGGCTGGTTGGCAAATTCCCCATTTGGTTTTTCATGATTAGGAACCGAATGGTGACACCAATTGATTGATCATGGATAATGGATTCATTCATGGATTCATGGTCCATTGATGGATTGGATTGGATTGGATTGGATTGGATTGGATGGGTTCACTTGTGTCGGTATTCGGTAAGCTGTAACGTTCTATGTATACTTGTGTATGTTCTGTTCGCTTGTTTATTTCTTGATGCTATATTTTTCGTTATCCTACAGGGACATGGATATATGATAGAATAGATAGACAAATAGATAGATAGATAGATAGATAGATAGATAGATAGATAGATATACAACATTTGTGTTATTATTGACGGTATGTTGGTACCAGGCTAACAGACAGAACAAGGATTATTTTTCCTTGGCAAATAACATATATATTTCTTTAAAAAAAATTGCTAATATGATCATGAGCTATATATTAAATGAGAAATTGAAAGCGTTATAAATCCACGCCTCCAGACAGGCAGGGCCCATCTGCAGTGTCCCAGTGGTTCAATTGGTTTTTGGCACTTTGCCAAATTTACACAGGAGAGGGAGATGGGACAGAGTCCGTTTGTCAAGTCCGAATCTTCATTTATTGCTCTGCCTCTCCTGGCTGCAGTATGTTTATCCGGTTTTCCGTTTTGGACTTCTGGTAACAGGTTTCCAACTTTCTCGACTGTTTGGCAAGTGTAGTAAATTAAAACGGAGTAAAAAGTTAAATCGTCTTAAATTAGGGGCCATTTGTTTTCCAATATTAACATCTACGTTGTAGTTGTAAGTGCAAGAAGTTAGAGATGCAATATTAATCTTGCAAAATTGTTGTTTGTTTGCTTGTAGTAAGAGTTCCAACACAAATCAATATTTCCTTATAATTCGTTGACCAATTTGGAAGAAAATAAAGTGAATTAAATTGATTGAGATAAAAAGGAATATGTCTTAGAGGAAATTAACCTCATTAAATTATAATTAAGTACATAATACTCATTGCATCTCATCCTACAACAAAATTGGTTGTAGCACCAATTACTGCATCTGAGAAAATATTTGCAATTGAAGATGCAGCACATTTACTAAATACTACAAACCAAACATAAGTGCATATTTCATTTGCAACTGGAGCTACGATGTTGCAATAGTTACATGGAAACAAACGTGCCCTTAGCGGTGCTTGGTAGTAGTGAAGTAAATAGATGAAGTAAAGTTGATGTTATGTGTAAAAGATGTGAAATGTTGGTGATTTAGTTTACTACACCTATATAGCTGCGTTAACTTACTACACCTTAAATCATTTCCGTTTGGTGACTTAAAATTGATTTAAGAGTTTAAATCAATTTTACTACACCAAACAAACGTAGGGTTCACGTTTTAACCTTCACTCCTTTTATTTTAGGGCATGCTTTGTGTCTTTTACTCTTTTGTACGTGCATTTATCAAAATAAACACTGCGTCTTTTTTGTACGCTTTCAGGAGCCTTTTTGGAGATATATCATATATATATATATATATATACAGGGGGATATAATATAATTTAAATTTGATTGTTGATAAGAAATTCTGTCGACAAAACTAGGACGATTTAGTTGTATGCTAACAGAAGCAAAGCAGTAAAAATGTTTACAACCGAAGTACTTACTGAGGTATTTTGCATGAGCTCTTAATTTTTTAAAAATCCATTCGCTCATGAAGTTGCAAACTTGCCCCAGTAAATTTCAAAAATATAAATACATAATTTTTTTTTTTGTTGGTCTCATTATTTTGGTTTTATAATTCCAAAAGAACAAAGAAAAAACAAATTTTATTTTCCAGTCCTTATATTATATTATTGAAAAATTCAAATAACTTCTTATTAGTCATGGCAAACTCCAATTAATCATGATTAATTAAATGAGATTTATTGCTTCATTCTGTGTACCTTTCAAGTTTCAAGCCATTATTATTTCCTGCACATGTCCAACAACCATTCATTCACAAACAAACAACATCAATGTTAGATATTGCTTCATTTTCATGCATTTAAATGCCGTAAATTACATTCTACTGCACCTCCCCTGGGAATTTGGGCACCATAATTTTTGTTTCTTGAATTATAATTAACCTCTACACATACATCTCCACTCACCAGCTGCCTGAACAAGAACAACCCACCGGACCCAACAAGTGATTGACTGTGTGAATGAGTGGGGCTTGATAAAATTTATAATTGACAGCTAGTGTGTATCATCAAGATCATGGCTTGAATTGGAAAGCAAGCCAAGCAAACAACAGAGGGAGCAGTTGGTGGTCAAACTCATAAAACAGCACGATTATATGGCAGGTTAGTTGTACTGGTACTGGTACTGGTACTGGTACACTTCACTTGTGTTTTTTTTTTTCTTTTTCTTTTTTTTTTGAGATAAAGACGAGGGTCAAAGCACTCAAATTTAAATGTCTATAAAAAACCCACCACCGGATTTCGTATCCGCGACCTCCCACATGGAGAGCGTTGCCCTTTGCCACTAGACCAAAGGCTGATTCTTACTTCACTTGTGTTTCTTAATTCACATCAGAATATATCACCAGAGAGCAGAGCACACAGTTATATATGAATCATGATCACATTGCTTGCATTATTGTTAACTGAAAGTCTGAAACAGAATCTTGATCCCCTTCATTAATATAACATTTTTCAATTCCAATCTCAATAATTCCGACATAACTGAATATGTACGTACTTCAGTTTTTTTTTTTTTTTTTTATTTCACGCTTAAAATACGAGAGTAGAGTATGCAGTTGAAGAAGATTCCTTCATGCCATAAATGGGTATCTCGTCTCTTGTGTGTTTGTGCAATTGTGCGTGAGTGAGAGAAAGTCAGAAAGATCAGTTCAAAAAAAAAAAAAAGTCAGAAAGATAATAATAAGAGGAAAGAAAGAGTTAACAGGCAGAGTCCACATTTTATTGTTGTACACTAATTCACCGTAATTTTAATTAACATATATAATTTTTTAATGAACATTATTTATATCTTTCTGATTAATAGATATTTATTTTTCAGTGAACAGATGCATTACAGTTTCCAATTAAAACAAGCATATAGATGCATATGAGTGTATTAGACTGTGAGAGTGAGAAAAGATGAATAGGTGACCTATTTTATAGATTGCACTATACATTTTTTTTTTTTTTAGAAAAAAAAGTTTTTTTCATTTTTGAGAATAAAAGAAAAGAGCTTTAACGAAGCCATTGGAAAGGGTGATTCTTTTCTTTGACACAGTTTTTACACGATTACATATAAATTCGATCCATGGCAATTGGCAAGCAACACTTGCGGTCCAAGCGAGTTAAAAAAACAAACAAAAGCTCATTTTATGATGAGCTTTGTTTGTTTGGACTTTGGAGCTTTGATTTGGGTGGGGACTGGGCACACTCATAAATAAATGTCTTTTTTTTTTTTTTGGGTACACTTTTTCCAACCCATGACAAATTGACAACCCTTTCTGGAGTTTTCTATCCATTTGCAAGTTCCTAAAATCTTGGTTCTAATTTTTTTAGCATTAGGTCAGAAAATGCAAGCCAGATGTAATGTAAGTATGTAACTGTAACAGTGTTACAGCTACAATTTAATAAGAGAGTAAGAGCTAGCCTCCACCTTTTTACTTATTTACCGGTCCACCGTATTTTCAACGAATAAATATCAATTCAAAGATAAATGAAAAAACGACACTATTTACTTGCCAAGTAGAAAAGACAGAGCAGCAACTAAATAAGAAGAACGTTTTCAGTAAAAATTTATATTTTTCTGATTTATAGATATCATTTCTTAGTGAACAGATACACTACAATTTCCAGTAAACATTTATGCGAGAAGGGTGCACGTGGTGTGTAAGAACTGTGAGAGGGGTGGATAGGTGACCTATTATATAGGGTGAACTCTACGTATTTTTCTCAATAAAGCTTGTAACTTGTTGGGTCTATATGTAAAAACTAAAAGAGGAGGGATCAAATAACCATATTTTTGGTGACCGATCGGTGACCGTGAAATTAAATATGAAATAACTACAATTTAAACTGTTAAATGACAAAACTAATTGATAAAATGTATTGTATATATCATGTTTTATGTGTGTATACAAAAAATTATATCATTTTGATTTTATTTACATATGCATCAAGCATTAACAGAAATCGACGGTTCAAATTTTATGATTTTTTTCTTCTCTCTTGATGACTATTGAAACAATGTTAAAACTTTATCATTTTTTGTGTATATATTATTTAGATGATTTAGAATAAATCTAACGGTTTAGATTTATCAATTTATATATAAATAGTGAAATGATTACCACGGTCACCAAAATTTATGATTATTGGATCCCTCCTCAAACTAAAATGGATTGAAAAACAAATGACTCGTTTCCACATTATACAATACATGGATGCACACAATCAATATACACTATGTACAGACTACAGGCAAGTGAGACATTCAATTTAATTAAGTCTACAAAAAAAATTATATTATGTACAAACAATGTGTACTATATTATGTACTACCACTGCGTAGGATGTGGCAGGTTGTTGTTGGAGCCTTTTCTGGTCACACAATTCCTCTCTCTCCATAAATATGAATTTTCATTCAAGAATAGAGAATAAAAAAAAGGAGTATATTATTAATATAGTAATATTCATGATCAGAGAATTGTAGGCGCCCACAAGTGGTATGACAAAATACCATTAACAAATTAATCACCCGATTATATATAATATACGGTTGGAATTAGAAATAGGAGGGGCAAAAAAAAAAAAAAAAAAAATGCATGAGCTCATGAGCTGGGAATTCTAATTTCTTCACATAATCACATGGGAGGGAGAGGCATCAGGCATGGCACAATTGGAAAAAGGAACCACAAGAAAGTTCCAAAAAGGCTGTATTCCTGTATGCCTGTGGACTTGCACATGACATGATCAGCTCTCTTTGAATATTTACAGAAAAATAATACCATTATTAGGTTTATGTGTGATATATGAGAACTTGATGGCATTATAATTTATCTTTACTACGTATAAAGCATATTGAAAAAAATGATATAAAAGAACTATCTTTCTCAGATAAGAAACTTGAGCCATTGATCATTTTCTTGAATAGATCAGAATCGTTGATTTATGTTAATGCTCGTTGACGTTAATATCTTAGCCCGTTAAAATTTAAGGTTCATATCAATTTCCTCAATATAAAGCCTATTACATATTATCTTAAAAATTTATTATAAGAAATAACAATTTCAGCCAAAAGCAACGCCTGGGCTCTTTACCAGTAAAGCATAACAAACACATTATTTGTTGTGAAAATATTAAAATTGATAAAGTTTGAGGACCACAGCGAATAGATAATAAAATTTGGGATCACATTTTGAGTGTACTCTGTTCGAGATTTAAGCAACACCTTTTTTCCTCAGGAATTCCTTTTGACTGGACTTTTGGTTTTCCGAATAAAGACAGAGAGAACCCCAAAACAAAAAGAAATCTAATCATGCACATCTTCATAGGGATAGGAGATTAGGAGATTATCAGATTATTAACGTATAGAAATTCTTTTATAAAGGCAAGTAGGTAGGTTAAGCTCATTTCCGGTCAAGTTACCACAAATTAATAGCCTTCAAATCTGTTGTTATTCAACTTCCAAAACACAGGACCTGTTTTCTAAATCTTGGCCGTTGGATCAAAATCAAAGGACGAGATTAATTATAAAAGTCTCCTATAATCTTCATTCGGCCGATCGAGTCCGTCCATTTTGATCTAACGATCCATATTGGACAAATAGGGTCCTGTTACTCTCAAATATAATTATGATAAGCACGTTGCCTCCATACTCACACACATATAATTTTATCGGTTACAGATAAATCGTATAATGGGTAATATTAATTTATAGGACGTTGCTTCTATACTTACACCCAAATAATTTTATCGGTTACAGATAAATCTCATAATAGGTAATATTCATTTATGATCGTCAGAGCGAAAAGAAAAAAAATATTGGTGGGAGTATTGGAGTAAAATTTTAATTTATAATCTTCGAATCGAGGATAAAATTTTTTTTGTGAGAGTATTAGAGTAACATTCTTGTGATAAGGCTGAACAAACAAACACTAAAAATAAGTACTCTTATTGCACTAATTAAAAAAAATTTAGTGAAATGTTTATGTTATATACTCTTTATTCGTCTGATGACAGACTGAATGACACTATGACAGCAGGCAGCCATGGTCCAATTGACCAAACACGATTTCCTGTACCCGCATGATTGTCGCCTTGATCTTCAGATTTATTTTTATAAATATAATTATAATAATGATTGTGTGCATTGGGCTAATTAAAAGTAAGTAATGATTTTAAGTTGCCTTAAAGTACTTCAAGACCCCCGTAACGAAAGTGCTTAAGATAATTTAATTAAGTTTAAGATAAAAATAAAGATGTAAATTGGGCAACTTTGCTAGCCGCAATACATACATCTTCTTATTATTATTTTGTGGCGTTGTGCAATGCAACAGATAGAAATATTATTCTGGGCTCGTGCAGCATGTTAGGGTCCCTTCTCATTTCTTTAAAAAACAAGTTTATATATACGGTAATGATTGAGAACTCAGCACATGAATAATGAATATCACGGAAGAATTTTTGGTTGTCATATATTAAGAACTATACATATGCAAATACTCACACAAATATCCTTTTTTTTTTTTTTGTATATATATAACCTTTCTATAAAAGTCAAGAGACTATAAAATAAATTTTTTTTCCAAGCATCCTGATTTGAACTATCCACACTTCTACACATACACAAAAATTGTAACTTTTATATCAAATTGTGTAACACTTAACTCAAATTTTGTAACAACGTGAACACTAATTTCGTGAACACTAAATATGACCCATAAAATCAATCGTACATTATAGTGTAGCGTAGTCTGTAGTCTGTACTCTGCAGACGCCACAATACAAAGATGCACAAGTTAAGGGAAGCAAACATTTGTCCAGACTCCATATATAGAACTAGAAATTGTGATACGCTCTACAGGGATAAAAATCTGCTGCTTTTCTTTTGAGAAAAGTAGAGCCTGCTCTTCTGATTGGACGGTCGGGATCGGTTGCAGCACCGATCTCAAAATACTTCGGTATTTGTTGTACCAATCTCAAAGTACTTCGTGTTTCTTTACCCTCGGATCAAGAAAAGCTGGTCCTGCTTTTCTTTTGCTGAAAGAACCCATTGAAGAGATCTTCCCAAAATCCCCCATCTCCTGTCACGGGTCACAAATGGTGGCTTCTCATTGGACTTGCATTGTAAGAACACCGTCCTTTCATGCTCCTTTTCTTCTTTCTTTTTTGAGGGAAAAATTCCCTGTGATGCTCTCTCCGTGACCCAGTCGCTGACCGTACGGTGCTCCTCAGTGGATAAATTCACAGCAGGGCAGGGGATATAATCACTTCTAAGTACTAACTCACGAGTCCACAAACTTAACCTACCCAATTTCCTGACCGTTACAGGACGAATCAGCACCAGCCACCCGCATCAAGATGCGCGCCTTTTTACAGAATCGGAATGGACCAACTGCTTGGATTGATCTAAAAAGGGGGTGTGTGTGTTTGTTTGGGATTATCTCATATATCTGACAGGATAGGAGCTCGAGGGTCGAGGCAATCATATCACCTGTGTTATCCTGATAACAGGGCCCTATTATCCTAATCCTGACCGACGGATCAAAACGAACGGATCAGATTCGTTCAGAAAATCCTTTCTCCCTTCAAAAACTATACTTTGTTGTAAATCTGAACCGTTCTTTTGATCCGACGGTTCATATTTGGACAATAGGGTCCTCTTATCCTTAACAACAACAGCAGATACGAACTCGGAGCTCGAGAGCAATGCAATGCTGGTGGCATGATCGGAAAGAATTCATATCTTCTGTAGCGCTGCATTGTGTAGCAGGATGTGAACCGTTAGATCATCTCAAGATCTGTGCCAGCACGAATCTTGAGATAATCCAACGGTTCACATCCTGCATTACACAATGGAGCGCTACAGAGGATGAGCAGGCGATCGGAAACAGCACAGCATAGCAGAGCAAGTGGTCCCGTGACCGTGAGCTGCTTTTTTACGAGAGAGTGAGCAGTTAACCAGTGCACAGAGAAAAGACCACGTGAGATGCACGATCTTTGAGGCGGCCTTGAAAGCAACGTTTCCTTTCCTACTTCCTTCCTTTTCTCTCTGTCTTTGACCCCCGGTCAATCAATTCAATTCCTCCTTCATTAATTACTTGCACCATGTGTTCATTCATGTCCCCACTGTCAGTGAGAGAAGGTGTAGGTGCACCAGCTCAGGGAGCTGTTTGGTCAAATTGTCTGCTTCAGAATTTCTGCCTTGGTTTTCACTTTTCAGAAGGTACAGTAACGCAATGCAATTATGCAGACTTGCAGAGGGAGGGATCTATTAACGGGCCATAGAAATAGTGTAGGGTTTGGGGAAGGCATATTTGGGTCCACTGTATTGGGCTTTATACTGTGGTTGGGTAATGATGGATGGTTTGTATGAGGTGAAGGCCCACGCACCTACTGTTCACAGTGCCAGAGAAATAGAGCAGTTGTTGGCAAATGGCAATAATTCTAAGTCCACTCCAGAGATATGTATCTGTTATATTTCGGGAGGTATTTGTTAGAAAAATCGTTCATAGCATCCATAGGTTACATTTCGGGATGTATCTGTTACATTCTGTACATGTCTATGGATATATGGACGGTTTTTCAGTGGACGAAAGATGTTTCTCTTGGGCTATACTGATGCTGATGCAAGCTACAAATTATGCATGCATAGTTGCATACCCAACTGGATTGCTGGGTAGACTCACTGTTGTATCTGCTATTCAGCATTTGCTGTCAACTGCTGTCTGTCTTGCTGTTAAAGGCTTTTAAGGAGCTAGTAATAATGATGGGGTTTACTTGTGCTATGCCATATACAAATTACAAAGCATGTGAGTTTAGGAACGGAGTAGTTTTCCTGTAAATCCAATGCAAGTGAGCATTTACTATTTGGTATAAAACAAACACCTTCTCTTTCTATCTGCTTGCAGAAAAAGTTCATCCGTTCATGGCAATTTATTTAGGTACCGGAAAATATACAAACAATATGTGGCACTCTGCCGATGATATGCAAGAAGAAAATGAGAAAAATTGTCACAAAGACAAAGTGCAGTCATATGACAACAGTAATCTTTTCTTCAATTAGTTCTTAGTTTTCTCACTAAGCTGACAACAAAGCAAGTGATCTGACTGACTCCCACATATTCAGAGATTTTTTTTGTTAATAGAGAATGAAAAAAAATACATAGTCATTGTGAATTTATCACACCTCATTTGACCATTTTTTCAAAATTTATCACACCTCATTTTTTCCATCATATTATACTCTTTTTAACAACAATTTCAGTAAATCATGAGCTCCTAATAATAAATCAATGGCATCTTCCAATAATTTGACTTTTCTTCTCTTGTTCCAGACAAAATCTTTACTTCTCTAATCCACTAATTCTATACAAAAGCCAGAGTAACATTTGAGGAATGGGGACTTTTTTCCTTGTACAAATTACATGTGGCACTCCTTTTTATCAAAAAAAAAAAAAAAAAAAAACATGTGGCACTCCTCCAAGGATGTAAAGATGAAAATGAGAAAAATGGTGTACTAAGACTAAAAAGTGCAGTCATTTAAAAACAATAAATCTTTTCTTCAATTAGTCCCTGGTTCCTCACTAAGCTGATAACAAAGCAGGTGACAATCTAACTCCCCACATCTTCAGAGAATTTTTGTTAATAAAGAATGAAAAAAAATATGTACAGTCAATGTGAATTCCTTCATGCTCTACCAAAGTGAATCCTTCATACCTGATGTTCCTTCATCCACCATGTAATGTCACCAATTATTCTGCATTACTGCATTCCGTCTCAAGCTCTGAGCTGTGTGGACAAAGTTGCGGAAACTACTTCGACCAAACCTGATTTTTAAATGTCTGAACTTCACATCCAGAAATACTCGATCAAACCCGATTTCTGAATGTAAACTTCACAGCTCCATTAGCTAAAGGGCCCCTTCTGGCAGTTACTTGCATTAGAGCACCATCTGAAAGCATGCGCTGAAGAACCCTAGCTATGTTCTTTGCATCATCAATTCCAAGGTGATGACTGCCAAATAGTGGCATCTGTAGTTCTCTCATCATTGTCAGCATTCCCGTTGCCTAAAAAAAGCAATTAAATCAAAATAAGCAAACACAGATTGTATTTTAGGAGGAAGGGGCATCTGTCAATTTACATTTTGCAAATTGTCAATATGCTGTTTAGCATTACAGTTTTAAAATAATTGAATAAAACTTGGAAGTTGAATAAAACTTGTCAATTTACAGTTTTGCAAATTGTCAATGTGCTTTCACAATAAATATGAGCATCTTCACAGCTCTTTGAAAATACGGAAATATCAATAAAGTCCCCTTTTACCCAACACTTCAGAGACAATAATGTGAAAATTTTAGATACTATTTAGGAAAAAAAATAAATAATCATAACATTAATTTCTGTTTGCTCTGGTTCTGGTCAAGCATGTAATATTTTCTGAACTGAAACATTTCAAGAGACTGTGAGAGAGAGCTAGGCAATACTAGTAATTTGACTTCTGAGTGAAAGCTTTTAAAAGATACAACTCTTACTCACTGATTTTTTATGCTATTATCAATAACCATAGACTACAATGAGAACATTCAAATTGTTCAGCATAATTTGCTTTTAGCATAATCAAACAAGTAAAAAGTACTTAGTGTATTTCGGTATGGTTTGGTTTTAAAAAAATATGATACAGTTTTGGTTCTGGTTTTTTTTTACTATTTCTATATATATATCTTCAATATACTAGTTATATATGAATTTTTTAAAAATATGATACAGATTGATACTCAACACCATTGCTTATAAATTTAAAATTTCATACTAATTCAATTGACAACATCAATGTGTATATCCAGTTCGTATTCAATTTAATTAATAGATTTGGTTGGTCATTTTGGTTCACAGCCATGCAAACTGAATAAAAAGATCTGTTCGGGTAGTTTCTATTTAGTTTGAAGATAATGCAAACCACAGTCATTCATAACATCCTATTACAATACAAAATTGTCAATTGAAACCCTTTGATCATATCAAGTTTGTTGCATAGGAAGCAAATGACCTAGTAGCTTAAGTGGTAGCTAACTAGGATGACTTCCAAGAGGTCATGTGTTCAATCCTCCATGGGCACAAATAAAAAGTTTCAATGAAACTGGTGGAGTATTCCACTTTCTTCAAAAAAAAAAATAGACATATACCCTTATATTGTAGAAGTTAAGAAAGATGTCTTTAAGATTTATCCACTCCATGAAATAAGATGGCAACTTTATCTTTGAAACTCTACACTGGTCTGGAACTTTTGTCTTCAGATCCCAATTCCCACTGAAATAAAAAATAAAAGAATGCAATGGGAATAACTACTTTATTTGCTTCAGCATAAATAATACACTATTGAATGGTAAAAACTATCTCTAAGAGCTAAGAACCACAAATAAGTCACACCAGATATAAAACTTGGAAGTTGAATAAAATAATTGCATAATAATAACCACAATTTCATCTGCACTCTGACAAAACCACAAAGGCAACCATGAATATGCCTCAAAACCACCTGAACAACAGGCTAAGAGCTGTTCTAGTTATTAACTGCTCATGTTTTAAAAAATCACCTCAATTACAAAAGCATGTACATCCTCTCAATATAGCTGCTAATCTAGAGCTGTGAAAGAGGTGAAAGTGCTCTTGTAAGGTAGTAAGAAATGT
This sequence comes from Cyperus esculentus, assembly GCA_030179965.1. Lineage (NCBI taxonomy): Eukaryota > Viridiplantae > Streptophyta > Magnoliopsida > Poales > Cyperaceae > Cyperus > Cyperus esculentus. The sequence goes on along the minus strand of JASGLE010000024.1, from coordinate 1,876,023 downwards.
GCAGTATGTATAAATGATGCAAAAGATATATTTGCCACTGAACGTATATTTTCACCATAGAAGTATTTCTTTTTCCCTGTGCTGGTATTGAAGCTATTAACTGATGCAAATAGCTTTTGGTACTTTTCACCAACAATACACCCCAAGTGAACTTGATAGTTGATCAAGACAAATAGTTTTGTAGGTTGAACATTATTATATTTTACGACGTCCTGATACAAAGTGTATATGTTTCATCCTTATGTTGGCAGAATGATTCGACATTTAGCAGAGAAATACACTAAATTCAGACATAATAGTGTTACTTACCAGGTGACAAAAGCTGCCTTATTAAGAGGCCCTCCTTTTACCTTCTCCCATAGATTATTACAAGCAAGCCACTGCTCAAACTCTTGCAGCACATCTTTAAAAGGAATAGCTGTATCATGCCAAACTCTACAAAAAATGGATAGGAAAACAAGACGAGAATCACTACATGAGACAATGGCTACCACAAGTTATGACCATCATTACAGCAGGGAAAAAAAAAAAAAAACAAGTGAGTTTATTATTACCTATCAACTCCAAATTTGCCGTATTTCCCTTCAATATACTCCCCAATCCTTCTTTCGCTCATCATTGTTGGCCTGACAAACCTGAAATGAATAAAACCACGCTATTAATACAATAACATGCGACGAATCACCCAAACTATATAAATGATGATCAATCAACCACCTGTGGAAAACATCAACAAACTCCATGCTCCTAGCATCGATCAGCACGACCGGGAACTCGAGAATCTCCACTTTCCCTTCCAAATCAAGGACTAGGAGGAAATCCAGCTCCTGCTGTCTCATTTTGCTCACCTCCAATCCATCCACACCGAGATCTAGCTCCAAATTGTGGTTAAATTTCTCAAGGTGCGAACCATCATCCATCTAAATACATTCTCACACAATTCAATGTTAAATCAATATCAATAGCTCAAATTTAACAACAATTTCAACAATGTCATCATACCATGGTGCACCTCCCCTGCGTATAGTAAAGGCAGATAGGTTTCCATTTCCTACGGGTAGGAGGAGGAGTAGGAGACCGGGCCTCCACTGCCGGATCCTGATCCGTGGCGGTGACAGATGCTGAGACCCGCGTCCGCCGGATGGGGAAGCGGGGAGCCGGGAGGGGAGAGCATGCGCGCAGGCGAGAGAGGAGCACACTGCTGCAGTGCAGTCGGGTAAACGCCATCGGAGACTGATACGAGAAACGGAGCTTCAGATATAAGAGATTGGAGATATGGGCCTTTTTGGGCCTTGATATGAGTAAGGTTTTTTGGACCTTGATATTAGTGAGGTTTTTGGGTGAGTGAGGCTATTGCGCTTTGCAAAGTGCAATGATTGGTGCGTTTCGACCTTATAACTCCTCAACCATATCTCAAATGACCAGTCCAAATGGCTCACCATAATCTTGATATTGAAATCTAGTTGCATACAAAAATTTTCTATTTTTAGATTTTTCTAACTATTTTTTTGAATTTTTGAAAAATGACCCATTTTATATACAAAATTTTGTGCATTTTCTATAACAATTTTCGAAAATAAAAAAATATAGTTATAAAATTTTAAAAATGAAAAGAATCGGTAATCTGGCCATTTAAGCTACAGTTTTGCTATATGGGGCCAAAGCGTACCACCTCACTGCGCTTTGCAAAGCTCAATAGCCTCACTCTTTTTGGGCCTTGATATGAGAAATGTTTTTTGGGCCTTGATATGAGTGAGGTTTTTTGGGCCTTGATATGTGTAAGATTTTGGGCCTTGATACGTGTAAGATTTTGGGCCTTGATACGAGTAAGGTTTTGGGCCTTGATATGAAGTAAGTTTTTTGGGCCTTGAGGGGAAGAAGGGGTATTGTAATTGGAAAAGGACAGTCAAGCTTTTGGTGGATCTTATTGGGCTTTTGTTGGGACTTGGAAACGGATGGGCTTTGTTGAGACTTGGAGCAGGAGATGACAGTCATCATGTTCATGCCTGAAAAACTGTTATTAATGTTTTGTTTGTAGATTGTAATTTCAGGGGATATTTCATATGTCATATCTTGTTCAATATTCTGTAACTTGTGTTAAAACTAGGCATGTGATCGCGCTCCGCACGATTAATTCAATTCTTTACTTTAATTTTATCGAAAATAGATGCAAACATAATTGTTAATCACATATAATACTATCAACAAATTAAATATTGACCGGCCTAAAAAACTATCCCATCACACTCCTTATAGACAGTCTTCAAATGGGTCAAGATGCAGTCTAGAAAATACTCCGCACCATATAATTTCTTTCACTTGGGCAATAAAAAAAAAATCCCAAAAAAAAAATTCCAAAAAAAATCCCAAAAAAAAAAATCCCCAAAAAAAAAAGCACTGTTCAAAACCACGACACTCCTTATGGACAGTCTTCAAACGAACCAAGATACAGACTAAGAAATACTCCGCACCATATACTTTCACTTGGGCAATCCAAAAAAAAAAAAAAAAATCCCAAAAAACAGAAATCCCCAAAAAAAAAAAAAATTTCCAAAAAAAAAAAAACGAAAAAAAAGGCATTGTTTTAGTTGTATCTAGAGGGTATATCGAAACTATCCAATTGAAGAAAATGAAAGGATCATATTTCTTCTAATCCACAACGAGATCCACATGTCTCTATATAAATCATAACCATATTAGATGATGTTACACAAACAAAAAGAAAAAAGGCAGAAATGCGAGATAGTAATTAATAAGGAATTTAACTCCTCTAATTTTAGTCTAACTCAGTTATATTTCTCATAATTATTACCCCCACAGAAAAATCTAGAAAACCACGACACTCCTTATGGACAGTCTTCAAATGGGCCAAGATGTAGTATAGAAAATACTCCGCACTATATACTTTCACTTAGACAATAAAAAAAAAAAATCCAAAAAAAAAAATCCAAAAAAAAATCCAAAAAAAAAAAAAACACTGTTCAAAACTACGACACTCCTTAGAGGGTATATCGAAACTATCCAATTGAAGAAAATGAAATGATCATATTTCTTCTAATCCACAACGAGATCCACATGCCTCCAAATAAATCATAACCATATTAAATGATGTTACACAAACAAAAAGAAAAAAGGCAGAAATGCGAGATAGTAATTAATAAGGAATTTAACTCCTCTAATTTTAGTCTAACTCAGTTATATTTCTCATAATTATTACCCCCACAGAAAAATCTAGAAAACCACGACACTCCTTATGGACAGTCTTCAAATGGGCCAAGATGCAGTATAGAAAATACTCCGCACTATATACTTTCACTTAGGCAATAAAAAAAAAAATCCCAAAAAAAAAAATCCAAAAAAAAAAAACACTGTTCAAAACCACGACACTCCTTATGGACAGTCTTCAAATGGGCTAGATGCAGTCTAAAAAATACTCCGCACCATATACTTTCACTTGGACAATAAAAAAGAATCCCAAAAAAAAAAACCCCAAAAAAAGAAAATCCCAAAAAACAGAAATCCCAAAAAAAAAAAAATGAAAAAAAAATGACACTGTTCAAACTGTGGAATCCACAGTAAAAAGGTTGTTGAAACCTTATCTATGTTCTATTAGCGTCGGGATATGTGCACCTAATACGTATGATTGTGCTTTCTTCTTAGTTACATAGAGACCCCACAAGAATATTGAGCACATACCGTCCGAATGTACAGTGAGAGTCAGTAAACTAGCTATCATATATGAGTGGGGATTGGATAACCACAAAATTTGGTGACATTACCATTATCACGAAGCATATAAATTCACAAAAAATTTTAAAAATAGAAAATCTTTTACAAATATATTCATTTACTTATAGATTAAATGCATTTCAAGTTTCATTCAATTTGAATGTCATTTGATGCTTCATTGGGAACCATTAAATTTAGACCGTTATAATTATCAAACGAACATGATGGTTCCCGATGAAGTACCAAATAAGACTCAAATTGTATGAAATTTTAAACACACTCAATCTATAAGTAAATGAATATATTTGTAAAAGATTTTCTATTTTTATAATTTTTTGTGAATTTATATGCTTTGTGGTAATAGTAGTGTCACCGAAAGTTGTGGTTATCCGATCTCCTCTCATCATATATATGCAACACATTCTTTTTTTTTTAGAAACCCTGACAAAATGTCAACAATTTCATAATGTAGAATTGAATCCACGAGTATATAATAAAATTGTTATTAAAAGACCCTATAAATCGCCATCTTTACCAGCATTCCCTCGATGAATAAACCATCAAATAAAACACCAGAACGGATGAGTTTACCACTTTAGCTTGATTGTCATAATGCTTGGCATTTATTTGTTATATTCAAATTCATGCAATAAAGCACATGCCATCATAGCTCATTTTCTTCTCTATGATTCATTCCAACGACAGCAGCCTGTGCAATATACATCCCCCTTTTCAGAATCTTGTTATGCATTGAAAAAGACAAAACAACTTTTTTTTCTTTTAACGAAGAGGACAGCAGCAGCTTTTTGTATACAACCGAAATTGTGATAATAATTCATAATTTTTTAATGAAGAGGAAGCATATTGTTAATTCAGGTATATAATTGTGATCGTTTTAATTAATAAAAGTTGTTGTTATTAGCATAATAGCATCTGTCTCATTTCACTAAACAAACAAATAATCCTCTTTGAGATCCGTAAAGGTTAATTAAGCACATGCCAGACTTGCCAGTACAAATACAAATACAAAGCCTCCTGAATCCTGATACCATACCACTTTCTGAGAAAAAGCTTGAAGCTTTTGCATCAATTATGCAGTGGAGCCATGGGCTGGGGCATGGGACCCAAAACCCTGACATGGGGCGCATTTTACAGCTAAGCAGAAGAAATAAAATGAGAGGGAGATATATCATATATATATTGGTATGGTATGAATATGATTGGAGAAGGCTGAAATGGGCTTGTCAATGAAACAGGAGAATATCGACCGGCAACAGATGGGATAACTGTGACCTCTTGCCAGTAGAGATGCACATGCCACAACTAACCACCTGGCCTTTGTGCTCAATTTGCAAATCTATGCTTTTATCTTGTATTATCACTTGCCATATATTTGCAGAAAAAATAGAAATTAGAATTGTCTTTGAGGCTTTGACACTGCATAATACTAATTATAAGTCTCCTTCACTGGTATACTGTACCTGCATTTGCTTGACATATATATATCCTCTGTATTGGGTTTTCCTTCATGTATAATTGGTCATTTAAGATTTTGCCGAATTGTTACAAAAGAGATTAAATAAATACACTGAATGAATAATACACTACATCAGTAATGGAAAATAAAATTTGAGACAAATCAAGCACAAAATGTTCAGTTCTTTTTTCGAAATATTGGTAGCGGGCTAGCAGCTACCAATGTATCAAGGTACACAGTTCACAATTGCTGATAAACAAATCGCTTCACCTAACGATTTGGTTTTTTAATTAGATACTGTTGTCTGATATATATGCTTTCTTTTTGTACTTTTTATTTCCCTCTTTTTCTTAAAATAGTGCTTGTTGAAAACGACATAAAATTTGTATTTTGCACCGCAGATCAAAAGCACAAATCTGAAATCTTTTTCCTGATGCAACCTAATCGATCTTCTAAGTTCTAATATTTATGCACCAAAATTGTTTCAATATTTGCAGATGAAATAGCCAAATAAAAATACGGGCCTGATAACTGCACCCCTTAAAAATCTCTCTTAACCGCACCCCAATATAATAACAGAAAAAGTGGTTATACTAACATGCAAAATTGTTTATACTAATCACTAATATTGTTTATACAAATAATTAAATGTGTATCAAAGAGTCGGAGTAATGAAGGTGTGACCGGAGATGGTGGCGGAGGTGCGGCCGGAGGGGGGGCGGAAGTGCGGCCGAGGGGTGGTGGAGGTCTGGCGGAGAGGGTGGAGATGGGCGGTGGTGATATGGTGGTGGGAAAGAAATTAATGAAAGAAGAAGAATGGGGTACAAATAAGGGTGTAGTTAAGGGGATAAGAATAATTTCTCATAAAAATATTGGGTTAGCCTAAGAATTTAGAGTTCATTAATTAATTTGCATAGTTCAATAAATGCTGCCACAATGATGTACGGAAACCTGGGTAGAAAATACTAATTGTATTTTTAGTAAATTGCCCCAATCAATGTTGACATCAAATCCTAAAATTTAAATTAATTACCTCAAATTCTAAACAATTAATTCGCATGCAGTAGTTAAAATTTGGGCATCAAGAGATGTTCCATCGTCTTCAATTCTCTTTAAAAAGAACGAAACGGAATGATACATTTTATCTCTTTATTATCTATATATATTCAACTAGGCAAACCGCAAATTAACAGCGTATCTTATTTGTTACTAACATATTTTTTTAATTAACTAAAATAGAGTTGAAATGAAATGTAAATTTATATGTATGTAGTTTGATATAGGTACCCATAGCATAAATTTCATGCATATATATATAATTTTTTTTTTTGAGAAAAATGCGTATAAATTATTTATTGTGAAGAAAAAGTTTCGTATCTTGGACTCTTGGAGGGCTAATGGATTTTTTTAGTTCCCTTTATTCATAAATTACATATGGCTCATATTGATCTTTCATACATAATTTTTGAGTTTTGCTAATAGCCAAGTGCCAACTCCCCTCCGTTTGGCAAGTGGAGTAAGTTAAAGCGGAGTAAAATATTAAATCACCTCAATGCGGTGGCGTTTGGTGGTAGTGAAGTAAATAAATATAGTAAAATAGATAAAATATGCAAAAGATGTGAAATGTTGGTAATTTAGTTTAAAACACCTACCTATATAAGTGCGTTAACTTACTATACCTTAAAATCACTTCCATTTAGTGACTTAAAGTGCCTTAAATAATTTACTACACCACTGCTACACTCTTACTACACTTGTCAAACGGAAGGTATATACGTAAAAATTCTTTTCATGTTCATGCACAAACAGTAAATCAGTACTGTTCAATTATGAGTTTCTCCCTGCCAGTTCAATTATTCCTGCAAGCAATATACAGTGGCATTACATTACAATTACATTAACATACTCCTTGTCTGTATTGCTGATAGCTGTATAACTAGATCTAAGAAATCAGAGAGTCTTTCTCATATCTCAATGTCACTATCCATTTGATCTAAAAAAATCAGATAATAATAATAATATGCCAAATGAATGTGCAATGATTGGACTTGCAAACAACGAGTAGGAACCAAGTTATCCACACACCTTACAATTACATGGCATGTTGGGAGAATTATAAGTTATGACACCCCAACTTTATTATAAGAAAAAATGGTATAGTTATTTATTTATTGGCTAATTATGCTGTGGATCTGATGAAATATGGGTTGTCTATTTTTCATAATCAGATTGTCACGATATGAATTTTAGATGCAATTACAGAGATGTGTTTAATAAGAACCGTTCGATTCAAAATGAAAGGTTGCTTAGCCGATCCATAACACAACCACTCTTATTTATTTGTTTAATTTACATGCACCTTCAGTTAATACTTGTCTTTACCAGCAGGATTTTGCTTTGGATTCTTCATCCATGGTTGCCAAATTCTGGTTTTGTGCCTCTCCTAATTTGACAAACTTTTAGCTGCCTTTTTTTTAAATAAAAATTTAATATGCAAGTTTGGAATGAAAGAAAATTTGGAGGCATCAGATTGACTTCTCTTTGACTTAATTTTTTTGTGAGAGAAAATTATCAATCTACTATATGCTAATATGCAACTTTTGACGTATAAATAATTGCTCAAGTAAAAAATAAATTTCTTGTCCCTCTCTTTTCTTGTTTGTAATTTATTAAATCTTTTTTACTATTGATTAAATGCTTTCTGAGCTAACTAAAAAAAATGCAAGCTCCTCAAAGGAAAATAAAATTGAAAATTTTAACTCAAAGTATATAAATTTTCCCTTTTATTTTCTTATTTGTATTTACTGTTTGCCTTTTGATGCTGTCTGGAATAATGTAACATATCAAAAGCTCAAGCATCCTTCAAAAGAAAACTAAAACTCATAAAATTTAACCTGAACATCATGAAATCATTATTACTTAAAAGTATATATTATACAATAAATATTAGGTGAGGACATAAAAAACGTCCCTTTAGATGGTTGATCCATCCAATTCTACAGCATAAAAAATGGCAATAATGTACAGGCTGGGACAAGTTGTGTATCGGTATCGTATGTTCTTTTATTTGACAGTAATAAAGTGATAGATGGACCTAAAAAACTAAAAAAGGCAAGAGTCTTGCCAAGTCTCACATTGGGATCGGATCACCTGCTTTTCTGAAAATAAAAGTAGATCCCACTTTTCTTGATTCGATGGTTGGGAAACATCGAAATACTTTAAGAACGATGATACAGTAAACAACAAAGTACTTTGAGATTTGTGCGGCAATCAATCTCGACCGTCTGATTGGAAAAACAGACTCTGCTTTTCTTTTCAAAAAAGCAGCGGATTCTGATCCCTCACATTTGAGCCAGCTCATTCCACCTCTAATTTGCATCCTCATATATCACTACAAAAACCACACTCAACTCAAGCTCTCACTCTATCCTACACATATCACATAGAAACATAGCACAAGTTAGCTGTTAGCAACATTGCATACATATATAGTTGCATACTACAATATTGGTATTAGGAATTTACTAAAATGGCTTCTGCATCTCTATTTTTCTCATTCTTGGTCCTGACCACATTCCTCATTTCGGCTATAGACGCGAAAACAACTCCGGTCGCGCCTGGGCCAACGCCCGAGCCGCTGAACCTGACATCCATTCTGGTGAAAGGGAGCCAGTACAGTACATTCCAGCGATTGCTCAAGGAGACCCAAGTCAGTACCCAGATTGCCAGCCAGCTGAACAGCTCCTTCGACGGATTGACAATCTTCGCGCCTACTGACAACGCGTTCAACCAGCTCAAGGCCGGCACACTGAACAGCCTCACGTCGCAGGAGCAGGTCGAGTTCGTGCTGTACCATGTCCTGCCCCGGTTCTACAGTCTTACGACTTTCCAGACCGCGAGCAACCCAATCAACACGCAGGCGTCGGGACATGATGGGGTGTTCCATGTCAATGTGACTACCTCCAGCAACCAGGTAGCTAGAGAGATATTCAACTAACATGGTCTTTATTTTAACAGATTTAAAATTTCATTCTTTGAAATTTGAATAACATATTAATAACAGAACCAAACCATCATATTTTTTTGTGTTAACAAAAGTTAACGTCTGAAATTGATCACCTCTTTCATATTACTGGAAACCACAAAACAAAAAAAAAAAAAATAATACAACCTATTAATAATATAGATCCAACGATTGTTAAGAAATGAACCTGAGTATATGACTAATAAAATTAAAAGGTATAAATTTATAAATTGATCCGTTTATAATAGATCAGATGAATCGAATTAAAATAGCACAAAAATCCGTTTATACAGGGATCCGATCAACTCTTTTATAAAAGGTTTTAAGTGGGCTAAATTAGTATCTTGTGAGTTAAATGGACCTTATACATGCTACCAGCCCAATATTGAATTGGTCCCTTTGTAGTCATGTATTGTTGGGTACTTGGGTTGGTCTTTTTCACAATTTTGCAGCATTGCCAAACTTCACCAATCACAAGTGTGATTACAAAATTTCTTAATATATTCCAAACTTTTATTTATTTATGTAAAGATTACTATTGTAATTATAAAAATTCAGCAGACTCGCTGCATGTTTAAAAAAGTAAGCATAAAAAAGGGAAGAGATTTTGAAACTTGAACAAGTAATTCAAGCGTCTTCAGCAACTATTTTTATTTTGTTCCTTCAGTGAAAACTCAATTTCTTGTTCAAATTAATTGATTACCCCAATTTTCAAGTTTTCAAATTATTGTTATGCAAAATATCAACATCTTTTTTTTTTTTTTTTCCATTTATACACATTTTTTAAGCATATGCCATTAACATTTATCTCTATTGTCATTTGAAACAGTTGAACGTATCAACGGGGATCAACAACACACCGGTGAGCAGTGTGCTGTACTCCGATTTCCCCCTCGTGGTATACTCCGTTGACAGCGTCCTCTTGCCGGAGGAACTGTTCGGGGTAAAACCGCCAGCTGCTGCACCAGCGCCTTTGCCCGCGAAAAAGAAGACCAAGAAGACCCCCGTCTCTGATACCGCTGCTGTTCCTAGCTCCTCTGATGACGCCGAAAGCACCGCATCGGATGCTGCCCGTAGGGTGCAGAATGCAGCATTGAGTCTTGTTTTTGGAATTGGATTGGGAGCCTTGAGTTACTTGATTTGAGGAAGGTTATAGAGAGTTTGTTGATTATATTGGATGGCATGTATAGGGATTATGATGCATTGATGTTTGTTTACTGTCTTGAGCATATTATATGCATGTAGCTTATGGCTTGATTTATGATCTTAATTAATTTTTTTTCTTGATTTTTTTATACTGAATTTGGTCATTAAATAAAATTTCCTTTATTCCTAATTGAGAATTTTTTTTGCACTACTTAATGAAAATGGACTAGAAGTTCAAATTAAGATTAATTATGTATGTGCGACCCAATTCGCATATAATTACAATAAAATTAATTTTATCAACTATACAACTCTAGGTATCACTAGATTTTTGGTTGCGGCTTTGCCGCAACTCTTATGTGTTTGTACTGGGAGTTTGTTATGTAGGTTGTCAATGTGTTAACTGATTGTTATAACTTTGATCATCTTTTGTGTGCGAATTAGTATATTCGTAAATAATAAATTTTTAAGAGTTACTTGTAGATGTTTTTGCAGAAGGCAGATTCTGACTTTCTGAGGGCTTGTTCTCATTCCATACTACGGCGTGCTTATCCTCTACTGCGCAGCAGATCTGAGCCGTTATGTTTAATCAATGTCTCTGATTTACCCTCACACAGCAGCACGTGACTTGTTCTGCCCCCAATTAGCTACACGTGCCTTCTTCTTCAATTGTCCCATCCCTACTCCCTCAAATATTTGCTATCCCAAGTCTTTCCTCAATGTAACTCAGGTCTCACGCGGTCCATTTTCTTTTCTCAAGTCAATGAACTTTCTGAGTGATCTGGTGGTTGTGCTAAAGTTGTGTGTAATACACAGGGTTTACAGAGTAATACCATAAAAAAGGGGGAAAAAAAAACAGAGCTTTCAAACTATGAAACAAACTAACTAAAAACCATGGCTCCTCTGAAAAAAATCATTTCATATCAATTCTCATTTTAAAGTTGAAAATATGCATCGATTTTTCTTTAAAGTTTAGTATTTTATTGTATCTTCAATTGTTGAGTTATTAAATGAGATTATTTACAGTGCTCTACTTCGATTGAAAGATTTTGAAATAAGTGTCTTTTATATAAGAGGTGAATTTTCATCAAATGAAAGGAGTGAAATGGGTGACAAAGGTTGGATTGGGTGGTAGTTTTTCAGTTGGGTAGAGGTTTTTATGTCATGGCTTAAAAGGTTTTGTGTCATTGCGCAAGGGAGGAGGGACTTGTCGAGCTTATTGTCAACCATGGTCAGTTGAGTCTCTCCTGCCATGTGACCAGCTAATAGAATTGAACATAGGAAAATGACAAAAAAAATGTAGAGATGGGAAATAGAAAGAAGGGAGTGGGTGGAGAGCCAAGAAATGTTGGAACACTGGAATCGTTGATGAAGGACTCTGATTTTTTTTTTTTTGATCTTTATAAATGAATGAATGACACTGATTGCTGCGCTCTATCTAGTAGACGATAGCAATTCCCACAAACCGAGAAGAACGTAGGGAAATCCACAGGACTTGTACTGATAACAGCTGTGAACCCCAACCAGCAGTAACCCAAGAACCACAGACCCAAAAAAAACATATAACACAGAAAGAAACACATAACACAAAACCCAGGCAAAACACCAGGAGCACATACAAAAAACAGGAGCACAACCAAACTGAGAAAGACCTAGACCGGAAGCAAGACCATCAATACAAACACAGTGCGGACCACGGCCAACCCACTGCACCGCAATCCTGGACACCGGAGTGATGCACTGCAATGACATCATCACAAAGAAGCAACACCGCCAGATGATGATCAAACGGCTGACAACAACACAAAATTACTGTTCATCAAGCACTATTCCCGGGCACAGGAAATGAGAATTTCAAATGTGCGATGAAATTATTAAAATATAATGGCCTGTCAATAATGGATTAAGTTTCTCAAGTAAGAAATCGAATGCGGCACGGAAACATGATATAATTGTGTGGTCTCTTCACTGCCATTGGACCCATTATTTAATATACCAAAGCATGATACAGGAAGGCGCATAGACGGATGGACAGACGCATCAATATTGTAACATTATTCATTTGCATTTCAAATGACACTACCAATTACCAAATGAGTTGCATTTGGTAGTTGCATGTTGCAGACTTTGAGCCCAAAACCACAGCAGCCGACTGACCCTTTTCCGCATTGTCACTTGGGCTACTCATCGGATTCACATCTCTGATACTGCCGCTAGATTCCTAGTTCCTCTGCTGACACCGAAAGCACCACATCAGATACAGATACTGAGGTCGGCTCCATCTCTCTCTCTCTCTGTTGGCAATTAAACCTGCTTTTCTAAGAGGAAGGGGACGTCGTAGAAGAGCAGTAGGAATTGAAAGTGAAACAAAGAGGATCAACTACCATTAGTGCCGAGTATATATGTGAGTGCCGGATGCGATTTTTTCTGGTAACAAAATTATGATCCTCTTTCTACTTTATATCTATTTCAGTACACAAATTTACTTTTTCAAATTTGGTATTTTGGAGAAATTAATTTTTCTGATTCGTCGACGGTGGATCAATTGTGTGTGCTTGCTTTGTTATCGATTTGTTTTCCAATTCCAAAACAATTTGAGTGTTGTAATGATCAAGTTGGTACAGAAGCTGACTCCAAGAAGATCGAGTACTCGGCCCAGCAACCGGTAACATTTCTCTTCTTCTCTTCCAGAATTCAAAGTTCAGACCAACATAAACTGCATTTCCCATTTTTTTTTTACATTTCTTTTCCTTTCAAATAAATGAACAGAAAAAAAAATTGTGTTTTTTTTCCTTTTAAACAAACACAAAAAAAACTATATTAACTTTTCCAACGTAAAACTAATCCACATAAAACAATTTTGCTTTTCTTTTAATAACAAAGAAACATACCCTAATATAATGTGCCAATCAATCCATGAGTTGGAACATTGTTATAATTTTCTATATTTTTGTCATCAACATAATTTTAAGTTGGGAAAACATTTTAAAATATATTAGAGATTATTTGTTATTTTAACATATTTCAACAGTGGTGTAATTATATTTCTCAAACAAAGTGAGAATAGAAAAAATAAATTAAAAATAAAATGTATAGTGAGATCACTGCTGATACCAAAATTTATTTTATGTTATGCTTGGATGAAAATCACGATGATCCATAGTCTAGAAAGTACAAATTAATTTTATCGCCGCAATTATTTTATGAATTCAACTATTTTGCTTTCGTTTCTCCCAGGTCTACAAATTTTGAAAATAATATACACAAACATACCTCCATGCGAATCCTTTGTAGCACGCAATGGATCTGTAGCAACAAGGAGCTCACGAAAATGATAGCGACTCTATAAACAAATGACAAAAATTTAACTTATTCCGCCCCAATTTGGACTTTACTCAATCCGATCCGAAATTAAATTTTTGTAACAATCAACTCAAATCAAGCAATTCCTCGAGAAATAAAATAATGAATTGAAAAATTTATAAAAATTATTAGGAAACTCTGTAGCATAAATCTAAGATCATCAGTAAGAACATCTTTGGTCTCATCACCCTCGGTTGCCTATGGTTCACCAATGTCATTTACATCAACAACATTTTTTCTCTTGCGAAGTTCTTCCTATGCCCCAAAATAGATCGTAGAGGGATTGACTGTGCTGACATTGATGCGGGTGTGCTATATCACTGCATGCCTTTTGATACTCTAGGCCTCATGTGTGATCCTTATAGCGCCAGCTAAGCATATCATGAGTATCACAACCAAACATCCTACAGCTAGCTGTAAACAGCAGAACTAACAAAAACGAGTAAATATGATATGATGTATTGTTTTCCCCCGATTAATGTGTTTAATATCATTTTGGGTTAGGTGACAACATAAACTTTAGACTTAATGAATGAAAGAAAGATCATGTTATGTCAGGTTCATTTACAATCAGCTCATTGCCGATGGCCAAACTGATTTTGTGGCTTGGCTGGGTGAAATCAGGGTGCACCAGAGCTGAGTAGCAGTCCCAAGGACCAACAACAATGCAATTAAAAACTGATGCGCTCCGCTAATCGCATTGAGATGGGTCTCCAAGCTCCTCTGGCGCTCGTATATAGTTATCAAGCTCACCTCCTTCGTGAAAGCCTTCACAAAATCTTGTTATTAATATATATATTGTACGATGACAGATGTCAGTGAAAATTCACAAATAGATTACCTTTGTTTCATCCTTAAGCTCTGTAATAGAAATCTAAGATCGTGCAGACTCCAACTAATGTATAAAAAAACCGATACTTCGCACGGAGTTGACCCACTAATAACTGCTGCACTTTCATGCCCTCGCTCCGCAACTCCTAAGAAACATGGCCTTAGCAAGGCCATGTCAGTACAACAAAGTTCGTATCAACCAGAGAGATGAGAACCCTGCTACTGTCAGTACGACCTACAATTTAAAAATATACTAATGTTATATTTCAATTCATCATTTTATTTCATTAATTTGAAAAACTAGTTAATAATTTACCTGCAAAGTGATATCGTGCGTACCAAGAAGTGATGACCAATACCTGACTATACAAGTTGCTGTGGGTATAACAAATGTGATGGCAAAAAAGACAACCCATGAGAGCCAAATCGCCCAAACTCCTCGAACGTCCGCTGTCAGGAATCTCAAACAAAAACGCAAAACGGCCAACTCATCATCTGAATATGCATGTGAGCTCTGCAATGACATCCTAAGCTCACTTGGCCTCGTAATTACCTCTAAATCAAATGATGTGCATGACAATCAAAATCAGAACCGTTTAATATGTTAACTAATCACGAATTTCTATAACAAGACTTCAAATTTTATCCAAATTCCTTGAAACTCCGCTATGAGAAACCTTAAGCAAAGACGCAAAATGACCAACTCATTATCTGAGTATGCGTGTGAGTAATATGTGACTTATTATATTTTATATTGATTTTCTTTGTGCTGTATATTGAATATTTATTGCACTTGATCCAAGTTTGTATGACAAACCCTTGGCGATGATTGGTATACCTAATATCGGGTCAGTGTTGAGCCACAGTAATTCGTAATTCGTGTATAATAGGTCTTGTGTAGTAAAGACAAGTTTGAGTACCTTTGGATCAACCAAGCATACTTATCAAATTGCTTCGCACTACTCAAGAGAGAGTGTGTCATAATTTAAGAGCATCGATGTGGGAACTTAGGAATCTAGGTCACGTGGTTGAGCATGTGTATTAGTTTCCCTTGTATGATCTTTAGGCTAAGAGTTAAAAGGTCTGATTCTTCTCATAGGCTAAGCCATAATCGAACGCATGAATCATGAAATCCATGGTATAACTTTGTCTATGTTGTTCAAATGTTATGTACGTAAGTGACAACCTATTCAATTGATTGATGGTCATGACAGTACAATTTAGTTAGTTGTGGCTTGTGTGTGAAAGCACATATGTTGTGCAGCTAGATCTAAGTAGATTAGTTGAGTCTAAAAATTAAGAACATTATTTATTAGAGTAAAACTACGGTGCTCCTAGAACCATATTAAAATTTTGATTTATGATTCTCCTTAAATTTTTTATATCAAAATATTGTAGGATACAAAATTTTTTTTATTTTTTTAATTTGTTAAATATTTATTTTGGATTTTGTAAAGATGACATAGTTTCACACATTATTTATTATTATTTTTAAGCTATCCTAAAAAAATCTAAAAGAACAAAATTGAGCAAGAACACGAGAAAATTGAACAAATTACATATAGAAATTAAGCTTTTCAACTTTCGATACATATTCTTCAAGACAGGGGACATATAATTAATTTGATACAGCATAAATGATCTAATACAATTTACTCGCACAAGTAGGGGGGGGGGGGGGGGGGGGGGGGGGGGTTAAGAAATTTTTGAAATTTGCTTGGAGTAATTCAGCCCAAAGAGAGGGGGGTAAGTTTGTGAAATCTGATTATATCCATTAGCGCTTCGCTAATTTTGTCAAGTTTTCATATGTCGAAGCAAATTCAAGACAAGCTTGTTTTAGGCTACTGTGGCAGTACTTCTATGCAAAAATAAGCACATCCAAAACTGTATCTACAGAGAGATTTTCCGTTAGATAGTTTTCACACCTCACCGTCAACCCCTCTATTTCATATCAATGAGCCGCTACGAGTAAATGCCGAGTCATGACGGATGTGGCCGGGGGAGTGTCTTTCTCATTGTCAAGTGAATTGCTATATACAAAGTGAAGCAGAGCCCTAAAAACTTCAGGCTTCATGTTTTCTATCTTTATATATCCGGTCTTTCCTTTATGGCTCACGATATCTGCCTTAAAATTTCTCGATCTTGCAGCGAGAATAATCTTATGAGCAGAAATGATCTCCCCTTCAACCTCAAAATTAACATCAGTCATCTCTCGACTCTCGCACATCTTGCTAATGCCCTCCTCAACATTATCAATGGGGAATCGCGGTGACCCGTCACCATCTTGACATACTTCTTTTATTGAACAAGCTATATAAAAACAGCCATCTTCTGTTAGATACCTTTCCTCTATGTAGCTTCGATTTATGAAGCGGTGACCCCAGCTGGGGGACGAACGTGTATAACTTTTGGTGAGTTCTTTATGCAGCTGCTCCGATCCAACTTTTCCAAAGATAACCAAGGTGAAATTAACTTTTGAGGTTTGTGAAATCACAAGCGCAAGAAAGACAGTCATATAATCACTGCCATTACAGCCATTGGGGTAGCACCGAATAAACCATTTGTAACCCTCTGATTCAAAGATTGGGCTGGAAACAACTTGATTATAGATCACGTGGTTGATCTTGAAGTAGTTGAGTTTGAATTGGTGAGTTGATCCATTGGTGGTTATGAAATTTGTCTCATCAACATATGCTGATTCCATCACTTTGCATGAATTACAACACTATTATGAGAGGTGAGAGCAACCTGCAGTAAGTATCGATTAATTACAACATGTTAATTTTATTGGGATTGTGAACACAAGAACTTGAAAGAAGATCTCATGCAAAGAGACTTAAACTAAACGAAACGAAAGTTAACTGTAAACAGATTTACACACACAAGTAGGCATGTAACTTACCAAGAAGTATTGATTCAACGTGCAGCTCCAATCGATCAATCCAAACAAATAGATATATAACGGGATTTTGGGAGAAAACTTGAAAGAAGCCTCGACCAAAAATTACAAGGGGGAAAAGACAAAGAGGAGAGAGGAAATTAGGCCGAAACAATACTTCAATATAATATGTCAGTTCCAATTAAAATATCGTCTCACCGATAAATTTGTAATCTGTGCACTGCTCATTCTATCTCGAGCAATTATAATTCTAGAACACCTTATTATTTTATGGGGACATATACTATGTTAGATGAGCATTTGATAATTGTTATTTCAGGGGCTGAGAGAAAATAATGGCTGCCTATTTTCACCCCTCAATTATATATATTTGCCTCAACTAAAAATGTTTTGACTTTTGTGTCCTTGACAACAGAAAATTCTTATTTTAGAAGATTTATTTAGGGAATATATCTGTTTTCTCCTTCAAATTCTTTTTTCTAGCATGCCAAATTCATTATTTTTCTGCAAGTAATATGTTTGCAAGTAATATAATGAATCAAACAATAGAATTAATCAAACGACTGTCAAATTAAATAAAATTTGTAACACTATCATTCTATAAATTAAAGAAGGTACCCATAATTTTTTTTTCTATTTTTAAAATTTGAAACACTTTCCGCATCTCTATAACATTTTTCTAATAAATAAGAATTTTCTTGCGAAAATGCCTCTATAAACTGTTTTTATGAAGAACTATATATTACTGAATTAGATGAAATTGTTTCTGTTTAGAACTTCAAAGAGTCTTGTGTGAAGCAATTTGAGTTGCTTTTGTTTAGTGCAAATTAGAGAATCCAACTGCTTTTGTAATTGACTCTCGAGATCCGCCTTGTACAAATCTCAAGACAATCCAATGGCTGACATTATATTATATCTCATTTACGTTATTTAATGCTGGTTTAGTACTTCATTACATACCATGTGATATGGTAACAATCCTGTTTTTGTAGCTAATACTGAACATTTCAATCAGTTAAGTTTTATGGTAGAAAATGGAACTCGTAGAAAGATTTGAAGAGCATTTTACGGTTATGAAAATTATCTTAGAAAAGTTTGTGCGGGTATCGCTTTTTAATTAATTCGCTAGAACTTGCAGGATGCTGAAGAAAAAAGTGCTAACTCATGCAAAAAGACGGCGTCGGCATGGGCTGATGAGCCAAGTATCCTACACACTGAAGGAACAGCTTACCAGTTTAGAGTCAATTACAAGAAAGCCAAGGACTTAAGCAACGGTCGATCTATCACGAGTCCTCCATTCAAGTCGGGGGGGTACAAATGGATTATCCGTTGCTATCCCAGCGGTACTGGTAACAATAAAGACAGTGAGAATATCGGCGTCTTTCTCGAGCTTCTGAGCGATTACACAAACCTTCATGTGAATTTCACCCTAGAAATCATGGACAAAATGGAATCCTACCCATTGCGAAGGAAGTTCGATGGAAAGTTCAGCGCCCAGTCCAAATGTGGTTCGCATTGCTTCGTACAAAGAAACGTATTAGAAAAGTATTACTTGACTGAAAATGGCTATTTCCAGATCCTTTGTTTTGTCAAAGTTGCGGGTGTAGATAACGATGGGGTGCCACCAATTACGATTGGTAATGTAAAAGAGGACATTGCCACATTGTGGGATAGCGGGGAGATGACCGACGTGAATTTCAACTTGGAAGGAGAGATTATCTCTGCTCATAAGGTAATTCTTGCT
Organism: Cyperus esculentus; assembly: GCA_030179965.1. NCBI lineage: Eukaryota > Viridiplantae > Streptophyta > Magnoliopsida > Poales > Cyperaceae > Cyperus > Cyperus esculentus. Next base: position 1,856,810 of record JASGLE010000024.1, on the reverse strand, counting down.
GTTCGATCGCATGTCTTTAAGGTGGAGCTGTTCGGCCATATGACAGAAGCAACAAGCGAGTGTATAATGGTCGTGGACATCCAACCCTCAGTTTTCAGAGCTCTGCTTCGTTACATGTACGACAATTCACTCGACAACAAATTCTTCAGAGATACTGATCGGGAGACATCCGTCATGACTCAGCATTTGCTGGCAGCTGCAGATCGATACGCGGTGAATGGATTGATAGCGAAATGCAAAAAGTATCTATCGCAAAATCTATCTCTGGATACCGTCATGGATGTGCTAATGTTTTCAGAGCAGCACTCCTTCCTTGAACTCAAAGAAGCCTGTCTTGAATTTGCTTCAAAAGAGGGGAACTTCACAAAGGTAGCATTTACAGATGGATACATTGAGATGGCCCAGGCTTATCCTTCTCTTTGGGCAGAGTTGAGAGAGAAGGTTACTAAAACTAAAAGCATCGATACAAAAAAGAGACAACAAAATTCTACAAGTAAATCAGTATTATACATGTAGAGATAGCCAATTAATGGTACTTTTTGTAGATCCCAAAATTATCATTTGCTTTCAAGTAATAATAGTTCGGTGCAAAAGGAGTTGCATGGCTACCAAATCAAACTTTTGCATTTCATTATTTTAATTAATTTTGAGTTAAATTCTTATAAATATATTAAATTCGTATAGACTTTGTTAATAGTTATGTTCGTCTTCAGTTAACAAATAACAGGTATAGCTAAATATATTTCCTTTCTTGTGTGCATGGGATAATTGGCTTTTTATGACTGCAGTAAGAAATATGCTTTGATGAAGCATGCTGTGTGAAATAGTAGTTGCTGGAATGCATCTTCCACTGACAGACTTCAAAAAAATAGAGATCACAATTTTTTTAAATCTTTAATTAGGGAAAAATATTAAGCTAAAAAGAATATAATTAATAGCCAAATAAAAACTGAATCTACCCTCCAGAAGTTCACAGCAATAACAATTGTAGTATAAAGGATCAGTTAGATGAGAAAAGTTCCTTGCAACATTTAACAAATAATACACTTTATATTACAAACTCAGAAATAGTATTCCCCCAATTAAAAGTTGCAAATTAATAAGATCCTCATCTAATTCAGCATTTCATTGTACTAGACTATAAAATGTATACTCCTATTAAAACCCTAAAGGCTAGCTGCTAGCTAGCACGGTAGTAGTTGAACCGGCAAAGCGGGCAGGTCGTCTGATTCTCGAACCATTCAGTAAGGCAGTGGCGATGGAACTTGTGACAGCATTCCGGTAGCAGTACAAGTTTCTCTCTGTGAACGAACTTGTCACGGCAGATGCTGCAGTATTCTTCCGAGCCATTCGTATGCTGCACAGTCGGAAATCCGTCCAGCATTGAGGAGTGAAGTTCATGAAAGCGTCCCGTTGATGTCGAAGGCACACGACGGTTCGGTCGACATGCCTGTTCAGCAATTGCAAGCTCTAAAATTGGGGTTCTGTCAGGTTTCTGAAACAGGCAGGAGATCAATTGGAAACAGATTTCAATGAAGTTGAGAGAAAATATGAACGTGATTTCCATGAACTGAATAAACCTTAAAAACACAAGTTTTACAGTCTCCTCTCTGTCTGTTCTAGTCATTGTGAATTTTTGCTGGCAATTGATAATCAGGAGAAATATTTATTAGAAGGATTGAATCAGATATGATGAAGAATATATAGCAAGAATTGGGTTTTTTTTTTTTTTTTTCTGGTAATTGTGCATTGAATCTTCTATTTCTGTGTAATGAGAAGTTGATAACAAATTAATGAATTAAAGATTTTCAGATTTAAATAATTATAACTGGAGCTTGCATCAGAGGAATGAAAAGATTTGATTATTAAAAAATAGCATCAGTATCCTGCATAATTGGATTTTTTTTTTTTTTTTTTGCGCATCTTAATTTTTTTTCTGTGGATCAATTATAATTGTGAGATTATTACATGTTCAATTTAGAGGGTTAATTAACAAGATCACATTGATTGAGAAACAAAATTTCTGTATCTTTATCTTAAGTAGTAAGAATCTCATCCTTTAATTAAGAAATATAAAAGCAAAATATGGTTAATCCTGCAGATTGCATGGGTACCAAATATCGTATATATCATTAAAAGAAATTAACATTTTATAGGGCAGAAGCAGATAGTTTCCTAATTTTTTGTTTCATTCAAATTTACTGTACAGAAAATTTGAATGAAACAAAAAATTGGTGACAGGTATATATGGATCGTTAATGTAGTTCTCACGAGCTTCCTATTTTACAAATAAAAACTTTGATATGTACATCGTTTAACTTGTATAATCTCCAATTATTGAAAATAATCCCATTTTACAAATAAAAACTTTGATATGTACATCGTTTAACTTGTATAATCTCCAATTATTGAAAATAATCCCTTCTTGAATGAAATAAAACTTATAACAGTTTTTTTTTTTGGTTAGAAAAAGGGGGCCTGCAAACTTAATACATATTCCAAGGGCAAATTAAATTTAGCTTTACGTACAAGATTTTGTAGTATAAACCGCATATAAGTATGAATCTTTTAGTACAAATTAAACATAGGGAATGATTAATTTCATCATTCCAGCTGGAGCTAACATGTCCTGCCGATCTTTAGCAATCCAGATAATTTACAAAAAGAACAGTTGAAAGAAATTAATGTATTTCATTCAAAATGTAAATTAATTTCGATTTATTTCCTTTTCTTCTTTTGAAAAATCTTACGTAATATTCAGTATCTCGTTGGGAATTAAACTAAGGAAAACATGTAAACTTCACAATATAAAGTAGGTCACATATCTACTTCTCTTTCACAATTTGACACACCCACATGCACTCATGTGCTTGTGGGAAATGCTAAACAAAAGTGGTGGTTTGGCCGCTAAGAACTTAACTCCTAGGCGATGTAAATATAGAATCTATGGCTCAGCCATCTCTTCTGGAACTTGCAGTGGAACTTCTCTATCTTTGTCATTAAAGGCTATGTATCCCTTTCCCTCATTGAAGAGATAAGGAAGGTGAGTCTTTTCTTTTTCTTTTGTGAATTAGAGCAGAAGTCAGGCCAACTAAATATTTGTTGGTATTTGTCTGAATAGCTACAACACAGGTTGAGATGGCCCAGTTGGTCTAAGGTGCCAGATTAAGGTTCTGGTCCGATCTTTCTAATTGGTTCATTCCCTACTAACTTACTGCCAGATCATCTTCGGACTAAATTTGACAAGAAGGCGATAATGTGCATCTTCGTTGGATACGACTTTGCACGGAAAGGATGGAGGTGTTGTGATCCGACAACCGGGCGTATTCACACTTCTAGGAATGTGGTCTTCGACGAAGCATCGGCATGGTGGACACCCGAGCACACACCTCAACTTGTATCAAAAGATCTCGCAGAGTAGGTCTTTTCCGTCCAGCCGGAACGGGGGTTTAGATCCGGTCGATACAAATAGGTGTGTCTTCCCTCTCCCACCGGTAGTAGTGCTGGTAGTGTGGATCCAGCAATGGCATGAAGAACATCCTTTTTAAACCAACCCCTTTACACATAAGAACACCTTATTCGTGTATATCAGGTGGTGCGTCACAGTTGCATAAATGTTCACTAAAAACCGTAGTGTATCTGTTTACTAGAAAATGATATATGTTGATCGGAAAGATATAAATGTTTACTGAAAAATGATATTTGTTCATCAAAAATACGGTGAACCGGTGAATAGATAAAACGGGTGGTCGCTACTTACGACTCTATATAATATACCACATCACAATCAAGCAAGGCTTCTCCATATCTATATATATTCTATAAGTAGAAGAGGCAAACTGTATCATATATGTATGGGGGAAAAAATATTAACTAAGTTCATGTCATCATGTGCCATTTCTGCCTCAGACCGCATCATTGATAACTTGATAATTTTTTTTACAAAAATGGTTGACAGCTGCTGTCAACACTACTTGACAAAATGTTGATTCCATGATTGGGACTCAATTTCTAATTAGGTTCTACTTTCTACTATAAAAATGGAGCAACCAACTTGAATTAATTATTTTCTGAGAGCAATATGTTTTACCCAATAATAAATTGCCACATAAATAAATAAATCAATATTGGAAGGGAGTAATATTAATATTAATAATAATAATATATTCAAATATAAAATTTGTTATCCTATCAACATCAACATGAAACCATAAACCTTTCCTTCGTCTTCATACACATATTCCTCTACGTGAACAGATAGATATGGAACCAACCAATTAAAACTGTACTGTTCACTGTTCACTCTCTACCTTCAAATTTCTGATCCTCTAAAACAGGTACCTTATTGTACAATGTGTAGCTGATTTTGGGTACCACCTTTCAGTGGCATGTTATGAAATGGCATAGAACATCATACCTGATCTGTATTCTTTATGCAACCCACATGACAGTTGAAAGGCATCTCTCCAAACTACCTTCAGCCAGCTCACTATTTTTATTTTGAGAAACATTGCATCGAAAAATTATCCATACGTACATCAATATACGAAAAATGTAACAGATACACCCCTCCAGAATGTAATAGTTATATCTTAAAATGTAACCTATGGACACACTGTGGACAGCACTTCTGTGGACGCTAGGTATTACTCTATTTTTATTTTCCCCCACTGTACTATTCTGTCTCACTTCACTACAAAAGCCTCTCTTGATCACTCACACTCACACTATCCTCAATTTAGTCTAGCCAATTCCTTCTCTCACAAAACAGAAATTAGTAGCATATATAACAAATATGGCTTCAATCCAGACACATCAGTGTCTCCTATTTCTGGCACTGGTTCTATCACCGGCTCTTCTGGCGCGTGCCAAGACGGCGCCAGCTGCAGTTGCCGACGCACCAGGCCCGGCGCCGCCCAAGACAGCGCCAGCAGTCGCGGATGTGCCAAGCCCGGCATCCGGGCCACTCAATTTCACTCACATTCTTGAGAAGGGGTCACAGTACAAGACCTTCATGCGCCTTTTGAAAGACACCCAAGTCGGCGCTCAGGTCGTGAACCAGTTGCAGGATTCGATCGAGGGGCTTACGGTCATGGCGCCGACAGACAACGCCTTCAACAGTCTCAAAGCCGGAACACTCAACAAGCTCACAAGCCAGGAGCAGTCTGAGCTTATCATGTACCACATTTTGCCCAAGTACTACAGTTTTGTTACGTTTCAGACCACGAGCAACCCGGTTTCGACACAGGCCACCAGTGAGGAAGGAACCTGCACTGTTAACATAACCAGTGGCTCCAACCAGGTTACCATTCTTATTATTAGTTTATATATAACAAACTATATATATTCAAATTAGAATATGTTTAATTACTAAATGTTTAAAGTTTTAAATTTTTTATGTACTAATCTGAAATTCTGAATTTTGATGGCTCAATTTCAGGCGAACATCTCTACCGGTGTAGTCGAGACCACTATAACCAGTGCTCTTTACCAGGATTTCCCGTTAGCGGTCTACTCAGTCGATAAGGTGTTGCTGCCTCCTGATCTCTTTGGACCGAATGCCGGAAAAGTTCATCACTCTTCAACCGCTAGCAACGGCAAGAATGCGACTTCGGCTCTGTCGCCATCTTCCGACTCCGAGGACGATACAGATGCCGACACGAAGAGCACAAATGGAGCCGGTTTCGACGGTGCCAAGTGGGGCTCTATAGCAGGGCTTCTGCTCATGTCAATCTTGAACCTTTTCTGAGTAGCTTCCATTCATAATTCATTGCTTTTGATTTTGGTTTAGTGAATATTGTTTTGGGTTCTTTGAGGTTGTACTGTAAATTAATTGTGTATTTTTTTTATTAAAAAAAAAGAGAAAAAGTAAGAAATTTGTTATTGTTGTACTTTATAGTTAATTAATATATTTCATTTATCAGGTGTACAAAATGAATTTGTTTGATTGATATTTGGCAATTTCAAATTAATGAAGGTCATCTTAAAACTTCATTTCACCTTAACTTGCATTTTCAGATAATTTAGGTGGAACTAAATTTTCTATCTCGGACCACACAATAGTGATTAATATATGCCCAGAATTATGTTATTAAAATACATATATGTAATTTTCAATAATATAATGAAGCTCATTATGAATGCATGTATGGTCTATGGAGAAGACTGTATTAATTAGTGTTTTTGTAAATGAAACAGAAACTGGCAATTAAATAGCTCAAGTTTTAAAATCATCTCTTAAAGGTGTCAGTTAGAACTTGTATATATGTATACCCTAGAAATAGCTTACAAGCATATATATATATATGACTAGTCATTTGTCTGGACATTAACCTGTTGGTTTTAAATCTAAAGCAAGTACAATCTTCAATTACCAACCAATTATTGGTTGTTACAATTAAAGAACAGATCAGAACCTTTGGAAAATAAAACCCACAAAGCCTACTATTAATGAATTCAGTTATCATCACATACCAATTAATCACTTACAACAGTTGCATATATAAACTGGGGTGTCGGTGGACAACAAGTATAAACATATAAACATAATAAAACCCCTCTTTTAATGTAACTGCTAATCATGCAGCCATGAGAAATTGGTTAGGCGGTCTGTGTTGTCTGGCTGGCTGGCTCTTTGGATGACTCTGCTCCAACTGGTGTCCTTATCTGAGGTTGTTAAGGGGTCTGCTCAGTCATAATAGCCCCACTGCAGCTGGTAATGGCATCAAAAATTAACAATTAATTCACCAGTTTGGTGTACAATAATAGCAATGAAATTAATGTGTATGCATATTTTATATTTATGATGTTTTAAATTCACCTTTTGCAGATAATTTTTCACATTATGCCTACCTATATTTTTTAGGGAATATGACCCGAGAGGTCTCCGAACTTTTACTTTGTGACAAGTTGGTCTCCGAACTTTTATTTTAGACAAATAGCTCTTCGAACTATGATTTTGTGACAATTTGTCCCCTCAACCATTAATTAGTCATATAATGATTTAATTGAAATACAAAATGACCACAATACTCTCATACATTTATAAGATAATATTTAAAATGCTCATGGTTCATTAATTCATAATTTATAAAGAGATAAGAACTATTTAATCATATAAAGTACCTTTGTTTAGGACTCAAATCTATAAACTAGAAAGAGGGGTAACTCTCCAAGCAACTCAATTATGCCACATCATCAATATTATTAACAATGATTTTGTTTAAATCTCTTCATCTACTTTGATCCAATGGTCTATATTTATTCTCTCTCCATTTAATAAGATGATATGATATGTCTAAGACAAACTTTAATCCTTAAAGTGGTCCAACATTTATGTGCTATTATTTATAAATTATATGTAATCATCATCATTATTTAGAAAGAAGGGTAACTCTCTAAGCACCTCAACTATGCTACATCATCAATATTATTAACCATTGATTTTGTTTAAATCTCTTCATCTACTTTGATCCAATGGTCTATATTTATTATCTCTCCATTTAATAAGATGATATGATATGTCTAAGACAAACTTTAATCCTTAAAGTGGTCAAACATTTATGTGTTATTATTTATAAATTATACATAATCATCATCATTATTCACATCAAAAATTTTAAAATTATGTTCAAAATTTTTTAAAATAAATGTTTTTATTTCATAAGCTTTATTATTTTTTTATTATCATATTTCGGGGCGAAGCCCGAGTTACAGCTCTAGTTTTGTAAATTTCCTGATTAAATGTAGCTTTTATATTTATTTATTTTTTTCCTTTCAGCAAAGTTTGAGGAACTCTTTCTAATTAAAAAATTGTCTTAAACGCGAAGAAAGAAGAGACAAACCGATTATTCTTTGAACTCTCATTATCAGTTATCAGGTTTTATTAATTAATCAACAGACAACAAGTTTGTAAAACGGATGAATTAATTAAGCATTTAATTGGAGACTGAGTGGTTGATATATAGGATTGCCCATTAAATATTCAGCTAGCAAGTAGTAAGTAGTAAGTATCAGACTCTTCACTACCAAATTATGTTAAATGTTTTTTGACAGATGGATTTAATTATTTAAAACCATAATTAATTTGAAATAAAGGAATATTTATAATAATTAGCTTACTTCAATTCATTTCCAAATTAACCAAGCAATTTTTATACAAAATGAAAAGATAAAATCTATAATCTATAAACTAGAAAGAGGGGTAACTTTCCAAGCACCTCAACTATGCCACATCATCAATATTATTAACCATTTTGTTTAAACCTCTTCATCTACTTTGATCCAATGGTTTATATTTATTCTCTCTCCCCATTTAATAAGATCATATGATATGTCTAAGACAAAATTTAATCCTTGAAGTGGTCTAATATTTATGTGCTATTATTTATAAATTATACATCATCATCATCTTCATTATTCACATCAAAAAATTTTAAAGTTATGTTTAAGTTTTTTAAAATAAATATTTTTATTTTATAAGCTTTATTATTTTTTTGTTATCATACTTCGGGGCGAAGCCCGAGTTACAGCTCTAGTAAACTAGAAAGAGGGTAGCTCTCCAAGCACCTCAACTATGCCACATCATCAATATTATTAACTATTAATTTTGTTTAAATCTCTTCATCTACTTTGATCTAATGATTTATATGTGTTTTCTCTCCTCCATTTAATAAGATGATATGATATGTCTAAGACAAAATTTAATTCTTAAAATAGTCTAACATTTATGTGCTATTATTTATAAATTATTACATCATCATCATTATTATTCACATCAAAATTTTTAAAAATTATGTTTAATTTTTCTAAAATAAATATATTTAATTTATAAGCTTTATTAATTATTTGTTATCATATTTCGGGTGAAACCTGAGTTACTCATAACTAGAGTAAAAATAAAAAATGAAAAGAACCAAGCAATTTTTATACATTATTATATTGTTGCAATCAGAGAGTTTGCCATGGTACAAGTCAGATGAAGGGTCCCTCTGCAAGTGAATATTGTCCGTCTAAAACATTGTGTCTTCAAAAAATATATAATGAAATTAAAAGCTGCATTATTTTTGGATAGGAGGCTAGCTAGCTGGCAGCCGCATTTTTTTTAGTTGTGAGGTTAACATCATATTATTAGAGCGTATCCAGGTCATATTTTGTGGTTGTAATGTTAATATTTTGGCACTGGCACAAGTTGAATTGCATGGATGGAAGCACGCAATATGTGTGGGGAAAAAAAAGAATACGAAGATGGATAAATATGTTTTCTTCTTCTAGAATTTCAATGTGTTTTCTATCAAATATCGAAGAAGATTTATAAAAAAATAAAAGATCGAGCTGACTATTTTCTTCATCTAATTCTAATGCCTTAGTTTAATTCGTACTTGGACAGATCAGATGCCGCGGGGGCTTGTATGAAAAATATTGGGTAACTATCAGTAACTGTTACAATAAATTCCAAAAACATCAAAAATTAAATTTGAACGAATTGACATTGTAAATAATTATTGGACATGCCGTTTGACACGCAAAGGCGTCAGAACTTGCAAATTTTCCTGCATAAAAAAACTAATATATCTACTTCATAAAAAAAAAACTAATATAAAGTTCATTATAAAAACTTACAAATGCTATGTAAGTATAATAGTCTAGCTCTCTACCTGAATGTACGTAGTGCTGAATGTACGTAGTGCTGAATGTACGTAGTGTTTTTTATTTCAGATAAAATTTGAAGTGAAGCAAAGCAGTTTTCTTCCATCCAGAAGAGGTGAAAACTGCAAAAACGGGAAGAGCAATAAAGGCCCACAAAAGCCCATTCCCCCCAATTCGAGCATTCACTAATCCCAGCCCAAATAACGGAATTCGGAATCCCATTCGCTTCGCTTCCGTCCTTCCTCCGTGCAACCGAAAAGACTCCACCGAATTCATATCCTCTACTGCGCGGTAATTACTACGCAGCGTTTAAACTGTCGGATCTGCTTTAAGATTCGTGCAAATCAATCTGTTAAATGCCTCCTATAATCTTCATCGTTGATTTGCTGCGGAGTAAAATACTGCGCAGCAGAGGATAAGCGCTCGACTCCATCTTTCCTTTCCTTTCCATTTCCAATTCCGTTATTATTCTCCTATTCTTTTCTCCCAAGCTCACCTTTTTTCTTCTTCCCCACTCTATGAGTCTCTGACCGACTGAGGCGTATGATCGATTGATCGTGGACTGGAGAGGGTAGAGAGATACGCCGGCGGCGATGGTGGTGCTACCCGTGGTCAAGCTCGGGACACTGACGCTCAAGACCCTGTGCAAGCCCATCGCCAATCGCCTCAAGAAGGAGGCCGGGAAGCATCCCAAGTTCCGCCAGTTCATCATCAGCATCGCTCAGGTCGATCTTTACTCTACGTTATTAAAATGCTCTCTCTCTCTCTTTACTTACTTACTGCATTTCATCTGAGAAGAATTTGTGGCTGCTTTCAAAATTAGTGTAAATTTAGGTTCAGGTAATAACTGTAGAGTATATGTGATGTCATGTACAGGCGAACCATCGTGTATCCACAACCTTACAACGGCGGATCCGGGGGAGTTCTACAAGTGCTGAGATTAGGCCGTTGGATGAGGAGAAGGCTGTTCAGAACGCTGCTGATCTCATTGGAGAGCTCTTTGTCTTCTCGGTTCGTACCCAAACCCTAATCAGTTTTTAGCTTTTCTTGATTCTTTGTTTGGTAAAATCTTGGTTATTAAATTGTATTGCGTCAATCGAACAAATTTGTAGTGAGTTCTGTTACTTCTGTATAATGCCCCTGTTACTGTTACTGTTACTGTTACTGTTACTGTTACTGTTACTGTTACTGTTACTGTTACTGTTACTGTTCATGGTACTGTTACTGTTACTGGGTACTGGTACTAGTAATCTTATCTTTCTGGGCAGACGAGAAACCATAATTGAAGTACGGCATGCAAAATCTGATGAAAGTGTAAAACTGACTAAGTGTACTATGATATCATGTTTATCTTTGAAAGAAATTACCTAAGTGGCCTATTTGGTTTAATAGGTTGCTGGAGCAGCACTAATCTTTGAAGTTCACAGAAGTGCTAGGTCCGAGGCGAGAAAGGAGGAGCTTCGGAAAATGGAACTTGAGGTACTATTCTTTATTGTGATTATGCCACTGTTATATAGGCTAATACAGTGATTAATGTCAGAACTGGGACATGTTGTATCTGAAACTTTAATTTAATGTCTATTTATGTTGTTATTTATTGTTGTTTGTGATGTAAAAAAGGAACTGAGGCAAAAAGAGGAAGAACTGGCCAGAGAAGTAAACTTTCTAAAGCAGAAGCTGGATGAGATCGAGAATCTTGCAAATGCACGGGGTCTTTCTGGAGTTTTCAATTTGCGGGGCAATCGCAAAGTTGAAAGCACTACGTCAGCAACACCCGCTAGTTAGTGACTTGATGGTAGTTTTGGTACCAGAACATGTTGCCTTTAGTCGAATAATGTTTTGGTATTTGTCTGGTAACTGGCTGACAGCTTCTCGGCTTTTCTGTCATTTGTTCCCCTCTTCTGATTTGGATTCAGAGGGCTTTGTTTCTTTATAGCTTGTTACGTCTTTTGCGAGACCTCCTTGTAATTAGTTAGCACAAACTTAGTTTTGATATTAGATACCCCAATTCTCATTGTTAGTCAATAAGAAAGCTTTTCTCCAAGTTCTTTTATCAGTCAGTTAACCTGAACCAGCTGTGCTGTATGCAATGTGGTGTTGTTTTCTTACAATGACAAGTCTATTTCAAGAAGCTGGAGTTTTTTTTTTTTTTTTTTTTTTTTTTCTTCTGTCTGAGAAGATTACATACTGGCCTCAACAAAATATTGACCTTCTGTAGTATAGAAAGTACAATCTGTTTATACAGAGTAGGCAGTACTGTAGGTAGGGGTGCAAACGGAAGACCGTTTTCCGTTATTTCGTTCCAAATGAAATGAAAACGAAACGGTTTTTTGTTTCGTTAAACGAAACGGTTTTTTGTTTCGTTAAACGAAACGGTTTTTTGTTTCGTTAAACGAAACGGTTTTTTGTTTCGTTAAACGAAATGAAACGATTAACGAAACAACTTTTTCCATTTCGTTTTCTATTTTTACATAAAAATACTACTATTAAACGATTATTTTCGTTCTTTCGTTTCATTTCGTTTCGTCCTAAACAAAACGAAAACGACACGATTTTTTGTTTCGTTAAACAGAACGATTAATGAAACAACTCAATTTTGTTGTGTTTTGAACGTTATGCACCCCTAACTGTAGGCTCGTGTCATCAACGAAATTTGCCAGTGAGTGAAATCATTGATAGGAAGGATTCTTTCTGAGTAAAATATCTACAATACCCATTCGTTTATCAACTAGTTTCAGTTTTTTAATCGGAATAAAGGGGAAACAAATAATAATAACTCTTAAATATTTTCCTTTTACATTTCAAAATTATATATAGATAATTGAAATTGATTTCTTCAGGGTAAGTAATACAATTTCCTTAAAGGATATTTTTTGTCACTTAACCAGAACTTCGACCGGGGCGCAAATAATGATGAACAATTGACCAAACACAGACAGAGATACAGAATTCATGCCTCATCATATTATAAGAAAGATAAAGCACATGTTAACTCGATATGGCTTTTGAAGATAATTAAGATATCTACATTATTTTCCTGTTAATTGGAGGAGGGTTATTACATTGATCCTCACTCTACTTTTCTTTTTTTATTCAAGACTCGGACCACAAGATCCTCTTCATTTGGGTCCAAACCATCCAACCAAAAGAAACTTACCAAATTATTTGGTATTGTCAAAAAATGACATCGCCTTGTCAATTTGGCTCGTTCAGTTTCAGTCAAAATGTCTGGACCGAAAAAAAAGGATCAAACGGCATATAAGATTACACCTTAAATAACAATTTGCTGCAGCATTGCACCAGTATACCTATATCATATGAGAAAACGGAAGCAGTCCCTTTATTGTTATTCGCTGCTGAGGTTCGACAACGAGTTGGCTTCTATCCAGTCGAAAGCAAGTGGGCTGAGATAAGAGTCCGGTATGCCAAAGGAACTAACAATAGCAAGTGCATGTGGCCTTAGGTCAGAGCATAATGCCATAACTTCCTTTCTTACAGAAGCAGCATTGGCAACTGAGAGATAACCGTATCGGAGGAAGGAGGCCACCTCGTCTATGCAGGTAGTCACGTACAATGACCGTAACAAACCCATGACTTCCTGCAAGATGCAAAGAAAATCTCTTATAATTGTTGTAAGGTTGATGCAAATAGCCACACCTAAAATTAATAGCATATCCTTCATTGCGAGTAAAATTGAGTGACCCAAAAAAAATTGCTATTAAAAATCTGAGAGATCCCATTAGTTCAGTTGTAAATTTCAAACTACACACCTTCAGTGATGACTGTTGCACACTCATTTCAGCCTCTAGAAACACTTGCAAAGTCGTGCGTTCGGTGAATGCTCTAGCCAACTCCTCAGCAAGTTGGTAACTCTGCATTGGAGAAGAATATTAAATAACACGATTATAACTAGACAAAAGAACATATTTGTTAGAAAAATGGGAATAGAGATTAGCATGAATCATGTATGTGCATCTCTTACCAGCAAGAACGCCTTCTCTTTGCTTTCTCCCTGAGCTTGGTAGTTGGTAACTTCCTTTGCAAACTGCTGGAGCAGGTCTCGCTCCCTCAAGCAGAATAGATCCATCTACGAAAAGAAATGAAAGGAGTATTTTACAAACATTTGCCTTATTGCTCTTTAAAATATAAGAAAAAGAAGAAAAGAAAATGTACTTGGAACTTAGAGCTCCTGAGAATAGAGCTTGTGAGCTCAGCTGGAATAACAGGTACAGGTCCATTCATGTGCTCCAATCCAAAACCTTTGAATGGCTTATTTTTCTTCTGAACAGCTAAATACTCTGCTAGGAGTGCTTTGCTGACCTGCATCACAACAACTTCAGCATTTAATTCTTTTTTTTATTTTTATAAAAAATTTAGCAGACATTTTGTTTAGAGCAATCAATCACCTGCTGCATTAGCACTTTGTTGTCACCTTCAAAGGTACATTGCACATCATATTCTCCTTTCAAAATACCAACACGGTTCTCTGTCTTTAAGCCCTGACCACCACATGCCTCGCGACACTCCTATAGCAGAAAAGAACATTGACTTCACTGGAAGAGTCTTATGAAAAAGGTAAAAGTGCTGATATAAATTTTCAAGTTTTGACCTGAAGTGTTATCATGTTCTGCCAGGTTACTGTTGCTTTTAGAGCACTTGAATAAACATGTACAGCCTTATTGGCCTCTGGTGTCCTCTGGAAGTAGAGCGTCTTTAAGAAGTTAGCTGCACAACTCTGAGCACATCTGCATGATTGATACAGGAATGTTCTCATAATTAACAAAAACCAATTTCAGCTGTGTTGACACTATTACTACGAACGGGATGTTAAAGGTAACAGCTTCCAACTTTTTCTTTTTTTTTTCTTTTTTTTTATTTTTATTTTGGAACCTTGGCGGCGGCAGCCAAGTATCAGTTTCCAACATGTTGGCCCCTAGAATTTGGTGAACAACATTTCTATAAGTACTGATGATTCAAAGTAAGTTAACACAATAATTTAGACAAAATAATGAGCAAAAATTCGGTACCTTTTCATTCAACAAAAGAAAGACACTAAATAAATAATAATAAAAGATAATTCAGGTCCAAACTTACACTTTTGCGATTAGTGTAAGTAGGCGACGTTGATGGCTTGGATATTCAAGCAAAAGAACTTCTGGCCCATTGGGAGTAACAGAAAACGCTCTTCTAGAAAGAGCATATCTTGTAGCAATAGCTAGGCCCACCTAATAAAAATAAAAGAAGGTGTTCCCTATAGATAAACCCACCAGATGCAGCATTATAACCTGCGAAGGCAACAAAATTAACAAGAATTGCAAGAATTACCTTTGAAATGTAAACAGCCTCAGCAGTAATGTTGACACGACCAGCTGTTAGCGGAGATAGAAATGCAGCAAATCTCTGGAAGTTATATTTTAAATATCAGAACATGGGTTACACTACTTGAAAACGTTAGTCGGCAGTCATTTAGATAGCTATACCTCAAATACACATTGTGTGGCACTTTTTTAACAGGCCCCTGCCTTATGATATTTTAATGGAGACATTTTCTATTTCATAATAAGGGCCTGACAGGTATCAGGCTACATATCTCGAGTCTGATAGAATTGAAGGCCCATTTAATATTCTTTATATTCCATAAACGGAAGAAAAAGGGAAAAAAAAAAATTATTAAGGAGGCAAGAATGCTTACTTGATCAGGGTCCTTTATTGAGCTGACATATTGTCCATCAGGAAGCACATCTGCAACTGAATTCAGCAAGTTCTCTCGTGGGACACGGACATTATTGAACCTATGAAAACAGACATTTATGTAGGTGTTAATTAACCATAGCAGCTCTTTGCAATAGTGAAATTTGAATAAAATAAATCCAACTGTTAAAACTTGGGACCTGCACAGTTTTTTGAATGCTAGTCCTGCTGCACTAATTTTACAGATCAAGCGAACGTATTTATTGCTTAAAAGCTCAGTTGTCCAAATACAAGAAGAATATGTTTAAACTAATTTTACTAGCCATCGTGCTAAATCAATATTTTAGGTGGCAACTAATTCCTGGAACATGGGGCATATTCACTAGCTGGACAAAAAACCTGCCTTGCATGATGGACTTTATAAAAGCTTAATATTAATGCATTACAATATGGTTCACTAACCAGATGCGGCCATTGTCGACGCCATTCAAACCTATCTTATGGCCACAGTCAGCTATGTGAACATTAGGACATACGCTGCCATCAGACTCTCTAATCTGTGCTATGAAGGCATGCACACCTTCATTCCTTCCATTTATATGCAGTTGGGAAAATACTATAGTATGTGTTGCGTGCTGTCATTTGCCAAAAAAAGACATAATGGGAGTGATGTTAATAGTTAAGTACTTTTACAACTTATAGCTTCAATCTTGTAGTCATTTCCCATTATTGCATTCTGCAGTTATATATCTTACTCACAGAAAGAAGCTATTGTCTATTGTGATTTTGAGGAGCGGGGAAGAAGGGAAACAAACAAGTGGTTTTAAAGGAATGCCAAATATAGGCCCAACTTGAAGTTCACATTGTAAATCACATGTCTGTATAATTAAATTAAGGGCAATTTGGTTATTTCTGCCTTTTAGAATACACAGTGCTGTTGTTATCATATATATGAGATATCATACTACAATCTACAGGGAGTTTCTTGCAGTCCAATTTACAATAGTCAACCATACCACGATTGGGGAAGATATGACAAGTAAGGTATAAAGGAATTACTCAGCAATATCAATTACAAAGCCAATCCCTGTCATCATGTGTGTGTGTGTGTTTTATTTTTTTATTTTTTCTTTGCTTTGCTTTCAGGGAAATTCATAAGAAGAAGAAACCCAAAAAAAAAAAAAAAAAATTGGTCTTTCCAAAACAAGGGTTGTGCATTGAAATTTTAAATTAATTAAATAAAAGAAGAAGAGAGTAATAAATTGAGTTGGTTTACTTACATTAGCAGCACCTCCTATCCAGTACTTTTGGGCTGATTCACATGGAGTGTTGATGATGAACTCTCTTGTACTGGAGTCATAAGTTGCAATTGTCTCGATTCCTCGGACCTTAAGATTAATTCAAATTTCAACTTATAAATTACAGCAAAACAAAATAACGTCTAATCTTCTTTACAAGGTGAGAGACATATTCGCCACAAGTAGTACAGTGTTAATTACAAGTGGCACCATTTAATTATCTCAGCAGAAAACTCAAAATAATAAAAAAAAAGGTTATCTCCATTGTAAGCACAAGCATAATCCATACTCCATACCATACCATACCATTAGATAATAAGCTGGTAGAAATTAGTCCTATAATACACCTAATAAAATCCTTACAAAATAAAAAGGTGAATTCTTCTGTGGATTAAAAGAAATATGGACCATTTATTTGTCTAAATCGAATGGTTAAAATATATTCTTGAAGCACAAGTAAAGAGAGATGCTTGATCTGTGAAATCTGAATCGTTCAATTAAAAATGAACGGTTGTCTATAGAAGAACAACTCGTATAAAAAATATATACAATTCAAGCTTCATCCACTTACATTACTTCCATGGCCCAATTCAGTCATTGCGAAACAACCCCGAACCTTGTACTTCTCAGTGTCCCTCAGCCATTTCTCGTGGTGGATCTTCGTTCCGAAGAACTTTATAGCCGAACCCCTGCCATCCATCAGTCACAGAATTCGATCAATTAACACCTCATTGATTCACATGTTCCGAATGCAAACAGTAAAAGCATTTGAAATCATCAGAGAATCTCTACCAGAGCATGAAATGGACGCCGATCTTGATCGCGAGGGAGTGATCGAAGACGCCGAGGCACTCCATCAGGGCGAACATCCGCATCACGGACTCGGTGCTGCGGTCGGTGAGCCAGCCCTCGAACACCCCGTTGTTAAGCAGGAACTCGATCCTCCGCATAGTCATCTCCCTCTGCTGCTCCTTGGTCGCGTTATAATCCGGCGCCACGAACACCTTCCCTTCGCACCGGCGCTTCGGGCAGAACAGCGGGCTCTCCTCCATGAGCTTGTACAGCCAGTCGCGCGCCTCGAGGTTGTGCCCGTCGAGGATCCGCCGGAGGTGGACCGGGTTGAACGCGGCCGGGTTCGTCAGCTCCGGCGCGTTGTAGTGGAGGCAATTGGAGACGGAGAGGAGGGAACCGGCGGCGGCGGCGGCGGCCAGCTCGGGCTCGATCAAATGGCCGGCGAGAATCGCCGTTCGACGCGCCGCGCGATCGGCGCCGAAGGGAAAGAGAGAATCCATTTTCGTTCTTTTGTTTTCTTTTCTCTCTTTTGATTTCAATTGGGGTTTGACTGAGTGAAAGAAAGGGAAGAGGGAATCGTGTAAAACGAAATCAATTAAAAGGAGGATGGGAACGGGGTAGTTGAGGTTGTGGGACTATTTTGAACGTAAATAGATAGACGACGGACCGGAGCACGCGCGAAATGGACGAAGTTGTTGGGATCGAGGAGGAAGAGAAGATAGGAGTCCAGAACTGAAAGAAAGCGGCTTTCTTCAAAAAAAAAAACAAAACAAAGAAAGCGGCATCATACGGGTTGTTGTGCGGATGCACCCGTGGAGTAATACATGTAGCGGCTTGTTCTCGTGGAGATATCGTATCTGAATTGGCTCCGGAAAGGAGAATATGAGATTACGTGATCAGTGATGGTTTGGAGAGGCGCCATTGAGGATCTGGATGGGAAGATATTAGATTTAAATTTGCCCAAGTAAATCGGGTTGTCGGGTTCTAAAAATATTATTAATCATATCCAATTCATTTATAATTTAATCCTTTTAGAAGTAGATGCAGAAATTATAGGTTCAATTTTTTTTAATAATACGAAAATATAAGTTTATTTTCGCGCAAAATATTATTATTGCCTATGTTCCTATTAAAAAACGCTTAACAATATCGTCCATTGCTTCTTTCCTGGACAAAGCCCGAAATCTAGCTCTATATCTCTCTATATTAAAAAACACAAAAACACACAAGGAATGAAGATCTCCATTGCAGTCTCATGAAAAATGGTTAGATGGGACTGCAATGGAGGGTCTAGATTGTATCTTGCCATCAAATCTGCGGTGCATGATGAATCTAATATTAAATCAACGGTTGGATGGTTTTGAGGGCCATAATTAATCTTATTTTGGATCCAAAATAGATATCCATGATCCATAATTAATCTTATTTTGGATATCTATTTTGGATATTGAACATTTTCAAATATGGATATCTCTCTATATTAAAAAGCATGCAAGGAATGGAGATCTTCATTGCGGTATCGCGAAAAATGGTTAGATGGGACTGCAATGGAGAGTCCAGATTGTATCTTGCCGTTAGATTTGCGATGCATGATGAATCTAATATCAAATCAACGGTTGGATATCCATGATTCATAATTAATCTTATTTTGGATATCTATTTTTCTCTCTATATTAAAAAGCACGTAAGGAATGGAGATCTCCATTGCGATCTCATGAAAAATGGTTAGATGGGACTGCAATGGAGGATCCAGATTGTAACTTGCCGTCAGATCTGCGGTGTATGATGAATCTAATATCAAATCAACGGTTGGATATCCATGATCCATAATTAATTAATATTTTGGATATCTATTTTGGATATTGAACATTCTCAAATATGGATATCTATTTTGGATCCAAATATGTATTCAGATGTTCAATTGTAGACTGCAATTAAAATAGAATACATTAATATTTCCTATGTTTCCCTCTTTTACATAATATAATTGTATTATCTAGCCCGTTGCATGGCGCGGGTCGGATACTAGTCTATATTAAAAAGCATGTAAGGAATGGAGATCTTCATTGCGGTCTCGCGAAAAATGGTTAGATGGGACTACAATGGAGGGGCCAGATTGTATCTTGCCGTCAAATTTGCGGTCTCATGAAAAATGGTTAGATAATACAAATATCAAACTTTTATAATACTCTCTCTCTGCAATTCGTATTATATAAGTAATATATTTTTTGTGAGATCATTATATTGTTCATTTGAATGAAAATAGAAATTACATAATATATATAAAAGTTGTCCGCCGCATCGCGCAGGTACTTGCTAGTATATATACATATACAAAAGTGAGATATTATATTAACTCTTCTTCTAACTTGTACGCTAAATATTCGTTGAAAGATCGAACATACATGGATCTATTATCCTTTCCGAGCTGAAAATAAAAATAATCAACGGAAACAAGGCGGTTTAGCTGTTTGAGCCCATGGTTTCTCAGAAAATCAGAAAAGCCATGAAAGAGTCCAATTCTGAATTCTCTGTACCAATTATGTACCCCCTCCGTCCACAATTAAATGAATTTATACTCTTTACAACTTGTTCACAATTAAATGAATTTATACTCTTTGTTTAAATCCACTTTCTTCCTCAAAAAATATATATATATATATATTACGAAATTTTCAAAATGTCCCTCGTCTCCTTCTAAGAATGTTTACTTTTCTACTAATTGAGGGCATAAAAGTAATTTCACTCTTCCACTATTTCCTTTGACTTTTACTACAAATTTATTTTTTTGTGGACAGAGAAAGTATGGGCCTACATTAAATATAAGCATGCAGGTACACCAGTACCTGTAGAGAAAAAGATATGAAAATTCAGTTGCTTATCGCTTGCTCATAACTCCTCCTGAGGCAATTTGCTTCTAGAAGAAGTTATATGTGACGAGGTCTCAAGGTGCATACGTAATTGTGGATCATATTCGTACCGTTTATGTTGATTTATTCTGCTCGGCCTGATCCATTTTTGGGATTATCTGTTATCCAGGCTGAAAGTATGTAGCTGGGGAGTACTTTTCAAGACAGATATAAGTAGAGGTGGCAAATCGGGCGGACGGGTC
Organism: Cyperus esculentus; assembly: GCA_030179965.1. NCBI lineage: Eukaryota > Viridiplantae > Streptophyta > Magnoliopsida > Poales > Cyperaceae > Cyperus > Cyperus esculentus. The sequence goes on along the minus strand of JASGLE010000024.1, from coordinate 1,836,269 downwards.
GGGTTCGGGTTCGGGTCAGACGGGTCGGGTTCGGGTTCGGGTCGGACGGGTCGGGTCAGTTTGACCTTTTAGAAGATCTCGGGTCGGGTGATGGGCAGGCTGGGTCGGATCAATTTTGATATCGACTTTTTTTGGATTGTATATTGATTTCAGTTTGATTGCATGATATTTGATTTAAGGTCGGGTCGGGTCGAGTCAGTTTGACTTTCTGAAAAATACAGGTCGGGTTTGGGTCGGATCGGGTCGGGCGGATTTCCCGGGTCGAGTCAGGTTCTGCCACCTCTAGATATAAGTGCAACACATCCTCCTTGAATATACCACAAGTCATTGGTCGTTTCATTCAAAGATAAGTATTAAACCAAACAGGTAAGTATCGAATTACGTAACAACTAACAAGTTGCAAATTTAGATACTAATATACTCTTAAACTACAGGGTCAACCTACTACTAAACACAGCATATTATGCATATATGATAGATCATCTCTGAGTCAGAATCTAGCTAGGTATACACCTGATGTGATTAACGACCAAAGAAAAAGGAACAAGAAGAGTGTGAACTGATGATATGTTCAAAATTGGCTATTCAGATGAAGTGATTTCACTATCGTGTCATGTGGCTATCCAAACATCAATCTTGCAATACATAACAAATTCACAGTTTGTTTAAGCCGATTGAAGTGTCATAAATCGTGCAAAAATCAAGGTGGAATCAACAGGAAGTACAACATATTTGTTCGGTGCGAATTAGTTGAACAAATATGCAAAAAAAAAAATGTCAAGGACATGAGGCCCAAACTTGAGTATAATCAACTAGCTTACTGTATTAAATTCGAATTTCTCAAAGTACAGCACCAGTTAATCCAAATACAAAAGCATCCTCAAAATCAATAAACCATAACAGTTAACATTACCACAAGAAGTCAGTATCCTTAATCTGGCAAAGGGGAAGAAGATGAAAGAAACAAAAACACGAAAAAGGAACATTACAACAAGAAACCAACTAACCCAGAACACCCTCACCTCATCCTTGGATGAAAAGGAATATATCATGGATGAAAAAGGATATCACTTTAACAACCTCTCTCTACAAGAGAAAATAAAAAGACGACAGCATTTTCCCACCAATAAAAGAATTTGAATTCTATGCTGAGCAGCAACCAACCTTCTTCACGGCCGACACATCGTCTTTGCCACCTACATTTATTGTCTGTCCCTTCGGTAAAGAGGCCGGGTCTTCACCAGCCTCGAGTGCCTTCCTACTAACAACTCGGTAAATCTGCGTCAGAACCTCAGTGAAGGCATTTTCCACATTCAACGACTCAAGTGCAGATGTCTCCATGAAACAGGTGTTCTCCTTCTCAGCAAACGCCTGAGCATCTTCTGTCGACACAGCACGTAAATGACGCAAATCAGCCTTGTTGCCGACAAGCATGATCACCATGTTGGCATCAGTGTGATCTCGGAGCTCCTTCAGCCACCTCTCAACATTCTCAAATGTGACATGTCGAGTGACATCATAAACTACAAGTGCACCAACTGCACCTCGATAGTATGCACTTGTGATTGCACGGTACCTGTTAGGAAAATAAACAAAAAAAGAATATTAAACAAGCTGATTATGGGTGTGTAATTGACATGAATTGAAGAACATGTAATTTGTTTCAATATGATGGTGTTTGCATGTTTATATATATTCTTTTTCTTTTTGGTGAGTTCAATTTGCTAGCTAGGTTGTTCTCTAGCATACCCAACTTGTTTGGGACAACACTACTACAGGCTTTGTTGTGGTGTTGTAATCAGGCAGCTAGGTGCATCAGCTCCAAGCCAGTTCAGATTTCAACATTAATGCACAGATCTTAGAATCTGCAATCATTGCATCAATAGTGCCCCTACAACCTGTGCAGGACTGGAGAATAATATTCATTCAAATCTGATCCTGTTATCATCCTATGGTTGCAAGTATGAATAGTGCTTCCAATTATAGAGAATCAAAAAGGAAGAGAGTGAAAGACAAACAAACTATCAGTAAACCACACTCTATAACAAATTGACAAAAAGACAAAAAAAAAAAAACAAAAAAACAACCTTGTCTTTTGTTCAAATACAGAACACACAATTTGTCTGTCTCTGTTAGTTACCCAAGTAAGCAATCAATTCAACAGAAAATTACCTGCTGCCCACTTTCTTATCTAATTCTAACTGCTCTATGAGTACCTTTCTTGATGATTTTGTTTTAAAGTCATCCATATAACATTTCACAATTGCAATTCACCAGGGTCATAAAATTGGACAGAAATCCAATTCTTCGGCAATGACTAATTTCAATCCATTTATAGAGTATTTAACAAGTATCATTCTTTTTTGGAAAAAATGTCAAATTACTACAAAAAAAAAAAAAAAAAAAAACAAGTATCATTCCAATAGAAGCTCATAATTTGAGAAATTCCCACAGATTAAAAAACATTTCAAATGTAGAACCCTTCATTTACACTATACAATAGACAGAGACATGCCAGGAACATCAGCAATCATAAAAAGATGAAGAATTCCCCACCCAATTATAAGAAAAGAGATCTCAGCAGTGACATTGGATAATAAACTATTTCACTTGTACCCAAACCTTTAAGAAACAAATTACTGTCTTTGCAAAATGAACATACAAAAGAACATCCCACTGACAGAAATCAGACCTTCCCAATTTACCACAACATCATCAAACATATATTATTATCTCTCACCATTTCAGAACAAAATCAGATCCCCCAGATCCAATCCAGCAACAAGAAATCAGAATTGATCAAACAGTGAATCAGCCAATCAGGCACGTATTAACATAGATCCTCCACGGATCAGATCAAACCAACACTAAGAATCCATCAAACGATTTCGAATAAAAGTTGCGTTCTTTCGATGAAACCAATCCATTTTCCCCAGATCTTACCACAGATCTAGCTCATCCGAGCACAAACTCTCCATTACAAGCCAAACTAGACGCAAGGAAAGACCAGGCCGTACCTTTCTTGGCCGGCGGTATCCCAGATCTGAGCCTTGACGACCTTATCGTCGACCCGGATGGTGCGGGTGGCGAACTCGACCCCGATGGTGGACTTGGACTCGAGGCTGAACTCGTTGCGGGTGAACCTGGAGAGCAGATTGGACTTGCCGACGCCGGAGTCGCCAATGAGCACCACCTTGAAGAGGTAGTCGTAGTCGTCGTCCGCCCTGTACCCCATTTGTTTTGTCTTGTATTAGTACACGTACCTCCCTTGGTTCAGAGGTAGGCGAGGTGGGACTAGCTAGGGTTTTGGCCTTGCTGCTGGTGGTTGTTTAAATCTAGCGAGGTGAGAAGGAGAAGAAGAAGAAGAAGAGATGGAAATGGAGATGGGAAGACAGAAGAAGAGGGATTTGGGATTTGATTGAATTGCGAAAGGGAAAGAGTGAGAGGGGTAAAAAGGGTTAATTAATTAGGAAAAATAAAGAATTGGGGAAATGGGATCATAGCTGGGCCGTGTGCTCATCCTGTACTGCGCAGCAGTTTGCAGCGCAGAGATCCAACGATGAAGACTGATGGGGTTTTTTGAGATTGAGTTGCACGAATCTTGAAACAAAATGAACAGTTGGATCTCTGCGCAGCAAAATCCTGCGCAGTAGAGGATAAGATTTGAGCTGGGCCGGCTGTGATATAAATCCCCTGATGTACTGCATTGTGCGGTTCATGAAGTCAACCGTTTCGATGGTTGTAAGATTCGTGCTGGAAAGGATCTCGAGACGATCCAACGGCTGACGTTGTGAACTGAAAATGCAGTACGTTGGAGGGTAAGCGCTCGACTGGCTGGATGGATGGCGGAGACACGGTCTGGTGGGTGGACGACGGTAACAAAATAATAATGGGAAAGACTCCTGCTTGCTTTAATCCCCCTCCTGATCTTCTGTGTCATGTACTGTAGTAGATTCTAGATCGTAGAAGAACTAGTAGAGTTGGCAGAACCCAATCCGACCTGACTTGATATTTTTCAGAAAATCAAACTGATTCGACCCGACCCGTCCATCACCCGACCTGAACTGACTCGAGATATTCTAAAAAATCAAATTGATCCGACCTACCCTACCCAAACCTAAACCCAACCCGCTCACCCGATTTGCCACCTCTAAGAAGAAGTGGTTTGGTGTCGTGGTTTGAAAATTGGAACTTTGAAGTTTGAAGTGTGAAGTGTCAACACGGAAGTTGTGAACTTTTCTCCTTACCGTGTCAAAACTCAAAAATAAACAGCCATGCTGATGCAATAAGATTCATGTTCATGATATATGTTGAGTTTTTTTTTTTTTTTTTATTTTGCAATGAACATATCAAGAAGTCTCATTCATGGCTTAATAAATTGTATACTCAAATTTTAAAAATGCGCTGTTTTTCTTTAGTACCATTGTCTCAAATGAAATTTTCTTAGAACATCAAGCAAAATTGTTTATTGTTTCTGATATTCCATTTTTTTTAATAATACTTGAGTTGATCTTCAAGCATGTCATATTACAACAAAAAATAAAGATGATGTTCAAATTTGATGTTATGCCTAATACTTCTAATCCGCAGCGGTTCACTATTCTGTTACAGTAGTTGTCACATCAATGAACAGTGTTTTTTATCTGCAGCGGTTCACTATTCCGCTATAGTAATTGTTACATCAATGAACAGTGTTTTTCAAAATTTTTTTATTTTTTTTCATTTTACAATTTTTTTTTTCATTTTTACAAATTTTTTTTAAGATATATAATTTTTTTCCTTTTACAAATTTTTTTGTACGGTTATTGTCATATCAGCTAAAAATAAATTCTTATCCTTTTTTTAATAAAAAAATATTTTTTTATTTGCCAATTCAAAAAAAAATCTTCTCGGATTCTCTAATTTTGTGTCTTGGTCATTTCAATTGTGTAGTCTTGATGTAATGAGCTAATACGTTGGATAGTCTTGATGTTGTGAACATAAGAAAAAAAAAATTATATAGTTTTAAAATTTTTTTTTTCATTTTTAAATTTTTTTTAAAATATATAATTTTTTTCCTTTTACGATTTTTTTTTAAATATATTCTTTTAACAATTTTTTTATACGATTATTGTCAAATCAGCTAAAACAAAATTGTCCCTTTTTTAAAATTTTTTATTTGCCAATTAAAAAAAAATATTATCGGATTGTCTAATTTTGTGTCTTGCTCATTTCAATTGGGTAGTCTTGATGTAATGAGCTAATACATTGGGTAGTCTTGATGTTGCGAACATAAGAATATTTATTACAAATCTAACCTTTTAAAATTATATATTTGACTCAATATTTTAATATGAATTATTATTAATAGACCGGTAGTGACCAAATGTATTCAATTAAACGTGGCGGAGCGCACATAGTGGCTAGTTTTTTTTATTAATCTCCGCTTCTTGATCATGGCAAGTCTAGATATAAAGGACTTGCCACAGAATTTCAGAAGAAATGTGCTACCTGAACTCAAGCGATATTAGACCTGGTGACATGAACGTGCCAATGTCGTTTGTTTTTTTCTATGTTAACTTTGGATTTGCGCTATCCTGGAGTATAGTTAAGTAACGAAAACATCTTCAGTTTATGTATGGACGGTCTACAGAGTTACATATGTGACACAATTTGTTATATTAAAATCTATATTGATCTCATTTGTCATATAACTTTTGTAATTTCTATGACACAAGTTGTCATACAACGCTAATTAGTTGTTGGATAGGGGATGGAAAGTGCTATGTACATTAAAATTGTTACTCCTTACACTAAATGTCAACTATTTTGAACCATTTTTTTTGTTTGGAATTAGTTGATCTATTTACCATTAATAAAGATAATCATATTTCAAGTTATCACGACACTTTTCATTAATAGAAAGTAATATAATAGTTCAAAAAATGTAGGGATAATGACTCCACATTCCCGTAAACTTTTTTTTTGTGACAACTTACTTCTTAAACTTTTTTTTTTTTGACAAATGTCTTCCCAAATTATCTGATTGTAATAATCACACCTCAAGAACTAATTAACCCTTTAATCATCTATTTTGAAACGTGAAAAGACCAAAATATCCTTGTACTCATTTGTTATTATATAGAGTATTTGTGTTATCATAAAATTAATTATATTATAAGACAGGTCAAGCAAGTACACAATTAATTAACAAACTGAATATTCTATATATGAGCTAAGATTACAGAACAGTATATATAAACAATAAAATATAAATGGTTTCATAAACTAATCATCAAAATATATAAACATGGATCCAACTAACTCAAACAATTAATACGCTATTATTAGAAATTAGAATGACTTTCAGTGTAAGTTAGTTCAGACTTCAGACTCTGGTCGACCCAATAGAATAGGGAATCTGTGAATATTTTTAAAGAAAGAAAAAAAATTACAAAACAAGTCATCTGCTCCCACCTGATATCAGTGTTCAAGAATGCCAGATATTTGCCTTTTTTTTTTAACAATATAGTTAGTTACAGCCAGAATTGCAAACTTACATATTTGCTTTATATGAAATTTGATCTATAATTTGCATGTATCACCAAATATATTTAGGAAAAAATTGACTATACATATATTGTACTTTTATAATAAGAATTACAAAGTCTATAATGACATATGCTTTAAAATTTATAAGCCACAGACACAAAGAGACAATATAAAAAGAGAGATCAAACACAGACACACATTTATATAACAAGCACATTACATTACATAACATACATATGTAACCTACAAAGTATGTATATATAGCACAATATACATGGTTTCAACAATAAACTAAAATCATCAAAAAAGGAAAAATACTTTAAATTTAAAACCTCTACTAGCAGCAGCTGGAATATATAACAATCCATTATATAGAATGGCTTTCAAGAAATCACAAGTTCAGATATTCTGGTACACAAAATAGTTTGATAAGAACTTGTGAATTGTAAACCATTCTAAAAAAGGGGAAATTGTAAAGAACAAGTCATGTATGATGTATGTGTTGCTCTTGATATGAATTAGTGCTCAGAAGAACCAGCAACCCTGGGGCTTTCGGCTCTTTTTCTTCTTCGTCTTTGGGGGACACAAGACGACCTTAATCGCCGCATCGAATACTGTTTTCACATTCTGTTGAAGTTAAAAAAAGAAAGAATTTGCATCGATCAGTTTGTTTCTGATGGGAAATTCAAAGGTCAAGTTCAATTTTGTTCGTTTCCAATTAACATATGTGTTTATGGCTTAAACCAAGTACCAAACAGCATTTGATTCATTGTTCAGTTATTCTGTTGCTAATTTACCAAGTCTTTCATTATTTCTTTGAACTTGTACCATTTCTTGTCATACTGGTATGTATAACATCAAAATTTACGGTACTGGTAAAGTTAATCTGTTTGTCTGGCTGGTACCAGTAGCACTCTGTTGGTATTGGCTGTCCACTGTTTTTTTTTTTTTTGGTACCATGGCATAGTTGTGCACATTTTGGAATTTATGGTAATCGAGACTTAATTCAACAGATTAACCCGTCTTAAGTTCTTAATTTTTAACAACATGCTACTGAGCTTATTTCAGTTTGGTACTGTGCCGGAGATGTTGCTAATATTATGTGTCAGTTTGTCGCCCATGATCGTTATTTTGTTAAGTATTGAAGTATAGATGTTCAACCGTATCGATCCCGTACCTGTTGTGTCTTGGAGCTGCACTCTACGTAAGCTGCAGCTCCTATCATCCTCTTCAGCTCTTCGCCCTGCAGCATCCAGAAAAGGGTTTATTGTCATTAACAGAAAGCCAGACTTTTACTCTCCATTGATCAAAATTGAATGTATGCTGGTTATATTGATTATAAGACATGCCTGCATTGTTGTAATCGGAGTTAACCCAGGATGGTCAATGAAGAATTGCTTGTCGTCACGTAAATCTGCATACAGAATTTGCTTACTTTCTTTATGAATTCAGTAGATATCGATTGCACAAGTCTGTGCGCAATCGATTCTGTTAAGAAGAAGATAAATACATTGATTCATTCAACTCACCGAGCTTAGTTCCAACCAGAATGATGGGCACATTCGGAGCATAATGCCTCAGCTCCGGTATCCACTGCGAATAGTAGAACAACCTCCAATTATATCATTTCGATTTGCCAGATACAACAGGTTGGTAACAATGAAAAACAGGTGAAATGTTAGATTCTAACCTTTTTGTAGATGTTCTCGTAGCTCGCTTTACTGATAAGCGAAAAGGCGAGCAAGAACACATCCGCTCCGCGATAACTGAGTGGCCTTAACCTGTTATAATCTTCTTGGCCTGTAATTTGATTTAGATTTTTAAATATGCAAACCTTTATTAGTTAATTGTACAAGAGAATTACTATCTAATATTCTCAAATGAAGTTACATATCCCAAATTAAAAGAAGACGAAGGATGAAGGTAAAAAAAAAAAAAAAATCTGTGAAAATTTGCCATCATTTGATCTTGTTATCTGCTTAAATTTGTTTTCTTGTGGCGACGGAAAAGATCAAAAAGCAAAATCGATACCTGCTGTGTCCCACAGTCCGAGGTTCACCGTGCTCCCGTCAACAATGACATTGGCGCTAAAATTGTCAAACACCGTCGGAACATAGTCCTAATCACACACCAACAACAAAAAGAACAAAACTTTGAATCAACCAGAATCACCAATCATCATGAACAATCACAAAAGACAGCCGAAAACAACCGAAAGTTTCTCAAGTTTACCGTAGGGAAGGTGTTGCTGGTATACGATATCAGCATGCAGGTCTTGCCGACCGCCCCATCGCCGACCGTCACGCACTTGATGAACCTCGCCGTGCTCATTGTTTGCTATTGTAATTTGCTAGTTAATTAGCTCCTGCTTTTCTCTATGTCTCACACTACTAGTGGTATTTATCTCACTTAAAAGAGCCTTAACTACTCCCTCTACTTAAAAGCAAGATGCACTCAAGGGCAGCAAAAAAAATGGAGCAAATTAAAGAAAGGACCAGCTAATGATAGTGGGTTTTCTGTTGTGCATTGTGATCTTCAAAAGTTTTTTTTTTTTTTTTTTTTTTCTATACTTGAATTTGAAATGTGTCTTATTATTGGATATGGATTTTGGCAGCATAGATCCATTGGATTCATTGAATATTTTATATCCACAGTTGGTTATTGTATCATTTCTTTTTATTTTTATTTTTTTGATATAAACTGCTACTGTATCATTTTTTTTTTTGCTTATTCTTAGAAATTTAATTGAAGTATTAGATGGCACCACTAATATTATTTAAAGTATGTTCTTCAGTTGGTAATTTACATTAGTGACAACTAAGCACTGTACCAAAAGTTCTAATTATATAAATATATTTGACATAACTAATTTTCACTTTCTTTTACTCATAACAAATGAAGTAACATACATATCACTTTGTACCCAAGAAATCTTATATATAAAATCTAATTTAGTAGCACATAATTTTGGGTCCGGTACCAGCATTATCTTTACTAAAATTACATAAAATTGTGCATATATATATATTTATGCTCTCTTCTAAGTTGTAAACATGTAATGATGGAAGGCACCGCAGCTGATATTTCTTTTCTTTTTTTGTTGCTTTGAGTACAAGTCCAGCAGGCAGCAGAAGCCACCAACAAATCCTATAATAAAAATTTTCAAGTGCTGGTTGGTTAAGTGTGTGAAACAAGAAATTGGACCGGTGGGAATGATGGTGAAAGATCACAAAAGCAACTCCTACTCATTCATAATAATAATCCTTACTCCTAATAAAAGAGATTATATTTTTTGATATGAAAGTTTTATCTTTTCTAAGGAATAAATCTCAGCCGTTGATTGTTTACTTAGATTGATCACCGCCGTTGACGTACTTTAATGTTCCGACCTATTAAAACTTAAGGCTCATATCATTTTCCTCACAAAGGATGAGCTTTCAGCTCTTTATTATAAGATATAATAATTTCAGCTCAAAGTAAGGCGTGTACCCTTTACTGTTACATAAAAAAAAAACATACATAACATAACGATATTAATTTTTTAAAAACAACACAAATCAACGTGGAGGATTGTCCTCAATCCATCATCATCATCAACTGGTTCATTAACAAACAGATTTTTTTTTTTTTCTTTCAATATCAAACAAACAAAGAGTCAAAATTTGTGAGCAAGAAGCATGTTGGGCTGCCGGGCTTGTAACCGACGGGTCGAATTCGTCGGCCCTTATGAACCCATTAAATTAGCTGCTTTTACATCCATTTCAAAATAGAATAGTAAAAGTAGACCACTATTTTAAAAAAATGTGTGTCAAACATATATTAGCTAAACGAATAGCTATTAGATTAGCCTATTCTGGTATTCCAACACTTTAGTGGAATAGCGGATTAGCTATCTCATGTGGCATGGAGAATAGTCTAGAGTTTTGCCAAACAATATTTTCACCATCCGAATAGCTCTAAACATCACTATTCTATTCACTCTTTCAACAATCACTAATCCATTTTTACTAATCGGATAGTACTAGAATAGTGCTATTCCTTGATTTGCCAAATGAACCCTTAAAGAAGAGAGAAATATAAAATACGCATAACTTCGATGTTTTCATATTGGTTTTACATTTATCCTTACTATATATAAAAGCACATCGGAAAAAATAACGTGAAAGGACTATCTTCCTCAAATATGAAACCTGAGCCGTTGATTATTTTCTTATATAGATCAGAACCGTTGATTTACGTTAATGCTCGTTGACATTAATGTCTCAGCCTATTAAAATTTGAGGCTCATATCAATTTCCTCAATATAAGACGATTACATATATTAGTCGATCAAAAAACCCTTTACAGTGTATGAATACATAATAATATGTGTGGACCCAACGGGCTTTGGAATTTAGAAGTAATAAAAAATAGATTACGAAGTTCCGAATACATTACCCGTATCAAAAAACATTGTCTGAATATGATGACCACGCTAAAAAAAAAAAAAAAAAGGTGTGCATACTATTGTTGTGATTTGTGAATTGTGAGCAATTGTTTTTCTTTATAGAAAGACGAAGAAAAAGCATATTGCCAACTGCCAATATAATACGATGCATGACGAAACTCAAATCTAATCGCATTGCAATCGTTTTGTGCATCTGCAGGAAATTATTTCAATACTTTGTATTATGAATTTAGACAAGGTGTCATCTATCAACGTGATGAAGCTCATCTGCTGCTCAGCAAAGGAATAAAAAAAAAAAAAAAAAAGAATTTAGTCTAGTGGCTAAGGGTAATACTCTCCGTATAGGAGGTTGCGAGTTCGAAATCCGGATGAAAATTTTTTAAATATAAACATTTAAATTTAAGTAGCTTGACCCTCGTCTTTACCTAAAAAAAAAATCAAAAATCGGAATCTAAAATGTTTATGTTGTATCTTAAAAACTCCCCGTATTTAAGGAACCATCCGATTCGAAATCGCACGGATCAGTTGGAGCCACGACGCACGCTCTCTTCGCCGGTGAAAAAAAAAACAAAAATCCTTCATCCGTTTTGGCGGGAAAGACGCGCGCGCCATATCTCGCAGCGCGAAAAAAACCTTCCAATCTCTCTTCGTTTCTCGTCAAAAGAAAACCCAAAAAAAAGAAAAAACTATATCTATTGAATTGAATCCTCTCCGATTCTTCCATTCCCAATTCCAAGCGAGAGAGCACAAGATCGTACTAATGGATAAGTCGAAGGAGTGCAATCAGGGTTTCGAGGAGAACACCATGGCGCTGCTGGATTCGTCCGGCATCAAGGACTCACGGGACATCCACGAAGATCGTACGAGATTCCCGCTCTCTCTTCCATTAATTCATTCCACGGATTCATCTCTTCATTTCTTGATTTTATTTCTTCTGATGATTGTAGGGATCGCTTTCTTGGAGGCGGTTCGGTCGATCTATCTGGACTGCGGTTCCAGCAAGCCGCCTTCTCGGTATGAAAACCCCAATCAACAATCATACACAATTCGATCTCTCTAACCGATCCTTTTGTTTGTATGTATTGGAAAATCTAGTTCATACGATGCTAATAATATGCTTCTAATTTTTTTTTTTTTTTTATCAAAAAGGACTATGTATGATGCGGCATTTAATATGCTTAGAGGCAGTAGATCTCTCGAGCTGGTCATGGCCAGTTTCCAGCTCTTAACTGAGTTGAATAAGGTGCATTTTCCCACCCATATTTTGCTATTGCATTAATATTATGCATGTGGCTAGTTAGCTCATTCTTTTTTGATAATAATATGTTTTAAACAGTATATGTAATTATGTAAATGAGTATGTCCAGTATAATTCTTTGAAATTTATTGTGTATGTGTATATAGCAGTAGAAAACTGAGAACTTTGAGTTCTTTTCAAACTCTAAATTTTGTAGGTCATTTGAACTTTAGTTATCTCTTAAAAAGATTTTTTTTTTTTTCCTGCAGAAATTCCCAAGAACTTATTTGGTAAATGCAACCGACTCTCCGGACATCTTTGTTAACAATGAGGTGAAAAAGATTAAGTAACGACATAGTTTCCAATTAATGTATTTTAGATAACAGTCTTTTTTTTTTTCTTTTTTTTAATAGAACTGTGCTGATGGTTTTCTTTGATAGGCTTGGTCGCCTTTTGTTCTTCTTGGCACTGAGGGCATCTATGCAGAGGGACAAGGCAGCAACAACTTGTGCAATCTTCTTGATCCAGCGGTAAGTATAAAAACTGAAAATTATACTTAGTACTATCACCACCCCCCAACACCAAAATTGTACCATACTGTTAATTTATAGACTCAAGCATCAACTCATTCGTGCTCTTTATTGTTTAATCTAGAGTTCGAATTAACATTTGTCCTCAATATCCCAATGACTATAAGAAATGCATTTTATTTGATTTTGTATGAAATGATTTCATAAAAATGAATATGAGCTTGCTGTCTGGTCCACATTTTAATTGCTACCATTATAAAGGGATTTGTTTGCTTGGTGGAGTGCATTGCTGAAGATGTCAACAGGACTGATATTGTCTTGGGAATGGAGGTAAGATCATTTTGCTTTATTTTACTTTTACCCTTTTCTCATGATGTTTCTGGATTTGATTGTCTCAAAAATAATTTTGTTCCATCAATAGCCTTTGCAGAACATGCTGTTGTTTCAGTATGTTGTTGAAGTTCTTGAGGCAGATCTCGCACCTCGTCAGGCTTTATACAAAGGTAAAGAACCTTTACACTTTTGATGGCCTCTAACCTAGCAGTCTGTGATCATTGGTTATTCAGTTATTGGTAATTGTTATGGGGTATTGGATGCCACTCGGAGTTGCCCAAACCCCCATGTCACTAGGCCAGAGACTTGATTGAGTTGGTCTTGTTCACTTGCCTGAGCTTAATAGGCTTGCTTCACCTGGATCTTTTTTTCTCGTTTATCTGTTTTTTTTTTTTTTTTTTTTTTTTTTTTTTTTTTTTTCCAATTCTGGAAGCAGTATGGTCTATGCAAATAGATCCCTTATATGTATGTTGTGAAACACCCATATTGTAGCTACTTTCAAACATTTTTTTTTATTGATTGAGATTATTTTGTGACCATTGAACAAATGCGAAGTGATCATTTGTATATCATTCTGGTAGATAACTCGTAGCTATGTGCATTACGGGTTACATTTGCAAATATTACGGGTCCTCTGATGTTTTTTAGATATTCTGATATATTGTGGATACTTGAAGAATTTCTACTAATGCATTGCTTTCAACAGAGCCGGCAAACTGGATCCTTTTTAGAGAGTCTATGCTCAACATGCTCCTGGTATGACCTTCTGGGGCTGTAGAATGTAGGTTAACAGGGTTGATTATGTTATCTTACATCTTTATACAGCATTCATTTTACCTGTTTTAGGGGTCCAGAAAAATTCACTACAAAAGTCTGATCAGGACTTGCATGGAAATTATTCTCAGAAGAAGCTATAACCAAAAATTGGAAGGAGATTGTAAAAAGTCAATGGATGAGTTTAATGTTCCTTTAGCGGCTGCCTTGGCTGAGATACAAAGGAGAACTTTTGATGCTATGAAGAAGTTCTTGACACTGGTACAGTTCATTTTTCATGCACTGGAGTATAAGTTAATTTTTGCACATTTCAGTTTCAGGGATCAGTTTCTTTTGTTGTATATTAGGTAATGGACCTCGATTTGGTGAGGAAGGAAGCAAATACACATGGAGCAACATCAAGAATTGATGGTTCTAGGTAAGCTTGATCTCCTTGAATGGTTTCTGCTCAAGTTAGAAAATTCTCATAATGGAATGAACTTATTTGTGTTTATTTATGTAATTTTTTATCTTTTATACAGGAGCCCTGCCTTAGAAATCATTTTGGATGAGTTGACTTACAATATTCATGATTTGTCACATTTTCTAATGGTTATTACTCTCTCCACTTGGTTTTAGATTGTGTTTAAGCTCTAATTAGAAAGCCACCTTATAGATATCTATTTATTGCAAATATTTTTTCACCAATCAGGAACATTTTTTTTTTACTAAGTAATGAACTTGCTTGGAATTTTGACGTCTAAATCTATTTTCCTGCAGGCCTTCTCTGTACCTAAATGGAAATTGGAAATAATTTTGCAATACTTGTCAAAGTATTGTATAAAGGTATGCTGACAACAACATGCTTTGAAATTTGAATATTACAATGATAGTTTGCTAATGCATTGTTTGCATGTGTTCCTGTTTATCCAGGCACCAATTCGTACAAGAAGAGCAAATGTTCCTGAGGAAACAACAGCAGATTATGTCTTAACTAACTTCTCTAGTACTGCCAACTCAAAATCTATTGGAAAAAAGATTAGTGCCGGAACTTTGCAGATGCTCTTGGCTCATCTATTTCAGGTAGTCTCTTATACAAATCAGACTGCCTGTTGCTACAAACAACAATTGATCAACAACATCCTTACAATTGATTTTGTTTCTTAAAGGCTTGCTTGTTGACACAACAAAATAACCACAGTGACGATTCACCAAAAAAATTTGGAGGCACGCTTGCAGAGATATCTAAGAAATTTATCTTAGCTATCCGGAATCTCAGAAGAACTGAAGAGTAAGTACCGTTAAGAAACCCTATGCAGCATTTTGCCCCCCCTTAATTTGAGCAATTACTAAATCTAAAAGCTCTAGCAAATGGTAAGAAGCCCTGACATAAAGTGGAGAAAAAACTGTGTGCAAGTTTTTTTTTTCTTATTATGGATGGTTGTCAATTTGATCCCTTTCTGGCATAAGTGGTGTTAATTTATAAACATATTTGATTTTAGAGAACAGGAGATCATACCATTTGTTGGAGAGGCCTTTTTCACTGCTACTCTACTGGCTGAAAAAAAATGAGAAGGATGGCATGTATGATGATATGTGTAAAAGCTAGTGTATATTTTGTTTCCTCTATTCTAGGAAATATGCCATTTACCTTTTCTAATACAATTTATGCCGATGGGTAATTAGGTAAAGAAAGTGGAAAAATTGGCACCTCATTGTTTTTGGTAGACCTGTAAAATCTAGCTAACAACCCTTATATTGCTGGCTTTAAAATTGATTGTGGGGCATGTTCTCTTTTGTAGTTTTAGCTTTGGAGTGAAAGAAAGCTTATATCTTTGTTACTTTGTAATTTGTGTAATGTAAATCATGCTTTAGATAAAACTCAAGTAAAAAAGCCCCGAAAAAACAGATTTTAGAAAATAAACTCAAAACTAGATTTTTGAAGCTAACTTGCTATGTTACTACGTGCCTCCGGATTTGAAGGGCTCGTACAGTCCTTTCATAAGAGGGGGAATAGCAAAATAATGTTCTACATAAATTGATTCAATATAGAGTTATAAAATAAGTATATTAAATTCCTTGGTAAAGAAATAAAATCGCGGATTAATTGTGACCAAAAAAAAAAATAGTTTGCAAACAAAATGAACCGAAATGAATTTTGCTGATTGCTGGATTCAGGATTCAGTAAGCAATGCAGACCACGGTCACAACTCACAACCCATATGGCCATGTATAACTCGCGAGCCACAAACACATAACTAGACTCCGACTCCGAGTGCTGCAATGTGCAGTTGACGTGATGCGAGCCGTTGGATTGTCTAGAGATTCGTACAGGCCCTGATCTTGAGAAAATCTAACGGCTCCAGCTCCACAGAGGATATGAAGCTGAAAAGTCTCTTCAGTCGGACGCCGTGTGCTCAAGTCCCATCGATCGCGCAACAACAACAACAACAACAACAACAACAACAGACACTTCCCAGTTTCCAGTTTCCACGATGCGAGCGGCGCTCAGGAGAATCCAACGGCACGCAGCGGCCGTTAGTTCCTCCTCCGTCACCGTCCGATCTTCTCTCCCCCGTCCCCTCCCCTCTCCTCCGCTCTCTTCAAACCTCCTCTCTCGCGCCGCGTCGCAGTCCGTCCTCCTTCGATGCCCCTCGCAAGGACCCTCGCGGGGTTTCTCCAAGTTCGCTTCCGGATTCACGCCCCTCAAGCCGAAGCCGCTTGAGTCGATCCTCGACCTCGATCGGGCCAAGGACCTGTCGCCGGAGCACCTCGTCTCCGCCTGGGATGACGTAAGTGATAAGCCTGTGATGCTTGTAAATTTCTCACTGATGAATTGCTAGTAATCTTTCAAATACCAGCAAATACTTAGCATGCTATTGTTTTATGCGCACACAATGTATATAGATATCTGTTAGAATTTAAGATCGCATCCGTAATGAATCAGTGCGAATTCGGAAGAATTTGCAACCGGCAAGTTAACTCGAGGTTTATTTTGCAATGGCAGTATCATTTGGGAAGAGGTCACATCGGCGCATATATGAAGGCAAATCAGTACCATTTGCTTGAGCAACGATCAGCTTCCTGGTACTTTTCTCTCTCTTTTTCATTTTATTTTCCTTCCTTGCAGTGCATACATTAATTTGTTCTTTACTTGTGTATGTAGTCGGCATTTTGTTATTCCTCTGTGGAAAGGAACTGGTTATACCACCATGTTTGTGCAAGGTCAGTTCTTTAGCAAGTAAATTTGTTATATATCAACATCAATTTAGTATGAATGTGTAATTCTCCGTGGACTTTTTATTAAAAACTAGTAAAAAGCCCACGTGCTTTGGCCTGGAAATTGTTATTTGTTATAATAAATTTTTAAGATAATATGTAATGGGCCTTATAGTGATGAAATGATACGGGACTTAAATTTTAATGGGCTGAGACATTAACGTCAACGAGCATTAACGTAAATCAGCGGTTCTGATCTATCCAAATAAATAATCAACGGCTCAGGTTTCTTATTTGGGGAAGATAGCCCTTTCATATCATTTTTTCCAATATGCTTTTATATATAGTAAGGATAAGAAAGGCATTATGGTAACTTTGATTATTTTTTTGCCATGAGGGTTCAATTTTCTTTTTTATTGCTCATTGTTTAGGGTATATATGACACAGAATTTTGCATATAAGAAAATTTTGGGATTTTTATGGAATAGAAGAGAAACTCATTGTTATTTTGTTTTCACGGTTGCAGTGCAGACACCACATATAATCTTTACAGGACTTGAGGATTACAAGGCAAGAGGCACCGAAGCAAGCCCTTATTTTACAGTGACCTATTACAAGGAGTTTGTGGAAACAAAAGATGTTGTTCTTGTTCGAGGGGATGTCGTGTTTACTAGCAAGTTGAGTGATGATGAGGCCAAGTGGCTTCTAGAAACTGCTCAATCGTTCTATCTGAATGATTCTCGGTACAAGCTTGTTGAGCAATTCAACAAGCAGACTCGAGAATTTGAGTTCAGGGATGTGCTTCAGGCACTTGAGATGCCAAACCTTTGAAAAATTTCAATGTTTTTAGCTAGAGAGAAGAATAATTACATGTTCTTAATGTTTCTGAAAAACAAATCATGCATGGCAGTTTCACTTTTTTTGTTCTATCTTTATTTAATTTTTATTGAAATTTTGTGTTTTCTTTCCAAAGAGGTTCTGGCAAAATAGGTAGGCAGGAAATTAACTTCAGTGGAGGATGTTTTTCTTTTTTAGATAGGTTTGTGAGTTCGAGGTCTGAATATTCATGCGAGCAATGCTCAAAGAGCTTAATTTTTAAAACTCTTATGCCAATTGCAGTGGCTTGATATGTTTTAGCGAATTACATTCAGTATTTTGAATATTTTCATTCCTGCTGCATTTAGCTTAGCCTATATAAATTACCATCCAGTGATCAAGATTGTGAAACAGCTGAAGATCACTCAGTATCTCTTGGGGAAATATGAAAATTCCATATAGCTGTTTGAGTGGTTTTTGGTATTGTTAGCTCATGCTGAAATGAACTGGATACAGTCGTGGCAGACTTATCTATCTGATTGTCTCTTATGATAAAAATTAAGAAAAATGGCTAAATATTCAAGCATTGCTTTAAAAAAAAGTGAATGAATTTAAGGGGAGTTCATCCAGAACAAGGCTCATTGTATTTGTAAGCCTCTAGTACCGCAGTCCTAACTTCGAAAAGCCCATTGTCATTGTTATAAACTGCAGTCCTAACTTTGAAAAGCCCATTATCATGAACTGCAGTCCTAACTTTGAAGAAGCCCATTATCATCCATATTAATAAACAAAACCAACCTTCTAGAATTTTACGTCGCTCATTCCCATCATCATCATCATCATCGGTTCATCACCCTCTTTCATCTCAACCTGATTCCGATCTCGGCGCATCTAGGCCGTCCAATACCCCCGGTAGATCCCACGGTTTTAGGGCCTGTTCGGCCGGAAGGGTTCCCGTGGGAACAAATGGGAAAAATAATACTTTTGGGATAATTTTCCATTTGGTGTTCGGACAAGGGTTCTAAAATGGGAATTCTTGCCATTTGGGAACTTTTACCCTTGCCACATAGGCATTCCCATGGGAAAACAAAAATTGTCTTGGAGTCAATTTATTTTTCCCATGGATCAATACAACAAGCATCATTTACAAAAAAATTTTAATGTCAATTATTAAATAGGTGCATAGCTCATACTATTTAATTTAATTTAATGGAGAAAGGGCCAAAGCAGTTGAATATTTTGAAATTCTATAAATATATAATAAAACTTATTGAATATAAATGAGTTATATAAACTATTTCCTATTTTTTAGATTTATAAAGATCTTTCAAATTTGAAAATGTTTCATTATTAAAATTGTCAAAATAAACATTACTAATTGATTCATCCCCTATGTAAATTAATTATAATCACAAATCAATTTGTTATGTATAAATAATAAAAAATTTCTTATCCATTTCCATTTCCGTTTCCATTCCCAAAAAACATCCGAACACTTCCTTTTGTAAATTTCCATTCCCATTTCCATCTCAACACTCCCCATATTCAATAATTTTTATTCTCATTCCCAAATATTTCCATCCCACAAGATATCTGGACCGCCGAACACGCCCTTATACTCTCCAGTCTCCCCCAATAACTACCAATTCATATCCTCTACTGCGCAGTAGTTCAATCATTGGATCTGCTTTGAGATTCGTGCAACCCAATCTCAAAAAAGCTCTCTATAATCCACATCGTTGATTCGCTGCGCAGTATAGAGGATAAGCACGCAATAATTACCCCTTCCGCCCTGATTTCATATCCTCTGTAGCGCTGCACTGTGTAGCGCAGGATGTAGACCGTTAGATCATCTCGGGAGCTGTGTAGGATCGAATCTCGAGATAATCTAACGGTTCTCATCCTGCCCTACACAGTGCAGCGCTACAGAGGATGAGCACCCGCCCTTGCTCCGCTAGTAGTAGTAGTAATTAATTTACCGGCTAGGAGCAACAGCGATCTCACCGCCTCTCGGTCTTCTTCTCGCGAATACTCCGTTATTATTCGTTCACTATTATTCGTTCGTTCCCTCTCTTTTCTCGCCTTCCCAAAACCCTAACCGCTTCGTTCGTGCGGCAGCGATGGCCGTCGATCCAGCCGACGCGGCCGAGGTCGAGAAGCTCTACGAGTTCGGCGAGCGCCTCAACGAGGCCAAGGACAAGACTCAGGTCCCTCCCTCTCTCCTTCTCGCTCTCTCTCTTTCTCCCTACCATACTGCTGCTCTATTTAGGTGCGAGTTCTGCGTTTTTTGGTGAAATATGAGCGGTTGTGAACTGAAGCGAGGTGCTTGCTGCGTTGCCTTGACTTGCCTTTCAGGGTCTGGGTTAACTGTTCGGTTTCAATTCGAACTGAGATGTGAGACATGCGCTGTATTCTGTGACAATGATAGGAGAATGTATCCAGCAGCGGAATCATGCTTTTTTTTTTTTTTAAATTTATATTTAGATTAATCCGTGACTTGAAAAGTACATACCTTGAATTACTGTCAAATAATAACTGTATTGATTAAACCGGTAATTATAATGAATTGAACCGGTACCAGATCTGAGAAGACAGAATTGTGGCTTATATTCTGACTGAAGTTCAGCTATTAGTGTTTGCTATCAAATTGCCTTCCGAAGGGTTATTATTAGTTTTTTCATAGTTAATAATAAACAGTGCTTCACTGTTTTTTGAAGCCAATTGCTACTTAATATAGTGTTCGTAACAGTTTAGCACCTTTTTTACACTTCAATGGTGCAGCATCTAGGAGATTATGAGGGTATCATTGCAGCCGTTAAGGGGCAGAGCGTGAAGGCAAAACAGCTGGCAGCACAGCTGATTCCAAGGTTCTTCAAGCACTTCCCAAGCCTTGCCACGCAAGCCATGTCAGCACAGTTTGATCTTGTGGAGGAGGATGAGCTTGCGGTTAGTTATGAAGAAACTTTTTTCCTATAAATTTCCTATAGTTAAGGGCTTAAGGCCATTAGTTATTTCACTCTTAAGTCTTAACTCAACTAATTTGCAATCTGCAGTAAAGTTAACCAGACAAGTATAACTAATGTACATAGTAAAAGGAATTATTGAAAAGAACAACAAATAGGAAATAGGTTTTGCCATGATCTTTTCTTCATGTGCGTCACTAGTTGGTGTGAGCAAACTATAAATTGTACCTAAAAAGCATTTTGTGTTATCTATGTTGAAGATATATACTGCTTTTATGCCTGTTTTATTGAATGGAATGTACTCGCAATCTTTTCTGACTGGTTTTGGAAGATGTTTCAGTTTTTTTTATTTGTAATCTTGATACAAGTTTTCCTCTTTATGAGCTACAGATTAGGGTGCAAGCTATCCGTGGTCTCCCTCTTCTGTGTAAAGATACACCAGGATATGTTTCCAAAATTGTTGATGTTTTGGGACAGCTCCTTGGCAGCGGTAGGTATTATCATTCTTTTAATTTTTCCTTCTTTTTTTCTATTGTCTTTTACCAATTTGTTGATTTCGCATATATCTATTTTACTTTCTCAGAGGAGAATGTGGAACGTGATGCGGTACACAAGGCTCTTATGTCCCTCTTAAGGCAAGATGTGAAAGGTATTTAATTTTTTTTTTTTTTTTTGCTTTGTAACATAAAATTCCATTGGCTACACAAAAGATTCTACAGTTAACAACTATTATTGTTATACGTTTTTTTTTTTTTTTGGCAATTTATGCTGTTTGGTCACCACTATTCAACTTCTGTTGATTCCAAAGTCATTACCATTAGGTTTCTATTCAGTGTTAATTGTTTCGCAAACAGTCATTACGGCATCTGAAGTTAGTGGTTCCCAAAATGTCCAAGTAGTAGATGGTCAAGCATGGTTTGGAAATATTTGTGAGTGAAAAGTTACCATATGTTTGCTGGTTTGTCATCCTTTTTTTTTTCCCTTGTAAACTGTTAGTTTTTATGAAGCCAGTACCACATGTTGTATAATGGGAATTTCAGTAATCAGTTGTGCTTTTATGGGTAAAGAAGAGTTGGTATATGCTCAATTTGTACTTTAGCTCTTTTCTTTTCAGTTTGAACAGAAAATCTTCTTTTGTTAGTTTCTAAGGTGGTTCTTGTAATTTATTGACTGAACTTAATTACAGCTTCGTTGACTGCTCTATTTAATCATATTGAACTTGGATTGGAGAATGTCCGTGAAAAGGTCATCTGCTTTTTGAAAGACAAGGTACATGAACTGTATGGATTATCACGTATTTATGGGGACGTGGATGGCTACGTAAAGTAAATTAACCTGAAGTAACTCTTTATTAGGTATTCCCTATAAAAGCTGAGCTACTCAAACCACAAGATGAAATGGAAAGATATGTTACTGATTTGGTGAAGAAGGTATGCACCTCACTCTTTAAAATGGCAAGCTATTGGCTTGAAGTTTTGAAGTATGTTTTATCTCACAGGTGTTCATATTGTGCAGAGCTTACAAGATGTAACAGGTGCCGAATTTAAGTTATTCATGGACTTCTTGAAGAGCTTCAAAATGTTTGGGGACGGCGCTTCCCCAGAAAATATCCGGGAACTGATTGAAATTATAGAAGCACAAGCGGACCTTGATGCACAGTTTGACGTAAGAGATGTTACCTTGTACAGTTTATTTATTATTTATTAGCTTTGATATGTCAATCTTGACCTTATGCAATTAAAAACTGGAATGTAAAATTGTCTTCCTTTTTATTAGGTAGCTGATGTTGATCACATTGACCGATTGAGTTCATGCATGTACATGGCTCTTCCTTTCTACAAGGTATGTACAACAGTTGCAGTCTTTTATTTTCTCTTTTCCTCCCAAGAATATATATTTACTTTGAATTAAAATCTTTTGTTTTCCAGAAAGGTGCTTCAAGTAGCAAGTTTGTGAGCTATTGCAACAAGCATATCATACCTGTTCTTGATAAGGTATAATAATTGCTTTCTGAGTATTCATTTCAAAAAAAGATATATTTTTTTTCAAGTCATTTATCTTTACAGTTCATTATTGAAATGATGTGTTTTAAACTTTTATTATAACTGCTGCTGTACTCAGAACCAGATATTACTAATCTAACATCCAGCTGTAAGCACACTCTTCGTAGCTATTTTGTGGAAAATGTCTGGGAGATAACCTAAAAACTGTCGTTGGGGAGACCAATTTTATTTATTTTGGTTGAATGAGTTAGTGTCTAAGTTATGGTTTGGTTATTCAACTTATTGTGTACAGTATTTTTAGTACTCAATTTGGATACAAAATAATCATTTATTTTGAATAATGAGTTTGTATATAATATATCAGTTGAATATAATAAAGTCATTAACCCTAATGTTAACTCATTTAACTTGAATAAATAAAATTGGTATCCGCAATGTTATTTTTGATGATATCTGTACAGATCCCTTATTTCATATCTAATCGTGCCTTTGAATTTTCTATTTTTTGCTACAGCTACCTGAAGAGAAGAGAATAGGTTTGCTGAGGACGGTTGCTGCAAGCTCAAAATATGCTTCAGCTCAGGATTCACGTCAGCTCCTTCCATCTGTTGTTCAATTACTTACGGTACATTTCATTTCTAGTTTATATATATATATATTTGTTTTTAGTTTTCACTGATTGGGTAATGCAGAACATAATTTTAGATGTTCTACTAAAATGATGCTAATCAGGAATTATTATATTTACACAAGATACTGGCCAAAAATGTATCAGATGAGTTTGTTGTTGGATGCTTTTTTTCGAACTGATTTCGGAATTTCTAATAATCGCCTTTAACTAACAGAAATACATGCCTGGAAAGAAGGCCGAAGATATGAGTTATGATTATGTTGAGTGCCTGCTCTACACATTTCACCATCTAGCTCATAAGGTTTGCTGAACTTTTTTCTTACTATTTATTCTAATGGAGCAAATAATGGAAGTCTTGACTCTTGAGTTATATTATTTTTTGGTTTATCCAAATAGTGTTTTACTATCATGATGTTCTAAATATATTTGGTTTCAAAATGTAGACACCCAACACAACAAATAGTTTATGTGGGTACAAGATTGTTACTGGCCAACCGTCCGATAGGCTTGGAGAAGATTTCTCAGAACAGTACAAAGATTTTACTGCAAGGTAAAAGGATGCTTGTTCTGTTATTGTGCTTTTGTGTCTTTTATTATTATTTTTTTGGTAAGCCTCACAGGAAGTTCTTTGAATGAGGTAGGTTGGCTGCAACTGAAGAAACAGTTCGAAACACCATGAAGAGACTAACACAAGGCATGTCCGAGCAAAACAAATCTCTGGCAGCAGCTAAAACTGATGAAGCAAAGGCTAATATTGTGAGTAACAAATTTATTTTTTTAAACTTTTAGGAAACGTAAATTTATCTACTTGCAAAAAGCTGAATTCTGTGTGGGCAGAAGCAATGCTAGTAGTAACCGTATGATAATGATGCAAATTGCTTCTATCATTCTGAGTTCTGCTTGCATTTTTGCAGAAAACTGAACAACAGAAAACAACGACGAAGCTTCGGATATGTAACAACATTTTGACCATGACGAAGGTATTTAGGAATCGATGCAATGTTATGTACTTTTATTATGAGTTTTTAATTTCATGCTAGGTTCCTTTTAATTAAAGTTCTCTGGTGTCTCCTGTAGTATGAATTCATAAGCTGTTTTGTTGTGATTGATTTTGTTTCAGCCCTTGCATGTGAAAACACCTTCATTCATTGGAGATGACAAAATCAACCTCTCATGGATGGAGCCTGAAAAGAAGCCTCAAGCTTCAAATGCCAGCACAAGGTAAAAATCAATAGATTCTCTCCAATTTGGGATCTGTACCGTCAGGTTGTTGATCACCCGGTCTTGTGTTTTCCAGTGTTAAGAGACCTCAACCTTCGACCAATGGGAACAAAACTACGAAGAAGGGTAGATTTGATGGAGGCCAAAACCAGCTTATGAACAGAGCATTTGAAGGGATTTCTCGTGGAGGTGGTGGTGGCAGAGGAAGAGGATGGGGTGGCAGAGGAAGAGGCCGAGGTTATCGTTAAAATTGTTAGATTAAAATGATTGTTGATATCATGATTTGGAGGTTCTCATTATCTTCTAGTGTTACTTACGAGGAAGATCGGGGTTGGGATGGACTAGATTAAATATGATCTTTAGCTTTCATCAGGATTAGTGTTATTTTATTGAAGTTTGTGGTAACCGAGTTCTAGAACTAGCTTGTAGAGTTGCATATCTGTAATCTAACATTTCCTTCATTCGTTGAAGATTTTGACTTATCATTTGAAAAGCTTGTTGTTTAAGTGGTGTATTCCATCTTACCGCCTGTCAACTTGCCTATATACTTCCATATTTAAGTGGTGTATTCCATCTTATCAAAATTCTGATAGCTGCGTTGTTATTGCCGGACTCGACTATTGGTAACATGCAGAAGGGAATGTTGCTTTTTTTAATCTGCACAGTTGACTGTGTTGCCCTACAGCCTACAGCCTACAGGCAACAGATGAGAGCAGTTGGCTTGGTTACCTTCCATTAATTTTTTTTTCTCTTCAAATTCATAATGATACAGTTGGAAATAGCTTATTTTCTCCTCTCAGTACAATATTGATATTTTATAGAAAGCCAGTTACAACTATTTGTCTGCTTGAAAAGGTACGATTACAGAGTTCTATTAGCCACATTATTTTCCTAAAGTAATTAAGTAATAGTTATATCTTGCCTCTTCACGAAGGGATGCAAAGTTAGTTCTGGGGAATAAAAAAGAGTTTTTAAAAACAAAGTAGGTGCTGTATCGAGAGAAAAAGATCTTTCTCATAAAATAATAAAGGTGCTGCGATCTTGTTTTATGAATGCAAAATCACCAAACACCTCAGAGATCATCTGCTTGCTGCATCAGCTCGAATGCAACCTGAATTCATTATTGGGCTGCTCGTGCCTCCACATGCAAAAACATGTTCTGGAGGCAACTCGAGATGGCCACAATAATCAATTGTGTCATTTGGGGGAGTACTGACGGATTTTTGCTGAAAGACAGCTCCAATACGAGAGGCATGAAAGAATGATTCTAAATAGTTTATTCCGTTTTCTTTTTATTGACTTCATTTTTTTTTCTCGTTTGTAATAATAGATCACATTTTGTGATCCCAATTATATAAATTTTGGAGCTCAGAGTCCCATCTTTTGCTCAAGAAGAATGAAGGTGCTGTGACAATCGAGACAACAAACTATATCAACTACGAATTGTGGCTAAATGTTTCTGTTATTTACATTGAGCGTAGAAAATTCCTTACTGCTATGTGCTATCAGCCTATCAGTATCACTAAGCCCAAAGTTCTATATACACTGAACCCTGCCGAGCACACCAGAGGAGAAAAAAAAGTTCTGGCCTAGAACCGGGAAGCATTTCAGCAAGGCTCCGCAGACAGAGCTACCTATCTCACATGTATATTCCACCGGCATCTAACTCACCTTACTCTACACATCAGTCAGGGAACTTGGGTTTTATTTAACAAAATATCACCCCTTGATGGTGTCAGGTCTTGCACAGAAATCGGGGAGCCTTCAAGCACGAGACGATTCTCTTTTGATTCCTCTTCTGAGACATTACTGTGCCTCGATGCATCATTTTCATAATCATCTCTTAACAACTGTTCTTCACTCTTTTTATCCAACCTCTTGTCACTTAATCTTCTCAAAGCATGTTTGCCAGCGTTCTTCACTATATCTTTGGCCTTCTGCCTCAAATGGCCTTTACCTGCAGTATCTGTTTCGCTCTTAGTAGATATCTCCACTGGAGACTCCTCGCAATCTGGCTTGTTGCTTTTATCATTTTCGGCAATTTCATTTTTCAAATCTTCATCAAGGACGATGTTAACTGATACTGTCTTCTCTCCCAGTGGCCGAAGGTTTGGACGTGGAGTTGGGAACATATCTTCAGTCCAAACATCTGTTGGACTTTGGTTATGTTTTGGGCTTTTGTGAAACACATTGCTTATTTTGCCAAACCCTCTTTTAATTTTACCATACTTACTATGCTTGCCCCCTTCTATTGATTCTTCGTTGCTGCTATCACTTCGACGTGAATCTGACATAAACGATCTTGGGCTATTCCTGAAATGGAAAATGAAAATAAAATTAACTTTAATTGGATGCTGTACCTCTCTGCTGTTAGTAATCAGAACTGAAAAGACCAAACCGTATACCCATTAATTTCTTTGTGGATTCGAGCCTCCGGCATTCTGGTCTGGATTCGCCCTTTACGGGGTTCCCATGTTTGGCAGACCTCACTGCCTGGACGATGAACCCAAATTCCTGTCTTTTCTTGTCCTTCAATGTTGATTGGCTCATACTCATCTTTCATTTTTACACTGTTTTCATCATTAAGTTTCATTCCCTGTGTAGTTACGCTAGCGGGTCTCATTGTTTCAGAAGGGCTACCTGATTCTTCTTCAGTGGTACTGCCCACTTGCATCTTCCCCTACAAAGATTTGTATTATTTCAGATAAAATTATTTAGCTTTGTTAATGCACTTGAAACTAAGCATCATTGACTGACAGGTTAATTGAGCCAAGGACAGAGAAAAACATTATGATATTTTTGTTTATATTAAATTTATAATCTAAAGTTAACAAAAATGTGAAGCTTCTAATATCTTATATTCGTAAATGATATACCTCATCTTCATGCACAGTAATTGCAATGCGAATTCTTCCCATCTTAATATTTTTCAATGGTATCCATTTGTCATGTCTCTGTCCCCCCCTGAATTCGCTAACATTGATGGAACAATCTCTGCAATTTAATCCAAGTAAAATATTTTTATCAATTTAAGTAACAAATATCGCACTTGATTGTATCCATATATCCTGCAATGCAGATATATTTATAAAAATCCTGAAAGTAAATAATATTGTAATAAATTTCCACAAAAAAATAAATAATGGAGAAGGAACCAACCCAAGCAAGTCATCAAAAATTGGGTCCTTATCTCGAACTTGCAGGAATAGCAAATTCTGTGCATCCCAGGATGTGATGGGAATACAGAACTCCTCCAACCACTTCGGAGAGAGAGTTTTCTTGTGAATTTTTGATTGAAATCTGTAGGCACCCAGCCGACCTTTTACATATGGATCCGCAAGTCCTAACATAAGTAATTAAAAAATAATTTAAGATTGTTCCCTGTGTAGTATTTGATGAATCTTGATTGTTGATTTTTAATTTGTTTTTTCCATAAATTTAGTAGCCTCTAATTTTTTGGATGTTCCTGTTTTGGTATATCAGGGGCAAGCATGGGTTACACTTAAACTTTACTTTGTGATGAGTGGAAAGTGTCGGTGGTAGCACTACCACCTTTTGCATGCTAAAAGGAAGGATATGAATACCAGATCTTATACGAATCATATCACAAAACATCAAATAGGTTTTATGATGTCCAGTATCTACTTTCTATTTTTGCATAAGGTTCAGGTTCTAAATTAAACTTAAAACAGACAGATATGACCACTCTGTCATGTCTATCCAAATACATTTGTAGATTGTGAAGTACTTACACTGGAAAAACACAATATACTTGGGAATAAAAAACCTTGATAGAGAGTAATATACCATTTGGATCAGAAGGTTTCATATCAGTTCCTTCCAAAATTTCCAGCTTAACAAGTGCAACAGGAGGTTTCTCATCAACCGTGAACCAGTTTTCTGATATATTTAAAAAATAACAAAAATGAACTGAAGTTAGCCCAGCATATGTTTTAGAGTAATGATTGGTGGTAAATATAAATTTGTACCTGATGTTAATATGATAAATGATGCTTGCAAAGAATAATAATAGCAAATAGTTGTCTGTATATTCATCAATACTAAGCTTTCACTAGTTTGACCCA